>OY757543.1:8738725-8759247 GCA_963584105.1 Alviniconcha strummeri
AAACAGAGAGAGCAAACGCACATGCTTAGAGATTCCAGCCACGAACCTTCGATCCCGCATTTGGTTTCATCTCAGCCACACTGCACTACCCCCATCCTTCGTCCCCAGCCACCACGGCCACCACCACTTCCATCTGACAGTTACATGCAGTTAACTCCTGTTTTTTAACACCCCGTCAATCCCACAGGATCACCACAGGATGGAACAGATGAACCAATCGATGGAGTTAAGTATCTTGGCAAGGTCTAAGTTGACATCCATGAAGACACACACACACACACACACACACACACACACGCACACGCGCACACACACACACACACACACACACACACACACACACACACACACACACACAGAAAGAAAGAAAGAAAGAAAGGGGGAAAAGGAAGAAAAGCGAAAAGAAAAAAACAAGAAAGGAAAGAAAAGAAAAACCTTTTACAGATCCCAAAAACCCACGAGGTGTTACTTTAAAAGCATGTTGACGTTCGTTCGTTAAATGTGTGTCAAGAGCCATCTCAAGTCTTCTAACACTGGGCCATTTCTCCCTTTCTTTTCGAGGCGGAAGAATAGAAAGGCGAGAGAAGACAACTAGGTGAGAAATGGAAAAAGAAGAAGAAGAAGAATAACAACCAAGTGAACAACTCAAACTGCTACACAGACGGCTACAGCATTTTTTTATTATTATTTTTTACCCACTCTTTTTGTTCTTTCTCTATTTCGGGGGGAATATTGCAAAACCAGGAATAGGGTGATTCGAAAAAAGAAGAAACATGAGGACACACACACACACACACACACACACACACACACACACACACACACACACACACACACACACACACACACACACACACACACACAGACACACACACACACACACACACACACACACACACACACACACACACACACACACACACACGCAGTTGATTTAGCCGCTCAAGCTGACCCCCCACACCCACCCCACACCCCACCACCCCCGAAGTCGAGGTTACAAAGGGATTTGCCGGGTTAGATTTAATGTTTGATGGCAGTGGGTGTGATATGGGTAATATCCAGTTAAAGAAAACGTAGGGACCGTGAGTTACCTGGTTAACGCACAATCAATCGGGAAAGCAACTATTTTAACGAAAGAAAATAATTCCCCCCCCCCCCGCCCCCCCACCCACCCACGAAAAACAAACCAAACAAAAACCCACAAAATCCTATCAAATCACGAGTGAAAAGCCTGTTCACTGTTTACGACACACGTCACCATATGTTTGAAACCCATTACGAGGTTAGGATGTTAAATGAAAAAACTAACAAACAGAACTTTTTTGCAATCGGCGAAGCAGGTAAGGCTATATTCTGACCTCCTTTGTGTGTAAAGGAAAGAAGCTTGCTCCGAGTTCTCAGCAGCGATGTACCCCACCGCAGAAGTTGAGACTGAGAGGGAGACAGCGCTCGTGGGGGTGGGGTGGGGAATGAGGTGGGGGGAGGGGGGGGGGGAGAGGTTGCAGAATTCGACCGAAGAGCGCCAACGAAAGGTCGACGTCAATCCCAATCAGATGTAATTTCTCCGCATAATTTAATGAGCTCACAAGCACCTGAGCCACTGCGCTGTCACATCGAGTCAGTGACTTTTTGACGGATGACTCAGACACGTTTTATGACATAATGGGCCAGCCATAGCGGCAGCCGAGGCCTGTGGACTGGCAAGCATATTGTTCGAAGCAAACGGCACGCCAATTGTAGCACGCTGGCAGAAAGAGAAAACAATCGCCCCTTAATAAGGGAACGGAATCGTGATTGAAGAAGGAAAGAGGGGTTCGGGAGGAGGGGGTGATGAAATGAGGAGGGAGAGGTCGGGGCTGGGGGTGGGGGATGGGGGTGGGGTGAGTGGGAGTGCAATCGAAAGATACCAGGAGGAAAAAAATAGGGGTGGGGGATTTGGTGGTGAGAATATCATGTGTGTGTTTTGCGCGGGGGGAGGGGGGGGGGGAGAAAATCGATGGGACACATTAGATTTCTCCGGGGTTGAAAAAGAGTCTTGCAGCGTTTGCATTCTCGCTTTCCTGCCTCGCTTCACTCTCCCCCCCCCTCCCCACACACACACACCGCCGCCTCATTCCCCCTGCTTCCCCGTTCGCCCCCCCCCCCCCTTCTCCCACTGCGCCGCCCCCCTCCACTCCCAAACCCCCTCGTATCCCCCACCACCACCACCCAGAACCCAGATTGCGTTCCAGGATTTTGACTCGCATCCTCTGATCCCGATCTTGATCCCTTGTTCAATTGACCAAGTCAGAGAGAGAGAGAGAGGACTATGACTCATAATTGAGGCTAAAATCGCACGCTTCATTGTCGTTGCCTGTCTAAATGAATGCAGGGCCCCCACTTCTAATTCTCAGTAACGGGGCTACGGTGGCCCATTGAAGTTGTTTAGGGTGCCACCAATGTCAACTTTCACTTTTTGTTGGGGGTCTTGACCAGCTTCCTTTCTCTCTTTGTCAGTTAAAACCGTGTTCTTGCTCAATAGAAGAAACAATGGAGAAGAAGAAAAAAAAGCGCACACAATTGCATGCAGTTTTAGAAGCGTCCCCTTTTGTTTTGCAATAAAGCGGCCATGGCATGTTCCTGGCCCATTAAAAACAATTTAAACGCAAAGCCCTCTGGAGCTTTTCATCCCTTGCAAACACAATTTATAACTTGTGATTGGAAAAGTTGATTGAAACTATAAAAAAGAGAGGGGAAGAAAATTCGGCCCCCGTTTTCCAAAATAATCATCTTGCGTTATACACACATCGCTTTTCCAGCATAGAAACAATAGTCGCGTGAGAATAAAACAAAAAGAACAACAGAAAAAGCATCGATTGCCTGGGAATTGTACATGGAAATACAATAAAGTTATTACCCGAGCCGAGGTATTATTCGTGGATATTAATGACAGCAGTGATACGAGAGTGATTCGAGCAATGAAAGCACCAACACCGCAACGCAAAGTTTTCAAAGGAGTCAGAAGTTGAAAGCCAGTAGGCGGCGCTCGTGAGAAGTCAAAAAGCTGAAACACAGAGACACTTTACTCCGGATGACTGGACATGCATTAGTCACACGGCCCGTTCGTTACCTGGCGGCCGAAACGTCCTGCAAGCCTGATAGGACGATTGTCCAACCCGCATGAGGAACTGAGCGGCTTAGATCGATGGCTATATTGAGAGAGCGATGAGTAATAGCCAGTTACGATATCATTTGGTGTAATACTTCATGTTGATTCCATTGTCGCGGTGCGCTGGGTCACACAGGGATCGACCATTTCTGGCAGGTGTCTCTGACGTTCGTTTGATGTAGAGCTGTGACAAAACACAGTGTATTTCAGTACCGGGGTAGGGCAGGGGAAGTAGGGTGTGTGTGTGCAGGGGGGGCGGGGGGGGGGAGAGAGCGGAAGCGTGGGGGGGAGGGGGGGAAGAGGGAAGGGGGGACTAATGTCTCGTATAGTAAAAGTCATGATTTCAGCTGCAAAAGACTTCAGTGGGTGAGTGACCCAGAGTCAAAGGAAATAACGAAATGTACAGACGGGCATTACTAGGGGTTTCTGCTTCGAACGTTCTGAAGTGTTAAAAAAGAGGGCTTGAGCTGCTACCTTAATCTGAACTGAACGCCAGCAAACCACCTCAATTTACAGCAAAGGCCTTGTTTTGAGACAACAGTCAAGCTCCCAGATAAACATTTAAAAGGAAATTGAATTATGCGCGTGTACGTCAGTTTCTAAAATGCGGTCCTGTTGGTTTGCTTCCTAATTGAATCTGTCAACAAGTGGACTTGCCACATTCTAAGTTCGTGTGTTTTCGTTTCTTTTTTCTTGGGTGCTGGTATTCACATGAACGCCTTTACTTTGTAACAAGCGTTTTTTTGTTTTTGTTGCTGCTGTTGTTCTTGTTCTTGTTGTTTATGTGGTTTTGTTGTGGTGGTTTTGTTGTAGTTGTTGTTGTTGTTGTTGTTGTTTTTAAGTAGTAGTTTATGTTGGAAAATAATGTCTCAGCTATACGCCGCTCGAAGACGTTTCACCATGTAGAGATCATTAATTACGTATACGCATCACTATTCCCAAAACTGCACGACTAGACAGACCAGCCTTGTAAATGAATCGCGGTATCATCTCTCTCACTGACAGGCAGGGTGTATTCGTTCTAGCCCTATTATTCGCCGAATTGCTCGATGACCATGCAATGCCGGTCACGAGGGTGCACGGCCCTCTGGCATTGGGGATCAAGTGGGCTGTGCTGGCAGGTGTCCGCAGCGTCGCTATAGCGCCGTTACGAGAGAGTTGCGCCATATAGGCCGGTGGCGGTAACTGGTATCGAACGAGTGGCCACTTTTTCGGGCCATTACCTTTTGTTGCGAGTCGCGCTGGCTGGTGTAGTAATCTAGCTGTGATTGGCTTCCTGATGGATGGGGACACGTGGAAAGGGTAGGGGAAGGAACAGAAAAAGGCAATGAAAACGGAAAGGGAAGGGGGACGGGTGAAAGAGAGAGAGAGAGAGAGAGAGAGAGAGAGAGAGAGAGAGAGAGAGAGAGAGAGAGAGAGAGACAGAGACAGAGACAGAGAGAGAGAGAGAGAGAGAGAGAGAATGAATGAATGAATGAATGAATGAATGAATAAACTCTATTTTACGGGGGTAGTAGAGAAGACATGGGGTCTTTTTACATCAAGGGGAAGCACAGACGCAACTTCGTTTATTACTGTGTTTTTGTTTGTTTTCCCTAACAATCACTAATTTATGGTTTTTAACCTTCATCTGTTCGACCTTTTTATTTTTTTAAACAGAAATATGCTTTTTAAAGTACTGATTTCTTTAAAGCTAAAATATGCCCAGCCCCAAAAAGCACAGATTGCATCTATAAAATCACTGACCTCTATTAGGAGTCAAAAATAATTTGAAAGATATGTTGGCGCAAGTCTTGAAGTCTGAGTTTGGGCATTGCCCGGCTGCTGGCATCTTGATGGACATGTTGTTACCGTGTTTGCCTGGCCATCGATCCGCTGATGGACAAACATGCAGCCGCAGCGGCGTCACTTGCGTTTCAGGGTGCCATTAGGGGTTGAGATCGTACAGATATGCCTGTCTCAAGTCACGCGTGCTGTGTTTTGAAGGTTCATGCAACAGACCTTTACATCTACACTGAAGGTAGCATGTCATGTCACCCTGTGTTAATGCTTCAACTCGGCATAAATATATATATTGATTCGGCATTCATTGAAGTTAGAGCAAGAGAGGTTGTAAGTAAACGGACTTGGAGCCTACTTGTGAATCTGTTCTTCTGAAGTGTGCAAATAATGTATATAAAAAAAGAGCCGGCTGTTGTTTGATCTTCTAGTGTACAGTTTACTATGTAACACTTAGTAGTCGATCATTAAGGTAGCATGTCATATCCCAAATATGTATTGATTTAATTTTTATTTTTATTTTAAGGCATAAAAAGCAAGTACCTGTGACTAAGCTCTTAGGTAAAATTTAGAGTTGTATTAGAGGGAAAACAAAAATTTCGAGCTTCTGATTGGCTGAAACTGCACGGGTGATTGGCAGATCAGAACCCTCTGTGAGACGGTCCTGGAAGAATTTCACAAACATGTTCGTTAAGGGACGTCGACCAACTGAGCAAACACAACGTGGCAGCAGACACAGTATTGTAGCAGAGATTAACTAATGAAACTATAGCCTCTTTTAGTTGTAGATTACTCGCCCCCCCCCCCCCCCCCCCACAACCCCCAATGCTGCACTTTCATCCCTACGTATGCCAAGCCCAAGACAACATCTGGCAGGCACGCATTGACCATGGAGCAGACAGTATTGTTCGCTCTATGATCAGTGTGCGCCGGCCAGTTGTCCGCTGTACGCTTATGTTTAGTGTCCACTCTTTTCTCCGCTCGTTTGTCCGCTCTATGTTTACTGTCCGCGCTTTTGTCCGCTCCATCTTTACTGTCAGCTCTTTTGTCCGTTCTATGTTTACTGTCAGCTCTTTTGTCTGCTTCATGTTTACTGTCCGTTCTTTTGTCCGCTCTATGTTTACTGTCAGCTCTTTTGTCCGCTCTGTGTTTACTGTCCGCTGTGTGCACTGACTGACCAGCTGGACTGATCATGCAGGCTGCCTATGCCGAAAGTGCATTAAATACGACAACGCGGCACACGTGCACTTGTCTTCCCGACAAAACTCCCCCCTAATGGCCATCTCGCCCCATGCGCCGACAGCAACTACCGCAGGCCCCCTGAGGCCTATTGCAGAAGGTCGTAAGAGCTGGAGGCAGCAAGGCAAACAGCTTCAGCAATCAGGTTCAAAGAACGAATACCGAAAGAGAAGCAGTGTCTCCGGGACTCTCCTGAGTTTGGGCCGCGAGTAGAGGACGTGTTTCGAAGTGGTGTAGCAAAATAATGGAAATGTTGGTTCAGCGTCGGCCGTTGAATCGCGCGGGCGGGTTTTGCTGAGGTGCTCCCGTGTTTGCTGAAAAGTGGCGCCTCTCCGCCTTCGCCGTCTTTGATGTGAGACGCTCATTAATATCAAATTGATCCACAGCAAACACCGCCTTCGGTCAGTCCCGTCTGAAACATAGCAGAACCAGTCGCCTGTTCGTTATGGTTGTTAGTTCGTGCACTGAGCTGTATTGGTCCTTGGTCAGCCTGTCGCTTTAGCATAATTATATTATGTTGTTTTTGTTTGTTTGTGTTGTTGTTGCTTTCAACAGGCACATCATTGTGGGGCTTTTTATTCACACAACATGCATCCGTCCATTAACAATGCATTCGCTCACTGACTCAACCTCTTTGTGTGGCTGCATGGCTACAGATATAATTATTGACTGTGTTCCTTTCCTCCTCTAATTTCTGGCTCCCTGGCCTCGATGAGTTACAGCGGACGAACAAATGAAGGTCGTCGCCTCTACTGAGAACCCAGATCTCTAAAAGAGTTTCCCTTTAAGCCTGCATGGAGTAGGTTAGGCTTCACCCTGATTGCACCCTTTGCGGTTGACTGGCCATTGAATTCCTGCCAATGTGTGTGTGTGTGTGTGTGTGTGTGTGTGTGTGTGTGTGTGTGTGTGTGTGTGTGTGTGTGTGTGTGTGTTGGGGAGGGGGGAACGAGGGGTAAAGATTAATACCAGATCTACATGCTTTTCATCGGTGAAGGTGCGCGTTCTCAACAGATCACCCTCGTGGCACAACCGTCATTGTATGATTGTATAGTTTGTTCAAACTGTAAGCAATATTGACAGTAACCGGACTCAGCGCGCGCGTATGCGCGCGCGCGCGCGCACACACACACACACACACACACACACACACACACACACGCACGCACGCACGCACGTACGCACACACACACACACAGTGTCAGAACAATGTATTGATAACCTTGATCGACTGGAGTGGAACATAACACTGCATTTCCTGCTCTGCCGTGCTATTATTATTATTATTGTTAGTATAAATCGAAGACGGGTATAGCCTGCTCCCTGTGCGCATTTCCCACACTTTATCAGAACCAGCTTCACAGACACAGATGCCGGTAGCTTAGTGTACCTCACACGACCGAATGAGACTGGTTGCACGTGTAAGGTGTATGCTTTTTGTCTGTGCGTGACCTCGTTCGTGACCTGATGGGGTTTGTCGCAGGTGCAAGGAGTTCCTGTGCACGGTAAAGGCGCCTGATCCAGGAGGCTGGGTATATATAGGCTCCAGATGGCCCCAACTGTCTGAGATCCACTTCTATTGCCAAAGCCTGGAAGAGCAACTGCACGGTGTTTAGATACAGAGTCGGGAGAGTGGCCAAATATCATCTGCCTGTTGGTGCCAACACAATGCAGACTCGGATGCCATCTGGGGGCATGAGTGATGCAAGATTTCTGCAAGTGGCTTGTTTCTTTAACCTTCTGCTCGTCTCTGGCACCACTGACGCTCCCCAAAGACTCGCTCGATAAAATCCCTGCAGGGGATCGACAAACCAAAAGACGGTATATCTAAAAACTTAATCCTTCCGCTTCAAAGGATTTTAAATTAACGCCCAATGTCAGGGGCTGTTTCAGCCCCCTATAGGTCGATTAGAGAAGCGTGTTTGAAGTTGCAGGAACAGGAGAAATTAGTTTATATGGGCGTGTTAGAGAAAGGAAAGGACATGCTGGCCAAAGAAAATAGAAAGACGAAGAGCCTGGCATTGTCCAAAAAGCCGTTTGAGTCTGATAAAAGAGACAGAAGTGTTCTTGGCTTTTAACTAGATCAAGGGTTGGGACAGAACAGAATCGTAGGCTGCATGCAGGTCCCTAATCCACGCAGTTGTTTCCGTTGAAATTAAAACAGGTGTGCGGACAATGTAACCTTTCCAATTTCACGTAAAATTAGAAGGTCGCGTCTCCCATTCAGGTCACGCTGCTTGGAAAGACAACAAAACTGAATTTCATGATCTCGTCACTGTCAGACTTTTATAAATGACGTAGTTGTTGACCCACAGATGGTGTACGTCGACCGCAGACGATTGGCGGCCTCTATTTGACAGTTGTCTTAACGACGTAATTGTTAATCGTTTTTCAAGACACAAAGGCTTGCTTTGCAGGTGGATTACGTTAGCCAGGAGATCTTTGAATGGGCTTCGTTTCAGTCAAGAAAGCTATCATGACGTCATTGTAGGCGTGGTTTACGTCAGCCAGGATAAGGTCTCTGGATAAGCCTCGTTTCGAGAAAGCTATCATGACGTCATTAGTAGACATTGTTTTGATGACGTCACGGCTTTTGCTTGCAGGTGGTGTACGTGGGCCGAGAGACGATCTGCACAGTGGACGGACTCCACTTCAACAGCATCTACAACGCCAGGGTGAAGGCCCACAACCACGCGGGAGAGAGCGAGTACAGTGACATCGTGTCTCTGCAGACGGCGGAAGGTCAGTGTCTGTGTCCGTTGCCCTTATACCTCGCTGTTGCCGTTGCTGTTAAAGTGCCGGGTGTATTGGTGCTGTCGGGGTACTTACCGGTGGTAGCAGCGTTGTTGTGGTAATGGTAGTAAATGCTACGACATTAACTGTAGTAGTAGTAGTAGTAGCAGTAGTAGTAGTAGCAGCAGTAGTAGTAGTAGTAGTAGTAGCAGTAGTAGTAATGGTAATAGTAGTAGTAGCGGATGATGTTGTCATTATCGTCATCTTCTTTGCCATTGTCGTCATCCTTATCGTCATCGACATCATCTCGTCATTATATTTTCATAGCCCTTTGAGTTCTTAATAAACAAAACAAAAATGGATTTCAATGTTTTATGTGCTTACTGGACTGCATTTTTGCAGGTTTCACGGTGTGGTGTGTACAACGAAGTTGGTCATTTATTATCATCACCGTCATTGCCACCATCGTCGACGTTACCTTCATTCTCGATTTTAGTATTTCCTAAGGGTTCCTTGAAACATTCGTCCTCGCTCGTGAACTGTTTCTTCCTTCTTCTTTTTTGTTTGTTTTTTTGTTTGTACTTTCTTCTTCTACTTCTTCTTCTGCTTCTTTCTTTCTTTCTTTCTTTTTCTCGGAGCATGATACTACTCAACACGAGCAATTTCTCTTCGACCTTTCTCCTCCCCCCGTCCGTGGAGATGTTGGTACCCTAGCTGTTATTCATCAACAGAACAAAAAACGCATCACGGCGTATCATAGCCTGCCCCTTGCTTCCCACCTCAACATGTAAGTCATCATCTGAGGCCGCTGACAGTGACCGAAACCAAAAGAAGATGCAGTGCGTACGCCACGAACAGGAAGCTGCAGAAGGGGGCTCGCACCTTGAAGCTCTCACAACCTTTCACTCCCCGCCTTGACATGTTTGCCCGCAGTTTTCAACGGTTGCGTACGAACACGGCTTCCTCCGTGTCGATACCTGGGACGTGCGAGGGCATGGAGCAGATACCGTGGCAGACTCTTGACTTATTCTGTCCTGCTGTTGTCTGGCTCTGGACAGGTGTTGAGAGGTCGTCAGGAAAGAGGTGTTTTGTGTTTTGCCAGATGTCCGAGCGGTCCCAGACGATCACTGACTGCCTGTTCCATGCAGTCTTTTCCTCTTTTTTTTCCCCTTTCTTTCTCGCTTTGTTCATGGTGAACGTGACACCACAATGTTGTTTTGGAGAAGTTAGGATCCATCCGTTCACCGCGTGTATCCATCGTATATCGGGGCGCTGTGAGAATTAACAAAGACTCTTAGTGGTCTTGTGGAATGCCATTCAGCTGTCTGGAATAATATATTCTATAGCGCTGTGTTGCGCACATTCCAATGCAGTCTACCTATAAGCATTTTAGAGGGCAGTGTAGGTTGTCAGTATGAGGAGGACTGATTAGTTGTTTGTAGGTCGTACATGGCTTTCACTGAGGAAAATGAACAAATTATCTCTGGGGAAATTCCCTGTTGGACAGTGACCTTTGGAAAAGTGCCATTGATGCAGATTTTCGCTGTTTTCGTCTTAGCTTTGCCAACATCTACTACACTCTCGTAACAAATAAAAGGTACGCTGGTCATCTGTCGGGTGGCTTCTGTCGCAGTTTGAATTACCCGCGTATTTTATCGTTAAATAAAAAACAGTAACCCCCATGTGTGCAACGCTGAATGGTTACCATCAAAACATTTATGGCAAGCCCACGTGTGCACTCATTCAGTTCTACGTTCACCATAATTATTGCCCCATAGCAGAAATGAAGACCCCTTCTGCTGGAAACTCAGAACTATCAAAGGCTTTTTCTTTCAATCCTGGGGTCGGCAAGAAACATACTTTGCATGCTTCGTGTACTCAGTGCCAGGGTTTATGCCTTTCTGTAGTTTATGCCTTTCTATAGCCGCCTTCCTGGGTCATTCATCTCTATTTTTTCCTAATCATTCCTCCTGAACTGAGTGCCGTGTCTCAAGAACAATGAACCAGACTGTGGTTTGATGAAGTACGTTTCTCGCCCAGGCATGACCTTCGTGGTTGACTGGGTGGTATAAATAACATGTGACTAAGTAACTCACCAGACCGCGACATGAACCAAGTTGCATCAGCAGTCTTCTGCAGTGATGAAGTCTTTTGTATGTGCACGTGCACGTGCACGCAAAGACCATGTCTTCTAGTGCATGTCAGCTCCAGCATCTGGGCGTAACAGCTGTTGCTGAGGTGAAGACGAGTTTTTGCCGTAATTATCGTCCAGGGTTTCCGAACCCCTTCACTGTGTCTATATAGATACATAACTATACAGCCATAGAAGCAAGGTGCTCTTGTGCATGATGCCGCCCATCGGTGAGAGTGATTCTCCTCTACCTTTCTCTCCTGCTTGTTTTCCTAGTGGCTACACGTCATTTGAAAGGCTCGCTGGCTTGTTTTTCGTTCGAAAGCATCATTTACATTTCACGCTTGTCGAGCTTGAGAAACCGGAGAAAAACCATGATGAAAGAGTCGGGCTGATGTTGAGGCAGGGTACAGCAGCGTGGCCTGTCTATAGTTTTTGCTTGCTTTCTCGGATCGCTCACCTGAGAAATTTGAAATTGAGTGCGTGCAATGATTATACAGATCCCAGGCCTTTTTTAAATATAACGAATGTTGCGTACTCACCTGGCTGCGATAGGGGTGGGGGGTGATGGTGGGGGACGTAGCCGTATCGGGTTTGTCGACGTTATTCTGATGAGAGGAAAAGAGTTATGACACAGTGTGCTGAGAAGCTTCATCAGTGCAAACCTCCATGATAAAAAGGCTGTATGTGCAAGAAATGTCATTCTTTGATTCAGGGAACAGATTTGCTATATCTATATTACATTTCTGTAAGTTAACCAGGGTAATTTCAGTCCGTTTCCTCACAACCCACCATTCATTTTCTCTGCGAAGAAAAAAACTAATAAAACGATGATTATTACCACCACGCTTTAATCTCTGACATCATATGCGGGGATCATTTCTTTCATGACGAGTAGCTCGCAGGAAGCATTACCTTTCAGTAACTACCTCCTTTCCGACTTCAAGAGATGCATTTCCCCGTTTACTTTCTACTGATTGTGTTATCTGATGGACGTTTTTTTAAAGTTGATTTTCCGCCTCGTTTCTTTTTCTTTCTCTTTGTGCGTGAGTGCGTGTGTGCGTGCGTGTGTGGGTGCGTGCGTGTGTGTGTGTGTGCGCGCAGTAAGCTTTGTTTAAAGACAGACACTGTGTGTGCGTGCGTGCGTGCGTGTGTGCATGTTTGCGTGCATGTGTACGTGTGTGTGTGAGTGTGTGTGTGTGTGTGTGTGTGTGTGTGTGTGTGTGTGTGTGTGTGTGTGTGTGTGTGTGTGAGAGAGAGAGAGAGTGTGTGTGTGTGTGTGAGAGAGAGAGAGAGAGAGAGAGAGAGAGAGAGTGTGTGTGTGTGTGTGTGTGTGTGTGTGTGTGTGTGTGTGTGTGTGTGTGTGTGTGAGTGTCCATGACCTGCCGTTGGATCAGCGTAATGCTGATGTCCGTCTCTATGTTACGGAAGTATTAGCGTTATTGCAGGGAACCTGGCGGCACGTGCTTATCGGTTTACAGCACTAAACTGCTTCTACATCATATTTTTTCCGCCACTGTCAAGTTTTGTTGTTGTTGGTTTTGCTGGCTTGTTTTTATGTTCTTGTTTTGTTTTTAAAGTTAACACAGAACCGCCACGATTGCCTTACGGAAGGTGAATAACGCCACCTCTTTTCTAACCTTTGTTACGTAATTATGTTCTTGTAATCATGACGCCAAATTGAATTTGATCCTCGTGTCTTCTTCTTCTTCTTCTTCTTCTTCTTCTTCTTCTTCTCCTCCTCCTCCTCCTCCTTCTCCTCCTCCTCCTCCTCTTCTTCTTCTTCCTCCTCCACCTCCTCCTCCTCCTTCTTCTTCTTCTTCATCTTCTTCTTCTTCTTCTTCTTCTTCTTTATTTTAAATTCCTTTTAGCAAACATTCGGCAAACACGTCTTACTGTACTTTGTCTAGCGTCATTCTCGCCTTCCTCTTGCAGTGTTTGTGTATGTTGCATCTATACTCACTCGAACCTTGCCGGCGAAGATGCATGCTCATTGGTGAATAGAGACGAAACTTGACTGAGGCGAATTTGACTTGGCATTGATGGATAATGCCGCGCAGGTTTGCTGCTTGGCTCAGCAAACCTGTATGGGACTGATCAAAGCACTCTCGGACATCGCGTTTGTTCTCGATCACAAAGCACGTGCGTCGGATGCGCAGAATCGACTGGAAGCGAAGAGGGGGGTGAGTGGTGGGGGGGGGGGGGGGTGGAGGCTGTCTTGGAGCGGCAATGTTGGAACTGGACCAATAACTCATGGATCAAAGGATGCTTGTGTATAGATAGACCAGTCTCAGACCAACCAAGGTCTGGCGCCGTGAGTGCATGAGTAAGAAGTGGCCCGTTTGAGCTGTCATGTGTGTGACATGTGGCACATATATACTTATTGTATCGGCGAATGGCTGTATTTTGTGATGACCCATCGGCCGTGGAAACTGGACTGATTCTAATTCAAGAGTGCTTCACTGATGTATTATCTCGCGTGATAATTTTAAATGCGCGTCGGGACAGATTGGCATGTATCACAGTGCTAGCTATTACATCGCCATATATATTGCAGCGCCTCTTGGCGGACTATGTCAGGGTAGGTTGGGTAATGAATTGGGCCGTTTATAATGTTCACATTTCCATGTGACCATGACATTCTTCGTTTTGACCATTCTGTCATGAAAGACGTTTTCGATGATACTGATACTGAGGTGACACCGCGTGGTTGACAGGGTTTTAAAATCCAGTATAATTAGCCCGATTTCAACACTTCCAGCGGATCCCCCTCCCACCCCCCTCCCCACCACCACAACCACCACCACCCATACCTCCCTCCACCCCCTCCCTCAAACTGAAACAAAACAAATCTGACTTAGCATTTGCTAATCTGTGCCAGATAATAAAGATGTCTAATAATTTACAGAGAAGGGTAGTTTCTCATACTCATGTGAAACCATGCATAACTTACACTATTGGACGGTTTCTCTTCTAATACGGGTTCTTAAAAAGAAAAAAAGATAAAGAGGGAGAGGGAAGGGTTGGGGAGCGTCTGAAACGGGCCGAAGGGCATATGTACAATATAGGCCTTGCATGGAAGACCGTGCTCAAAACCATGACCGAATCTCAAACTTCCTGCGACTCCCTTGGGTTTGCGCGGCGTCTTGAAAACCTACTACGGCCAGGAACGAGTGAAAAATGGCTTTGCGATGACGTTGATGTGTTGAGCAAGATAAGTGAGGTGGCTAGACTCGGAGCACTCGCTTGTTTTTCTTGCCATGCGCCGGAGCAAGCCAGGAGGCGGTTAAAGGGGCATTCGTCAAAGACCTCATTTTGGCCTTTTGTCATTTGGTTCTATCTCAACATCCGTCCACTATCAGCTTATGTGATGCCGGATCCTTTAGACAGCGATTGTGAGTTCTAATGCACCGATCTGCTGATACACAACAGTAATAAGCTGCTTGGTGTTGTTATTGTCTGTTTGTTGTTCTTTTGGGTGTTGTTATTGTCTGTTTGTTGTTCTTTTGGGTGTTGTTATTGTCTGTTTGTTGTTCTTTTGGGTGTTGTTATTGTCTGTTTGTTGGTCTTTTGGGTGTTGCTATTGTTAGTAATAAGCGGCTTGATGTTGTTATTGTTTGTCTGTTTGTTGTTTTGTTTGTTTGTTATTGTTTTCTTGAGGGAGGTGGTGGTAATATGTATATATGTCTCTTAACACTTGCCTGCTTACTTATTTTTTAATCTTTTCTCTCTTGCTGGTGGGGGTGACAAAATTAGAAAATAGTACCCTTGTTTGAGGAACCCTTGATTATGTAAGTTTTATGCCTGGCTCAGAGCTAAATATAACGTGACGTTTCACAAATGTGATTATAGCATGACTTATGATCAAGATGATCAGTGAACTCTGCGAGACAAACAAAACCCTTCAGTTTCAGGTAGCCCCTTTTCAGTATAGTCATCATGAATCTCCGTTCTGGGGAGGGTCGGAGGGGATTTTTGTTTTGTTCTGTTTTGTTTTCTTGCCATATTGGTCATATCCGTCGCTTGGATGTTATGAGCCATGCTGCAGTCAGAAAGGTTAAGGGCAGCAGACGTCTTTTACGTAGGAAATCTGACAAGGCCCCTTTAGTGTTGAGTGAGACTCAGACCGACAGTGGTCTGTCTGTCTGTCTGTCTGTCTGGTAGCTAGCTAGCTGGCTGGTTGCTGAGGAGGCCGCTTGCACCGCCTGTTGCGTGCAGTTTCCAAGCGTCATGATAGTCTTTTAATCACCCAGAGGATCTAGATTTGCAACACTCCCATCCTTCTTGTTTCCTGCACGTCAAAACTTCGCCACAACCATCCCACGATGGCGACAGACAGGGGAATAATGTATTATTAGCGTTGTTAACAGATTATAGCGCCACGTAACATATTTCTATATAGCCTAATATAATGTGACACAGTGTAACTTAGCTCGTTCGTGGCATGACTCACCGCAGTATAAAACTGCGCTTTAGCTTCAGCACAGACTTAAACACTGCCCAGAAATATTCCAGAGAGACCAATGAAACAAGCTTACTTTAGCAACAAACAAACAGCAACTACAGAACTGTTTGACAAAATTAGGGTTTTGTGTCTGAAATACAATTACCATTCTCTCTCTCTCTCTCTCTCTCTCTCTCTCTCTCTCTCTCTCTCTCTCTCTCTCTCTCTCTCTCTCTCTCTCCCTCTCTCTCTCTCTCTCTCTCTCTCTCTCTCTCTCTCTCTCTCTCTCTCTCTCATTCTCTCGTTTGTTTGCTTGCTGAGTTGTTTTTGTTTTTTGGCTGATGGGGACGGGCAGAAATGCAAAAATCCGCTATGAATGTATGCTTTACTCCTGAAGTAAAACTGTGACTTACACATTAATTAACGCAAACACTACCAGCTGGGTAAAGATAGAAATCATAAACACGCATTATTGCAAAATGGTCCATTGTATCATCACCACACGGACAGAAATTTCAAAAGAGGATCGGAAGGGATGGCGGAGCAGCTTCCTCTGGAGAGTCAGAATGAGAACTTACCGTTTGCGGATATGACCTTGACAGTAATAGCTTTTTATGATGGATGCTCCTGCTCCAACCACTCATTCTTGCATTTGTGTTTGTGTCTCTGGGCATTCGAATAATCTAGCCTGTTCTATTTTCCTCCAAGTACAAACATTACAGCCACTCCAAACGCAAAATCTGCCCTGGCAGAGGGTTCCAACGAGCTCGACTTTGACAGATTTCCGGTACTTGTGAAACGGGTCGCCATGTTACCCGGTAGAGATGAGACCGATGTGGCAACAAGACTAATGGGTGCCATTATAGCTTTAGATGTGCTCGGATGATTATCACATCTATGACGGATGGCTGAAGGCTCCTCGATGAAGCTTTCTGGAATTGGAAGATTGGGAAGAAAATCGCCCTTACACAAGTGCCAAAGACGATCATTGTGGACGCGAAAATTACTGCCTCCAGACTTGGGAGAAAATAACGAATGTTGTGAAAATGCCAGAGTGAAGCCGGTGGTAACCTGCTCAGAACGGAATTCTATCTCGCATAGAATAAAAGAGCTTTTGGCAAAGAACCTGCCTGGCAGACTCCCTTCCAATTTCTCCCCCTTTACCCGCCCGCACCGCCCTCCCCCGCCTCTGCTCCGTGTCCACCGTGTCTTGTAATCGAAGAGGATTTCTATGTACATCTAGAAGATAATTGTCCTTAATTTTCTCGGCATCCTGTCTTCCTCGAAAAGTCGTAATGGGCAATTTTTCGTCATGACGCTTCAAGTTATTGGCGTTCGGCGCATTTTGCTGCCTGATTAAATGTCTTCTTATTGCTTTTTTTTTTTTTTTTTTTTTTTTTGCTTTTTGCTTTTTTCTTTCTTTTTTAGATTTCCGCACGGAGCACGGATTGAAGTTTTGTTTAATCAATACTTCTGGAGTGTCCGTAGTTTCTAACGTAATGTTACAAGTGCAGAAAAGTTCCATCTGTTGGTTTTTATTCAAAGACTTGTCTTTTCCGCCCAGATTTGGGCCGACAAGTGGGTTCTTGTTACGCAATGAGAACAAGAGACCTACTTGGTCATTTATGTTCTCAAGTAGTGGTTCGGAATGTTTCCCTTGCCAAGTTACAGCAGTGCATATTATAGTTACAGTCGTTCATTCATGGACTTTCATTCTCGCTTTAATGAACATTTTTCTGTATATGTTGTTTTCGGGGCTTCACTATGATCGTAAGATCAGACACATTACGAAGCGGATAACCACCCAGACGTAATTAAAAGCTCCAAAGAATGTATTTATTGAAACACGACGGATAAATGATCAATATGACGGCAAGACTTCATTACCACTGACCTATCCAGAAAGACCTGGTCCTTCAGACAGTAAGCAGCTTCGTTGCCGTCCATCCGCTATCAACATGCACAGAATACTCGGCGGTTCCGAGTCAAGTACATCCGGGCCTTGACCTTTCTCGCAAGGTGACCATGCTGGAAGTAAATAATGCGGACCGCCAAGCTAAAAAGGGTCCTTTTTTTCCCCACCTGCTGCACAGCGGTTGCTGCTTTCCTGTCCTACAAGTGCCAGCTGTCGGAGCTGATTTTCGCGAAAGTTGAACGGATTAAGGGAGTTTGCAGGAGTAGGCAAATTGCGTCGGACAGAAGGGCTCGTCCCTCGTTGAAGAAAGATTAATGGTTAGGGTCGTAGAACTCTGGGCTGAAAGGAGGACGTCGCTTGTTTTCTTTTCTTTTGTTTTGGTTTTGGCTGTAAAAATTCTGCTTCGTGCGGCCTTTTGTGTCTCGATTCAGTTGTTGCTTCTCCTTTCCATTCTTCGCCCAGACTCTGGGGACGACGGATGGAAACTCAGTGGCTGAAGCCAGTAACGACAGACGGCAGGAGGGCAGATTACGCTCTAATCTGTGCTAAGCGAGGAACAAATTGCACGAAAAGCGATGTCGTGTTTACGCTGTGTTGCATCGTCGAAATCCGTGTTTGAACTGTCGGCGCAAGCTTGTTAACCCATTAGCGCGTGCGTGCGTGTGCACACACTCACTCACTAACACACACACACACACACACACACACACACACACACACACACACACACACACAGAACCATACAAAAACACACACACACACACACACACACACACACACACACACACACATGTACGGACACACACAGACACGTACGGACACACACACACACGTACGGACACACACACGCGCGCGCGAACACACAGACTCTCTCTCTCTCTCTCTCTCTCTCTCTCTCTCTCTCTCTCTCTCTCTCTCTCTCTCTCTCTCTCTCTCTCTCTCTCTTGAGGACCATACAACACACACTGGTGCTCAGATGCCGATCATGAGCCCGCAGGACATGAATAACGCCTAAACATCTGCGGTCATTTTAGATGGACCATAGATTTGGGTATAATAATTATGAAGGAAAAGAACTATTAAAATATAAGTGACTAAGATTAATCAGGATAGTAATGCCACTTATGTCTGTTTCTAAATCGTTATTACTGACGACGAGAGTCACTCACCGGAGGTTAAAAGCAAGTACCTGTCTGGTGTCCTGTAGCTGTATGCATCCTCCCGTTCACACGCTTACTATAGGAATAGAAACGTTCAGCGAATCAGTGAAAAAAAATATTGAACAGAAATCAGTCCCTGGCATCACTGACGGGCCACAGGACGTATTCTCTGATACAGTGCTTTCAGCGGCTTTACTCGGAGATTTGAGCCTCCCTCTGACTGAAGACGAAAGCGAGGCTGGGCCGGAAGCTGTGCAGTTATCAATGGGTTTGGGGAAGCTGACGGCCGTCTGTCAGGTTGTCTTTCAGTCAGTCTGACCCGACAGGAATCTACGGCACGTAGTCATCCATGGTGCCATTTTCTTGACCGGTGGAGGCTCTGGCCAGTCAATACCCACAGACGTGACTGTAAGCTTCCAGCCTACCTGCTTTGTCCGTCAAGTCAATTCCTGAGGAGATTCTTTAGTCTGAACGGACGTGGCACTTTGATGGAGTTCATGGTTCAACGAGAGGGTTGATTGCTGCTTTGGTGTTTTTTGACACTTGCCACTTAGTGGTATCTTTTCCCCTTGCTCTCTCGTCTAGACGGCAGACGGTAACGTAGGTTGTTCTTACATGAGGTTTTCGTTCGGTGGCCAGGCTCAGATATAGCTCCAATACTGTATCGCTATCAACTCCGCTTCATTATTCCACCAGTGCACCTTCCCCACAAACGGTCACTCGATCTCGTCCACGAAAGTAGGGCCGTTTTGACTTTTTTTCTCTCCCTTTTTCCGTTTGTTTTTGTTTTGTTTGTTTGTTTCTTTCGTTTTTGTTTGTTATGTTCCACAGTGAAATTACAAGGATACAAAAATCAAGCATACATTACATAGTTTAGAGTCAGTCGACGATTCATTTTGTGTTGTTTCTGTTGTGGTAAACATGGCTCTCTGCATATTTTACATAGTTTAGAGTTAGTCGGCCATTCATTTTGTGTTGTTTCTGTTGTGGTAAGCATGGCTCTCTGCATATTTTACATAGTTTAGAGTTAGTCGGCCATTCATTTTGTGTTGTTTCTGTTGTGTTGTTTCCATACTGCTGGCGACAAAAACGAAGACAATGCTAACATATATATTTTCAATCCAGTCGTCGACAAATCGAAAATCAGACATCAATCAGATGAAAGTGGTAGATTTCTTTATTATTAGCAGGTACTACTTGAGAAACTTACAGTGCATAATTATGTCAATACTTCTGATGTTTCATAATATTAAAGTATGAATTTTTGTAGCTTTGTTCTGGAACTATGTGTTCATTTTGTCTTTGTTCGTGGTCTAGATATTATTTAGGAGCGTGCAGTACCGAAGTAGTATTATGTCATGAGCTCTTTTTGTCCACATAGCTTATCAGTTTGACTGTTGCGTTTGTGTGTGTGTGTGTGTGTGTGTGTGTGTGTGTGTGTGTGTGTGTGTGTGTGTGTGTGTGTGTGTGTGTGTGTGTGTGTGTGTGTGTGTGTGTGCTTTTTTGTTTGTTTTGTTTTTGTTTTGTTTTGTTTTTTGTTTGTTAGTATGTGATTATGGTCTCGAGATCACACGGGGAAGAAAAAACAGCAACAATATGCATTGACGTTTTCCATAATATTGACTTCGTAGCGAGCTGAGGAGAAATGATTGATGCATGGCTTTGTGTGTGCACTAGGCATAGCCATGATCGATGGTGGTCCCGCCACTTTCCACACTGCTAGCTTATCCCGTCAATGTGCAACTGATCAGAGTGGATTGAATTCAGGTGAGACGGTTCCTGAACCTCGCTCGGCGGAAGTGCGAAACAGTTATGTATCCACCGAGGATTCTGTGTTGGTGCTTGGGGGTGGCTGAGCCGGTTTGATTTATCGAGCTGTTTTGGTCGTAGGAGTTTCCATTTGTGTGAAATGTTGCGAGTTTCACGACTTTGGCAGAATATGTAGATTGCTTTTCTCTCTCTCTCTCTCTCTCTCT
>OY757543.1:8761947-8769447 GCA_963584105.1 Alviniconcha strummeri
CTTAAGCACTTGTACCTTCAGTCCTGTTCCACAATCGCCGAGTTCTTGTCAGTGATTGCCTACCATTGCTTTCCTCGCAGCAGTGAAACATTCCCAGAAACTGCCTCTGTGTTGCAGCGTAACATTGCGTGACACTGTTTCTGTGTTGCTGTATAGCATTATCTGACACTGTCTCTGTGTTGCGTATAAGCTTAACATTCCCCGACACTCTGTGCTGCAGTATGACATTCCCTGACACTGTCTCTTTGTTGCAGTATAAACTTAACATTCCCTGACACTGTCTGTGTTGCAGTATAAACTTAACATTCCCCGACACTGTCTCTGTGTTGCAATATAAGCTTACCATTACCTGACACTGTCTCTGTGTTGCAGGCAAAGACGACAAAGCGTGGAGCATGTACATCGACGACAAGCGCAGCTGGTTCATCCACCGCGACGAGCACACCAACCGCACGGACGGCGGCATCAAGCGGGGCGCCGTCATCGGGATGCTGCTGGACCTGAACCAGCACACCCTCAGCTACTTCATCAACGAGGTGCCGCACGGCCCCATCGCCTTCACCGACCTGCACGGGGTCTTCTTCCCCGCCGTCAGCATCAACCGCAACGTGCAGGTCACGCTGAGGACGGGGCTGGAGCCGCCCATGGAGAGCGAGCCGAGCGAGAGCGACGAGGAATGACTGACGTGGAGACGACGGTACTGATAGGTTTAATCTATAAGTAACCCTCCAAGACATTGTGGCACGCTACTGGCGTTTAACACTCTGCTGCCGCTGTTAAAGGAAAGAAAGCTTTCGAGAACGTTGAGGGCGGAGCTCAAGACAGAATTGAGTCCATCCTGCGGAGTGACAAAGAGTGACTCATTCGGAGGCGATCGGATGGAAGGTTGTGCTGCCCGCTTCCCACACAACCGACTGTAGCTTGCCGGCAGTTAACTGTGTGTTAACACTGACGGAAGAGACTTGTGAGAACGTCGAAGACCGAGGTCAGAAGTGGGGCGCAGAGTCGATCCAACCTGTTTAGAGCCACAATGGTGAGAGGTACAAGATAACTCTGTAAAGACGAAGGATACTAACAGCTTTTGATATTCCAAAAAGACTGTAGCGCGCACCTTCGTTTAACTGTGTGCTGGGATATATCGAAGGAACTCGAAAGAACGACTGGCGGCGTAAGCAGTAGCGAGAAGGTTGAGGACTGAACTCAAGATAAGGTTCAGGCAGGCTAGCTGAAGGCCAGCCCAGCCCGGATGATGAACAGTGACCAACCAGTACTTGATGAAGAAAGGAGCAACAGTGTGCTTCGGTCATTTATCAACATTAATGGAACCGTTCGGGTCAGCCACAAGAAAACAAGAGTGCAGAGCGTTAGTGAAAGTCGCGACGGATGATGGATGCAGGGCTAATGTTGACAATATCCTCCAGATGGATCAATGTGTCAGCATGGACTGTTGCCACTAAAGGGATGTTTGCAAAGCATGTCGTCCGAGACGCGTTTACTACGGGACTGGAACATTTGTTATTTATTCTACCTGTGCAGAATTCGAGAATTCCACTTTGTTAGAGACCAACCACCCGGACACTCTACTGCTGGAAGGATGTTTTAACGAGACCTGTTCCCCTCCAGAAGGCAGGAGTAAGATTGTCTCCCTCGGCAGCTTCCTAGGGGGAGATTGCGTAGAAAAGATATTTTCTCCGGGCTCTTTTTTTTTTCTTTTTTTTTTCAAGGACGAAGCTGGACAAGCTTGCGGGGAGTGTATTCAGTGACAAGTAAAGTATCAACAAAGATGTCATGCGGATAATCTGTCAACCTCAGCAACCGAAGACCACGATGTCGCCTCTGATCAGGACTGAAGTCGATCCTTCCGTGCCTTGGAGAGTGAACTCGCACCAAATGATAAAGGCAAATGGATGAAGGATTTTGCTCTTCTTCGGCGGAGAGGCCTCCGTATAAGGCACGGATTCCCTTTCCTCTCCGCATCCGTTTGCGTGACGCTATCGTCCGCAATCAGGGACAAGTGGCAGAGACTGCGCTGAAGTGCTGACGTGGTCGTTGCATGAGGCTGTGTCCTGGATGGAAATGAGGTTCCAAGGCGACGAAGGGCATGATAAAAACACGACAGCCCAGATACCCTTTTGTTTTACCTCCGCTGTTACGGTTCTTCCTGTCTCAACTTACTACAACTGTAATGAGTTATATATCATCGGATCTTTAGCACAGTCCCTCAGCCGAAGCTTACGCAGCTTTGTTTGCAGGACATCGGACTTTTTTCTTCTTTTTTTCGCCTATGAAACTCGATGAGTGCAGGCTGGATGTTGGAATGAACCGGACATTGCTAGTAAAGAATGAGCAGCGTAGACAATCATTCATTTAAGTGTGGCTTTGGACAAGATATAGAATGTATTTGGCGTAAATGTAGCAAACTGTGATGTACGCATGCTGCGAATGTTAAATAAGTGCAGTCTTACCTTTTTAAAAGTTCTTGCTGTAGAAATGCATCCACTGCACAGATTGTTGTTAGGCTGCGAAATTTAGACTACGTTCATGCCAGTCTAGTTTTAGTGTGTTACGCAGACTCCCAAAGGCGTTGTCTCAGTGATGAGAGATAACTGCTATGAACATATACACGTACTCACAAGACTTTGTTGGCCACACAATCCGAGATCGCAAACGCTGCTTACTTTATTTACAAAGATCACCGTAGAGCTAATTCTATGTTTGAACTAGTTTGGGAGGTCGAATGTGGAAGAGCAAGATATCCACCCAAAACTCCCTGAACCGGGTGTTCCTCCGTTGGCCTAACCCAGGGGTTCATACTGTAGCATTTCAAACGTGAACTTCTTTCTCCTGAACTCAAGTTACATTTTCAAATTACGAATGGTTTGTTTGTAGAAGATCTGAGTCACCGACAGTGACTGAAACTGTATTCTATCTTGTAACTGCAGTGAAGCACCGACAACACAGCTATTTTCTAGCCGCCCTGTACGAGTGGTTTTGCTTTTCCGTTTTAAGTTTCAGTCTCGATGTGAATGGTAAATAATGTACGCAATGCCAGGAAGCGAGCATGACTGATGAACGCCGACGCCCACATTAACGTTAACATTTACATTAACTTGGTGATAATATGGATGAGATGTAAGTTCGGCCCTGGCAGCTTCGTGATTTAGACGGACATTTGGCAAAATGCACGGAGAGCTAGGGTTTTAACACGCGACACTGATTGTGCATCGCGAAGATTAGACAAAGCAAACAGCGTGAGCCGCATTAAGTCCAGCTAATCGAAGCGGAGTTTGTACAAACATGACCCTGAGCGTGAACTCTTGAACCTGGGTGGATGCGTCGGTGATACGGTTATCAGGGCTGAAGGGCAAGTGATTGATCGATTTGTTTGCTTTTCAACCCGTGTCGCTACACGCTGTGTCGAGAGAGACGGTTAAACAGCCTGGGGTGCCAGGGGTGTGGGTCCTGCCGTGTTCTCACCTCGGTGACCCAGCCTGGACCATGGTAACTCTGATCAGGGGTAAAAGCAATCCCGTGTTCAGGGCGTGTCTCAAAAGACTCTCACTCATGTCAGGGCCGCACCGCTCAACGAAGTGTTTCAGCCCCATGGCCAAAAGCTGTACTCGTCTACGATTAGGCTGACCGGGCATTCTGACTGGCTGTGGGCGCCAGTGAACTCTTATTTATTAAAACGATCTTGACAGATCAGGATGTCTGCCTATCTGTACTGGGTGTGAATGAGCCTAAGTAGCTGTGGCACATTTAGATAAGGCAGGACTGATACAATGGTAGCGCCACAGCATTAACTGTCGTGTGGAATACATATCTGTGTAATCAACTACAGGGGGGTTCATGGTTAATGATTTTTTGCAGTGCTTAACCGAATAGTGTAATTTAGTTGCAGTCCGTTGATTTTTAGTTGGCTGTGATTAGTTCAAAGTGAATTAATTCGATTGGGGAATGTGTGTGTGTGTGTGTGTGTATGTGTGTGTGTGTGTGTGTGTGTGTGTGTGTGTGTGTGTGTGTGTGTGTGTGTGTGTGTGTGTGTGTGTGTGTGGATGTGTGCGTGTGGATGTGTGCGTGACAGACAAACAGAGTTATTACAGTGTATACTTTGTAATATGATATGTAAACCACACAAGCTTATGACATGTTTGTATGAAATGTTCTGAATACTCAGTTTTGTCAGTGCTTGGGAAAGTACCCGACGTCGGCAGCATTGATAGTCCCAGTCTTTAAATTCACTATGACTTTATCGAACACACACGACACATCCTAGCATTTACATTTCAAATGTCAAAGTTCATTGCACTTTTACAATTCGCTGTCTTTACTACTGATTGCTAAACACGAGCAGTATCCTGCGGACAATGGTGCAACAGTGTACTAGCGGTTGCTGCCTTTGTGCGTGTTGATGAGTTTCGCCATACTGAACGTTTCTTTTTCGCTTAGAAGATACATTTCCTAGCAAGAAAAACGTACTTTATTTTCTTCTTCTTCGTTTATATGTATTAGGGATGTACGCACTTGTACCACCACAATTCTTCACTTCTGTTAACTTACGTATTTGGTGCACGGGATCAATATCATCAGAGCAATGTGGTTTCATAAAACTCCCTTATTTTGAAATTGTCATCAGCCTTCAAAGCAGCCCCACTTTCAAAAGAAAACACTTTTAACAATTTGTTTCCTTCAAGATTCGGCTTCGGAATCGTTATTTATTATTTTACTAGTTTTCCGTCACTCTAGATTTTATTAATCACCGGAAACACAAAAGACGCACACTGAAATACATCGAGAAAGATACTGCAGGTTTTGCAAAGCACGCATAAAATCAACGTCCCAAGCAGCACCTAGGGGTTCGCAAGTTCTCTCCTTCGTTTTGTGCGCCATAGGCATGATTAAGCGAGAGCGGCTGGCAGAGCATCCTTAAATCAGACCATCGGAAGTACTGCATCCTCATCCTCACCCTCTGCCCAGCAATTTGCGCTGCCCCGGCATCTTGCACGGCCGCCACTTGATGCGAGAGGAACTATTGATCTCTCCACTTCCACCGAGGTCCTTAGTGCGGAGCCAGCCTTCGATGTTGGCATATTCTTTCTGCATCTCCAGTCGAATTGCGTGGGGTTTGTCTTCTCTGGCTTTTGGTGACACGTTGCGAGAACAAAGTTTTATGATGGGTATTTCATAAAACTTTGTTTTCGCAACGTTTTGTGGCAAGAATCTCAGGTTCACTGATGCGCATTTTGTTGGGGTGGTGATAGTGTAGTAAGCTTAGGGAAATTTGTTGGGAAAATGTAAGTTCACCGGGAACTGAAGAAACGATGAAGATTTGCAGGTTCAGGCTGATACTAACACCGTCTTCCCATTGACACGGCACGGGTAGATAGTGAAGTACTTTATGGGTATGAATGAGTTTCAGACATGTCCGTAAGTGAATTCCATACGATGTTCAGTTTGACGCTCAGTTAGCACCTGGATAAGGCACTGCAGAACTCTGCAATGCTCTTCGTGTTTCTTCAGAGTCCCGTCACTAAAGTGACAAGATCATACTCACATCATGTATTATGAAAAGCAAACTTTAGCGAAAACCAGGTGACCGGATCACACTTAGTTTTCGGGCATCGTAGTGCCGGTTTACCCCGGCGTGCCTCCGGTTTTGCCTTACTAATCTGTGAACCACAGAAGCATAAGGCTGCAAACTGTGTAAGAGCGACGATTGCTCCAAACGAGATAACAAATGCATTTCTGATGCGCCAAATCCATCTATGATACACGTGTGAGGCTCAGAGATGAAACATTACTGCAGAACACAGTCTAATATAATCGTGCTTTACGTAGCTCTCTCTCTCTCTCTCTCTCTCTCTCTCTCTCTCTCTCTCTCTCTCTCTCTCTCTCTCTCTCTCTCTCTCTCTCTCTCTCTCTCTCTCTCTCAGGTACGTGATGAAGAAGTAGCTTTAACCACCAACACCACCACCGACCCCATCACCACCACCTACCCCACCACCACCACCACCCGCCTTCTACAAGTCTTCACCCACCATCAACATCTTCAACCACGAACGTAGACTACCTCAGCTGCATCGCAGGCCTGGAACTTTAATACCGTGTGTTTGGTTGTGAGCCGCACAAACCTGCACGTGACTACCGTTCGTCTCTCGCTGGCTGATGTCTCTGGTGGGACAGTACGTGTTATACAGATTGGTCCTAGCGGTCTCCGTGGAATGAAACCTCGCACTCGAAGTCTGAGAGGATCAGCTTCGACTGAGCAAAACGTCACGCTGCTGTTCCGAGACATGATTGTCGTGGTCATGATTGTTGATCGACGCATTGTAATAATTGCGGAAATGTTCCAGCATCCGTAGTAGTGAAGCAACGCAAACATCTTGCAGTCATCGCAAGACTGGAGATTCAGGCTTAATGTTTTAGTGACTGAAGCTATTAAGATTATTGTTTTAGTGACTGAAGAGTTAGGCTTAATGTTTTAGTGACTGAAGATTTTAAGATTATTGTTTTAGTGACTGAAGAGTTAGGCTTAATGTTTTAGTGACTGAAGCTATTAAGATTATTGTTTTAGTGACTGAAGAGTGAGGCTTAATGTTTTAGTGACTGAAGATTTTAAGATTATTGTTTTAACGACTGAAGATTTAGCCTCTTTTTTTCTTTTCTTTTTTTTTTCTTTTTTTTGAGTGGTATTGTTTGTAGTCCATCGTTTCCGACGATAACGACGAAGCTGCACGTTTCCTTTTTTGTGAGTCCTCTCGTAGCTCTCGAATCCGATTCCACTTACGAATATTCTGAATCAAACCTTTGTCTGATATCAAGATGGGTGTATTTTCTGGACATAGGAATAACCATGAAAAATTACTAGCAGTCTTTAATGTTTCAACCATTTTTATATGGTTGGTTGAAGTGTTGCTTTTCGTCCACAGAAACCGTAGGCTTATTAGGGACGGGAGCCCAGGACGGCCACCTCGACTTCCACACAGCTACTGAGCCTTATATTGGTTGTTGTGGGGTTGTTGTTGTTTTTCTTGTTTTTTTTTCTCTAGATTTTTGGATGGGTGGGGTGGAGAGGAGTTAAGTTGGTGGCGGAGGAGGCCGGGGGGGGGGGGGGGCGGCAAAGTTAACTACACAGACAATAATCGGCAGTAGATGTAAAAGATATAAATTACAATAATATACACGTTCGTGTCCCATAGCCCGCGGTGACGATAAGGCCTGGAAGCCATGGAAACGCGTTGACTGATGTTCCAAAACGTCGTTCAAGCAGAAATTGGCTTCCAGAGTGCTGTCAGAAACCGTGGCCGTGCACAGCCTGGCGCCTGTCTGAAGCCCTACGCCTATCTCATTATCTTGTCCCACAAAACACCTACATATGCTTCAGGTCGGGCGGGCGCTCCGTGTATCAAAAGAGCAAATCTAACACGAAGGGCAACAGCAACACACACACAGAGGAACAGTTCTGCTAGAACTGGGTTTAAAAAGAAAGGCAAGCGTGGA
>OY757543.1:8771535-8787934 GCA_963584105.1 Alviniconcha strummeri
TCCTCAGTGCATGCTCGAACTGGCAAGTGTTCGCATTGTATATACCGATGACTGTTTGAATTGCTGTGTTCGTTTTCTTAATCGAATAACAGTACAAAGGTTCGTTACCCACACTTGCTCGGATAACACGAAGTTGTTGCCCTCACTCGCTTCTTCACTGCACTGTAAGACCCTGACACATGGAATTTCTTGTTACTTGTATCCGCGCGTTATCAAGGTGCCAGTCTCTAAGTTATTTCCTACTATCTTGGAGTCCCACCTACGTTGCTGATGCTGATGCACCTACAACGCCTGCGGTCTGAAACCTGAGTTGACTGGTAACAGAGTTGGTCTTTCTGGGTGCCAGAGGCACTCTTCTCTTCCTCCAAAACACCCCCCATCCCCATCCACCACAAACCTCCCCCCACCTCACCTTATCACGTACGTTCAAGACACGTTGATACCGTAATCCGAGGTGTCGTCTGAAACGACTGTTTTACTTCTCTCTCCCCCCCCCCCCCCATCCCTCCCCCAAACAAACAAAAAACCCGCCCCCCTCCCTCCCCACCCTGTCTAATAAATCAAAATCTATGTGAACTTCTCAGTCTTACAAACGATTTTGTGTGCCCACTAACAAACTCGGTGTGTGACCTACATCCGAAGCCCGAACATCTAACGTTTGCACGTGCTTAGGTTTTGAAACCATTGATAACCATTGTGGAAGAAGCCACTTGTCATTTTGTTTTCATGATTTTGATGTATAACTTACTGATGTAATAACAGTTTATTCTTGCGAACAATCATGATTACTGTCTGTGTAACGAGTTCATCCGCTTATGACTGTTTCCTCTTGCCATGCTGTTGCGATGCTGCGTTCACCTTCTTCATTTCTGATGTACAGATCTCATGAACAAAAAAAAAAACGTATAATTTATGTGACACATGCTGCTTGTCTGAAAACGTATAATTTATGAGACACATGCTGCTTGTCTGCAAATACTGGCGTTCACTCATCATCGTCTCATACCTCACTGTTTTAGAGGATCACCACGTCTCACATTTCACGGTTTTAGAGTATCACCATGAAGTTATTGCATCCAATCGTGTGCTGTTAACTACTCCACCAGTGTTTTGCCCACTCATGCATATCCCATCCCCGTAGCGACAAACGTAATTTCATGTGCATACTCTTGTTTTGCCTATAATTATTGTGCTTACAGTTGTACTCTGAGTGACTTTGGTTGGTTTTTGCTGAAACCTGAGTGTGCACAGTAATTATGCAACCGTGGTGTTTGTGTAGAGTAGCCTATGCAGTTCTCAGAGTTCTATGAAGGTTATCTGTTATTCAGAAGTGACTTCGAGAGTGTTTTTATAGTTTCTTTCTGATCTCATATCTTAAAGATTTAGTTGTGGATGTATCATGAGTAAACGAACTTCTTCTTGAGGTACGACGAAGATCATGCCTGTACACGAGAACTTCCTTACTGTCCTTGCAGTTATCATCAACCGTGTAAATGTCGGCAGTGTGTTTGACCACCAAAATCAAACGGGTGTGCATCGATATACGATTACCAGTGTCAATGCCATCAAGTTTTAAACATCATTTTGCGTAGAAAGTAAGTGTCTCCGTATGATGTAAATATTCACAAGACGATCGTGTTAAGAAAAAGGACTGCATTAAATGTTGCTATGTCATCCATATGTGATTTTATGAAACACCAGTGCATATCGTACAACTCGAGAATAAGCACGGAATCATCTGATCTGCATGTACACATAAAGAACGGACAAACGCGTACGCGCGCACGTAAGCACGGACACACACACACACACACACACACACACACACACACACACACACACACACACACACACACACACACACACACACACACACACACACACACACACACACACACACATGCACGCACGGACACATGCACGCACGCAAGCACATCTTGTGAATAATCACCGGCAAGAATTTGGCTGAAGTGGGTGGAGTACTGTCACTGTAACATCAAAATATTCTTCAGCTCACCGATATCATTACCATAATTTATTGATCATGGGCACGTAACTCGCAAGGCTACGTGAATCGTATTACAAATGCCCTACCCTTACCCTAAAGATTCAGGGAGGGTTTGCTCTGGAAGAGCGAATTGAGTCGTCTATTTTTGTAGGACCAAGTTATAGAATGACACCAGCACAAACTAAGAACCACCGTACTGTTCCTGTATTTATGATTGTGTCCTCGTGTCCACTTTTTTTCTGTTTACTCTCACAGTTGAAGGACTCAATAAAAGGTTTGAAATTGAATCATGCGTGTTTGTCTGTCCTTCTGCTTGTCTGTGTGTGAATTGTGTATGGTTGCCACCACATGTATGTACACTCAACACGACACGAAGAATATCTTGAGAAGATCTCTCTCTCTCTCTCTCTCTCTCTCTCTCTCTCTCTCTCTCTCTCTCTCTCTCTCTCTCTCTCTCTCTCTCTCTCTCTCTCTCTCTCTCTCATCACACCAAATGCTAGTGCGCAAAAGCAGATGATATATAAAGAGATTTAGCTTGAACTTGGCACAAATATCAACTGTGTTTAAAAAATCAATGCTTGAGCGGGACGTGAATTCGGTTTTTGCAACCCGGAGCATAAATAAGTTGGAAGGAGATGGAAATCACAGACAGCCCACGTACGCCGGGAGACAAACAATTCTGAACTGTCAGTAAAGCATTGTCATAGTACCTCCTTGACACAGTGGCAACGTGCGGCATAGCATAATTCATCTACACCCAATCGTTTACCCGCCTGTCACAAAACACTGATAACGAACTCGTCAAGCAGTGTCATGATCAGCTGAGTAACAAAGGGTTTTGTTTCCTTGCACAGCTGACGGAATTTGTCCTGAGTCGGTCTTAATTGTTGGACCCAGCATTTTTACATTGAAACCTTGCAGTCAACTGCTAGCCTGTAGCTTTTATGGCCTCACTCCGATCCGACTGGTGGGTGTTCAGAGAAGAAACAACAATAGATGCAAAGCTCTCTGGAAACTGGCTAACGTCACATTTGGCTACACATGCAGACACGACACTGTTTGACCCATGACGACGATCATGTTCTTTATAAGATTTCGCCTGGGTGGATTCACAACAGAATATGTGATTCCATTGAGATGAGTTCCAACAGCACGCCGGCATTAAGGTGACAATTAACTCATTTGGATGGCATTCCGCCGAGACGACATTCCACCTGTGAGACGCCATCCCAGTTGGACGACACAGCTTATACCTACGGGGGCGCGCACGCGCACGTGTGTGTGTGTGTGTGTGTGTGTGTGTGTGTGTGTGTGTGTGTGTGTGTGTGTGTGTGTGTGTGTGTGTGTGCATGCTTGCGTGTATGTGACTGCGTGAGTGTAGTTGTGTGTGTGTGTGTGCGCGCGCGCGCGCGCGCGTGCGTGCGTGCATGTGAGTGCGTGCGTGTAATTGTATGTGTGCGTGCGTGCGTGCGTGCGTGTGTGTGTGTGTGTGCGTGTGTGTGTGTGCGTGCGCGCGCGCGCGTGCTTGCATGCGTACGTGCGTGCGTGAATGCACATGAAGGGGATGGGCGTGAGACTGGATAGTGGACGGATCAGTTGTTGGAGGCGCCCCAGAATCATGGAACCCTAACCGCCACCCCCATTCCCTTTCTCTCTGGCTCTAATTTGGATTTGTCTGACTGAGATAAAGTCTGACTGGAACGTTGTCTCAGAGGAGTCTCCTCCCATCTGGATGTCGGCTCTATTCCCGTCCTACTAGTTGCTGCGTCGTCCCACTGAAACTGCTTCAGCGGAATATGGAACATGACAGACACGGGCGTCTGGCTTTCACAATGTCCACGAATCTGTTCCACGTAAGACGTGACTCAGTAATGTTATACCCGGGCGGACACAAAGATGAGATCCATCGACTGAACTTGGCCTGGCGCTGATCTGCAAACAGACTTCTGGTTTAAGCGAAGCACTCAGGTTTGAGTGTTTCATTGTTCAACGTGGATTCTGCAGAACACAGCAGAAGAAATTCTGCGAACAGGCTAAAACCTAACAGGCTCTGTTCTGCCTAGCAGAAAAATCTCTGTTTGATATGTCGTCTTTTAAATGAAGTTTATTCTAACTACCCGGACCGTCACGTCTGAAACTGATGCAGCCTTCGATGGTCCGTGACAGAGTGAAAGTCTGAGAAGGATGGGGAGATTTGTACAGTTCAGTACGTGTCATCCGAATGCCATGCGACATTCGGTTAACTGACCAAAACGATCACCATCTTACATCAGAAAGTGTCTGTGTATACAAAATGAAGAGAACTGGTCCCTGTACAGAGCCATGGGGGACCCCATATGTCAAAAGTGAAAAAGAGGACTTCATTTTATTCGCAGTTACTACTTGCGCCTTATCTTGCAGGTATGCACATGAACTGAGGTGTCTCCGAAGAGGTGCTGACGAGGACCGAGATTCCATGAAGTGGAGGAGACTATACCTAACGCTACACTGTCCCATCACGAGAATGATGTCTGCATTAAGCTGGGCAATGGTGTTTAAGCCATTCCAGTGCTTGATGAATGGTGCGGGTCCAGTCACAAGACAGCGTGCATGCACTACAACATTAGAAAATAAAGAAAATAAGGTAAAAAAATAATTAGTCATTGGTGATGAAACAGTGGGAGGCGTATCTGAATGGTTAAGACACTGGAAACAAGACTGAGATGTTGGGGGATCCACTTCCGCTTCGGGTGGCAAACCACCTTCCCGCTCATCTCAGTCTTTTAAGGTCTGCTGTTTTCATGTAGTATTCGTATGAGTCAGTTCCAAACTCACGGCTGAAAGTGGCGTGGTACACGGCTTGCTTTCTGTGCATTGTTTCCACAGCAGTGTGGTGTAAAAAAATACATAACAATAGTAAATGTTCTTCCTCTCTGGAAACAAAAACAACAACAAAATATTCCGTAAATGCTAACAGTTGCAACGATTATTCTCAAGAAACATATAGCTTTAGCGTTCTGAATTTAAGAATAAATCAGTCAGATTGCTGAGTAAGTTCAGTCGATTGGAAGAAAATAAGAAAAAGGAGAGGAGAGGAGAGAGAGAGAGAGAGAACACGTTGATTACACGTCAATCTAAACTGTAGACTTCTGTCTTGTCTTTACTCTCAGCTTTGTTGTTGGTAAATAGATTGGACAAATCGCAACAGTTGTTTCGACGCATCACTTTCTTTCTCTTCCTTTTCTTTCAGTCTCCAGAGTCTTCGTAGCATCTTGCGGAATGCCTTCTCTCCATACCGGTGATTAGCATACCGCACGTGCATCGCTCTTCCCCTGCCTCGTAGACATCCACTTGTGCTTAGGTGGCATGAGAGATATCGCTCGCTTGCAGAATCCGTCCAGGTTTATTCCTTCCGTTCTCATTTTGTTCCCGTGATTGGGACTGAAAGTATCCAGGTTTTTATTTTTTTGCTGACGGAGGATTTTCGAAAGTGGTTTGTTTACGTAACTGTTATCGCTTGTCGTCATGATAGAATTTGCGTTGTTGTTGTTGTTGTCTTCTTCTTCTTCTGCCGCTTCCTCCTCTTCTTGCTCCTCCTTCTCCTCCTCCTCTTCTTCTTCTTCTTCTTCTTCTTCTTCTTCTTCTTCTTCTTCTTCTTCTTCTTCTTCTCTTTCTTCTTCTTCTTCTTCTTCTTCTTCTTCTTCTTCTTCTTCTTCTTCTTCTTCTTCTTCTTTTTCTTCTTCTCTTTGTTTTTATCCGGTCCTCCTTCTTCCCCCCCCCTCAGTTTATCTTTCTTCTTCTTCTTCTTCTTCTTCTTCTTCTTCTTCTTCTTCTTCTTCTTCTTCTTTTCTTTTTTGTTCTCCTTTTTTCTTCTTCATCCTCCTTTCTTCCACTATAGAATTCTTCTTCTAATCACATCACAATCGCGAAGGACTAAGTAAATCGTAATGTCCATTCTTTTACCCTCGGACACAGTAATGTTCTATCGATCGGACAACTCATATTTACGCCACCACATCAGGGTAAACATGTTTAATTGCGACTATTATTAAAGTGTGCAGAAGATGTGTGTGCGCGTGTGATGGGGATGGGAAACAGGGAAGGGACAGAGGGGAGAGATGGGGGGGGGGGGGGAGAGAAGAGTTGAGCTTCGTCCTCAGCGTGACCTGCACGTTGCGGCTGATGCTGACGGCGGGGAAGAAGACCCCGTGCAGGTCGGTGAAGGCGATGGGGCCGTGCGGCACCTCGTTGATGAAGTAGCTGAGGGTGTGCTGGTTCAGGTCCAGCAGCATCCCGATGACGGCGCCCCGCTTGATGCCGCCGTCCGTGCGGTTGGTGTGCTCGTCGCGGTGGATGAACCAGCTGCGCTTGTCGTCGATGTACACGTTCCACGCCTTGTCGTCCTTGACTGCAACACAGAGACAGTGTCAGGTAATGGTAAGCTTATATTGCAACACAGAGACAGTGTCGGGGAATGTTAAGTTTATATTACAACACAGAGACAGTGTCAGGGAATGTTAAGTTTATATTACAACACAGAGACAGTGTCGGGGAATGTTAAGTTTATACTGCAACACAGAGACAGTGTCGGGGAATGTTAAGTTTATACCACAATACAGAGACAGTGTCAGGGAATGTTAAGTTTATACTGCAACACAGAGGCAGTGTCGGGGAATGTTAAGTTTATACCACAATACAGAGACAGTGTCAGGGAATGTTAGGTTTATACTGCAACACAGAGACAGTGTCGGGGAATGTTAATTTTATACCACAATACAGAGACAGTGTCAGGGAATGTTAAGTTTATACTGCAACACAGAGACAATGTCGGGGAATGTTAAGTTTATACCGCAACACAGAGACAGTGTCAGGGAATGTTAAACTCATACTGCAACACAGAGACAGTGTCAGGGAATGTTAAACTTATACTGCAACACAGAGACAGTGTCAGGTAATGCCTGTACCTCAACACAGAGACAATGTCAGGTAATGCTATACTGCAACACAGAGACAGTGTCGGGGAATGTTAAGTTTATACTGCAACACAGAGACAGTGTCGGGGAATGTTATACTGCATCACAGAGACAGTGTCGGGGAATGTTAAGCTTATACTGCCACACAGAGACAGTGTTGGGAAATGTTGTACTAAAACACAGAGATGGTGTTATACTGCAACACAGAGACATTGTCAGGGAATGTTGTACTAAAACACAGAGATGGTGTCAGGGAATGTTATACTGCAACACAGAGACATTGTCAGGGAATGCCATACTGCAACACAGAGACAGTGTCAAGGAATGTTATACTGCAACGCAGAGACAGTGCCAGCTAGGGAATGTTACACTGCAACACAGAGACAGTGTCCGGGAATGTTGTACTGCAACACAGAGACAGTGTCCGGGAATGTTGTACTGCAACACAGAGACAGTGTCCGGGAATGTTGTACTGCAACACAGAGACAGTGTCCGGGAATGTTGTACTGCAACACAGAGACAGTGTCCGGGAATGTTGTACTGCAACACAGAGACAGTGTCCGGGAATGTTGTACTGCAACACAGAGATGGTGTCCGGGAATGTTATACTGCAACACAGAGACAGTGTCCAGGAATGTTATACTGCAACACAGAGACAATGTTAGGCAATGCTACGCAGCTGCAAGGAGACCATGCAGTGGTAATAACTGACAATAAAGGAGCGACTGAGGAGCTTAGACCGTTAGTAAGTGAGCTGACTGGTTGGTTGGTTGGTTGGTTGGTTGTCGGTTAGCTGGGTGGTTCCATGGCGTTGGTTGGTTGGTTTGTCATTCAGTCACTTAGTTTGTTTGCATGGTTGTTTGTTTTTAGGAAGCTAGAGTTCCGTCAAACGCACAGGTTCACCTCAGGACGAACGTGTTACACACTGAAATTACTTTTAAATGACGGTGAAACACACGTCACCGAATCACAAATCGCAAATAAACAGTTGGAATGCAGGTTTGGACACAACACAATCAATAGCAAGCACTACCGCATCCAGATAGTCAATATTTAGTATCAGAGTTAACATTCCGCTGAAGACATTATCCCAACACATGATACTCGATGTCCATGCTCTTCTGTTTATCATACGTGTGGTTTTGCTGAAAGAGCACTTTTTCTTTTTTTTCTTTTCTTCTTTTTTTAGGGTAAGAGCGGCTGTTCTTTGATTGCTGCCTTTTAAATCTCGGGTTAGTTAATTGTGAACTGATTTTGCTTCTTTCGTTTTCTGTCTTCCTCTAATGCGGCAGGGATAGAATCTGTCACACATTCATGCTTCGCAGTTTAACACTTAATGGATTTCTTACCCCGGAAGGTTCTGAAACAGATGTTTTGTCATTTGTCAAGAGTAATGTTGCCGAAAACATTGCATTTTATTCTGTGAGCATTTTTCTTTTCTTAAGCGCTTAGTTTTAACCTCTGCCTGTGTGGCTAGACGTTTTTGCCTCATTTATAAATTCATTTCGTCACAGCCCATCAGCTGAAATCATGATCAAGCAGCAACAATCTTTCGACGAGAAGAGCAGATCACGCAGCCACATTGCCCCAGCCAATCAGCAAGCCAGATTAATTTTCATTGCGGGGGGGGAAAGGAAACCGACAAGAAATTTCCACGTGATGAGAGGAAGTGTTCTTCCTCTTGCCCCTCCACCCCCCCCCCCCCCCCCCCCGCCTGCCCCCCTCCCCCCTCCTCCCCTTCCCTTGCCCACCTAGGGAACATCTCAAAGAGTGTCTACCATGGCTCATCGCCCTCACACTTGTTGCTTCCTCCTCCCACTCTCTCATCGTGTTGACGTTACCGCCGTTGTTGCTTGTTTGATATTTCCTCCGTAAAACCGACGCTGGCTGGCTTCTTCTGCACGGCTGCCTGCTCAACATCTCAGCCGAAAAATCAAACGAGGGTGGAGGATAACAATGTTGTGATAAGGCTCCTTTGGCTAGGTGTCAGTTCTTGCGTGGTGGCTGCTACAAAAAAATAAAAACAAAAGAGAAGGAAGATCGAGAGGAACCCCGAACCTGTTGGATCTGTCTGCATGAGTGCAGTTTTTGTCTTCCGCAGCAATTACACTGATGTTGGAGGATGGTGATGAAGACGACTGCTTGCTGCTTTCAACATCAAATGTGTAGTTCGCGTTTTTGCTGTGCATGTTGTTGAGTTTATTTGTTTGCTTAACGCGCTGTTTTTCCGATCTGGACCATTTCGTCTTGTCTCTTTGTGCTTTTGTCTTCTTCTTCTTTCATCCTGAGGTGACCTTGTGTTTCGTTTTATTACCGCACCTACAGCTAATGATTTAATCTGAAGTCAATTTGCTTTGTTTTGAAAACTTCACTCTTCACTTGCTGTGTGATTTATGATACGGGGGTAGGGTGGGGGAAGCGGAGGCAGAGAAATGAAAAAGGTTATATATTTTATTATAATAGATACTGTTTTAGCATGATGCTTGGATTTTAGTGTATTATCTTTTAATGTGAGTGTATGATCTGTGTTTATTCGATGATAGTATTTTACCTGAATGAGTTACTGGGGCTAAGGAATGTGATTGAGCGTCGGTGCTTGTCTGTCCTCAGCTGACTTTGCCGTTGGCAGGCTGTTCAAATCCAGTAGATAACTATGGAGTAGCACGGGTTTGTTTCATCCTGCTTTCCAATGACCGAGTATTAGGGGAAGCATGGAACTGTTCCTTCACTCTTTCTTTCTCTCTCTTCTTCGTGTTTTTCCCCTTCGTCTGCTTCTTCTTTGTCGTTGTCCTGAGGTAACTCTGCGTACGGTTCACAGGCTTTAGAATCCAAAATTACTAATAAAATCGTCATCTTCGACTTCGTCATCGTCATCTTCTTCTTCGCCATATTCTTCTGTTTGTTCTCACTCTTCCTCACCGTTCTCCTCTTCTTTGTTCTTTTCATTTACATTCCACTTCCTTCTTAACCCGGTCATCGCCTCTTGTCCTTATTCTTCCTCTTCCCTTCCTCTTCACCCTCCTCCTCTCTCTTCGTCTTCTCCCTCCTTGTTCCGTTTATGGTCAGGCTCGTCTTTTCGTCTCAGCGTCTTTCCTTCAGGAGAGGAGAAGATGTAACAATCTCACTTCAGATTTATGTTTGTATAACATTCTCACCGAAGACAAAGCGGTTCTGCCAACGGGTTGATTTCACGCTTGACGCAGGTCAACTCCGATCTTCACCTTGTTGGCGAGAGTGAAAGTTTTACGTGATTGCCTGGAAAGTCAGGCTGGCTTTTTTCCGAAGTTGAATGCGTGACCGGCTGCTGGTCCCGAAATAACCCCGTTGTTACCAATTTGTATCCATCTTAAGAGTTTAGACTGCTTGAAAGTGACTGAGACTGATTGCATAAATTTGCATCGTCTGGGTAAGCAGACAGACACGACGAGCAAATCCTCCATCGAGAAAAATAGGAGTTGAGGTCACAACAGGCATGGAGTAATTGAGGGCACAAGAAGCAAGTAGGAGTTGAGGTCGCAGTAGGCAAGTAGGAGTTGAGGTCAAAATAGGCAAGCAGAAATTGAGGTCACAAGAGGCAAGTAGGAATTGAGGTCACAACAGGACAGTAGGAACTGAGGTCACAATAGGCAAGTAGGAATTGAGGTCATAAGAAGCAAGTAGGGATTATGTCACAACAGGCAACTAGGATTTGAGGTCACAACAGGCATGTAAGAGTTGAGGTCACACTAGGCAAGTAGGAGTTGAGGTCACACTAGGCAAGTAGGAACTGAGGTCACAACAGGCATGTAAGAGTTGAGGTCACACTAGGCAAGTAGGAGTTGAGGTCACACTAAGCAAGTAGTAACTGAGGTCAAAACAGACAAGTAGGAGTTGAGGTCACAACAGGTAAGTGGGAGTTTAGGTCACAACAGCAAGTGGGAGTTTAGGTCACAACAGGCAAGTTGGAGTTTAGGTCACAACAGCCAAATAGGAGTTTCGGTCATACCGGACATGTAGGAGATGACTTCACAACAGGTCACAAGAAGAAAGTAGGAATGTAGGTCACAACAGGCAAGTAGGAGTTGAGATCACAGCAGGCAAGTGGGAGTTTAGGCCACAGCAGGAAAGTAGGAGATGGAGACAGCCACAACAGGCAAATGCTCAGCGCAAAACAAGGACAAACAAGATTATCACTCGTGGAAATGGACACTCGTGAAAAAGGGTCAGCGAACCAAGGGCAATAACAGTACTTCCTGACGTCACACTATAACAAGGGACACAACAACAGCGACGAGGCAAAGATCATCTTCGATCACTCACATGGAACAGCTGCGACAGCTCTAGAGCTTTCGAGGATTTGTTTGCTTGGGTGGGTTTCGTGTATAGGTTTTACTGCGGGCTCACAAAAACTAATGACTGACTTGTCTTGTGTGCTTTTCCCCTTTCTAATTTTCTCCTCCGTCTTCTTCTACCAAAGATGTTATTACAAGAAAAAGATGTGTTTTGGGACCCGATGTTTCCAGTTGGTACGGAAACTAATCCCACACTGCCTTTTATTTTTATTTTCTTCTTCTTCTCCGGCTTCTTTGCGTAGAATTTCAGCACTGGATTTCACTCGCTTATCTCTCATTTATCATTCTTACGATTGTCTCGGCAATTGTATAAGCTCTTTATTCTGGGTATTACGAGGATGAGGATGTTTTTCTTCCCCTGTCTTCTCCAAGCTTCAATTCACTGGAGTCTTCTGACACTGGTTCTTTCTTTCTTTGTTTTAGTTACTCCAATACCAGTTTCGTTAACACTTCTGTTCAGACACACGCACTCGCGCGCGCGCGCGCACACACACACACACACACACACACACACACACACACACACACACACACACACACCACACACTCATAGAGAGAGAGATCGCATTTCTTTTCTTCTTTTCTCTTATCTTGTTGATGTTGTCTTCTTTGCTTGCTGTTTTGGATATTTGTCTCGAGAAATCGGGTTTCCCTCCAAGTTCATAATTTTTATTTTATTTATACTGTTGATACAAAATCTAAAGAAATTAACGCAACTTTTGTTGCTTGTCTTGTTGAGGATTTTTGTCTTTATGTTTGTTTCTTTTTTTTATTTCATTTTTTTTTTTTCTTCTTTTTTTTATTTACTTTTTTTTTTTTTTTTTCGTTTGTTTGTTTGTTTTGGTTTGTTTTCTGTTTTCTGCTGTTCTCGTCTAGAGAATTCGTCGTATTGACTTCAGAAATCGTTTGTTCCAGTATTCCTCTGCCCGCACCCATCCGAAGGAGATCTCTCACTGCTCTCTGAATTGTTGTTAAGTACGTGTTAATGATTTTGTATTTGCGACAAATGCGTGCAGCCTGCTGTTCGCATAGAACGCATACAGCAACGGACCAGTCATATAATAATAATAATGATCATAATGATCATAATACTACTACTACTAAAATTTACCTACGTTTGTAACCAGCAAACCCGAAGGACGTCATACAAGTAAAACAACAAATACCTCAGTCGGCTACGGTAGCTCTCATGTGGCACGAGAGTAACTACAAGGTATTTAAACTCCACCAGAGGTACATCCTCTAACATTTATAATGCCCTCAGGGACGCCTTGAGCTCTCTCTCTCTCTCTCTCTCTCTCTCTCTCTCTCTCTCTCTCTCTCTCTCTCTCTCTCTCTCTCTCTCTCTCTCTCTCTCTCTCTCACACACACACACACACACAAACACGTACCTACACACACACACACACACGCACGCACGCACGCACGCACGCACGCACACACACACGCACACGCACACGCACGCACGCACGCACGCACGCACACACGTGAACAATATTCTCAAAGATCAGTCCAACAGCCCTGCTGAAATCGGGCGATTATGAACGCTAGACATCCACTGGGAATGGGGATGTTGGAAATCACCAAGAATCGATTTGGGATCCCGAGGTCAGACGGTGCAAGGAGATGCAAGGACTGAGTCGGGAGAGGGCCGGAAAGTACACGTGATCCAAACACCAGTGCCGCGGTAATGAAATTACTCACGTCTGGCGACTTCGGAAGCTGCAATGTGAACAGAAATACATGGACTACCATTGCTTTTGTTTACGCTTTCAGTCGTTAAGATACTTGCATGTAGTATGAGATTACAGCCTTTTCGGACCAACGGAAGTTTGCATCGTACCATAGGTAGATAGAGAGATAGACAGATAGATAGACAGACAGACAGATTCGGTTCACTCTTCGTCTGTCATGAGCCGGTTTGGCCTAGTAGTAAGGCGTTAGGTTGGTAAGCAGAAGGACCTCGGTTCGATTCTGCTTCGGTTCCCCTTTTTCCTCAAAAGGCCGTGGCTTATGGACACTGCATGTCTTGCGGCTTTGTCCCCCACGATTAATGAAACATTATAACGGCTTTCAGCTCTGCCCATCGTAATGCAGAATCCTTCTGGTGATGAGTGTATCCCTCTTCCCCAACCTCCTGTGAACTCGGTCCCCGCCAGTACCCCTTCGGAGACAACTCGGCGTTAAACCAGTTTAACCAACCAACAACCTTTGTCCACAATCTTTTCATTCGACACCGTTTGATCACCCCGAAGAGTTTGTCTCTGGGAGGTCACTGTGTCCTTAGCCTGCGTGTGGAGCGATGACAACCATGGGGCAAACACAGTAAAAGTTGCAAACCGATTGTGTATAATTATATATATTCATAATGATATACGCCTTACAGATACTCCTTTGCATTACATTGTCTCAATTTCCATAAGGTCCCAGCTCACAAAGTTACTGTGGGAATATTCTAAGCGGATGTGACGAAGAAGAATTAGTATCTTCAAGGAAACGTGCTGGTTTTTAAATGGACACTGCATAGGATATCTCTGTTTCCAGGCTAGTTGTTGCAAATATACGTATTTCAGTGTATTCAGATGCATTCGCTGGAATTAAAACCGTCTTCTATCTTTAATTACGTTCAAAATATGGGTATTCATTCAAGAAGCTTGCTCTGCCTGTCTGTCTGTCTGTCTGTCTGTCTGTCTGTCTCTATCTTTGTCTCTGTCTCTCTCCGTCTCTCTCTGTGTCTCTCTCTGTCTCTGTCTCTCTCTGTGTCTCTGTCTCTCTCTGTCTCTCTCTGTCTCTCTGTCTCTGTCTCTCTGTCTCTCTCTGTCTCTCTCTGTCTCTCTGTCTCTGTTTCTCTGTTTCTCTCTCTCTCTCTCTCTCTCTCTCTCTCTCTCTCTCTCTCTCTCTCTCTCTCTCTCTCTCTCTCTCTCTCTCCTCTCTCTCTCTCTCTCTCTCTCTCTCTCTCTCTCTCTCTCTCTCTCTCTCGTGCAAAATAGATTATATTTTCTCTGGGTGGCCGTTGCGCCTGTTCCGTCTCTCCTGATCGAGTCTCCTCTAACTAGGCTTCAATGCAACGAATACGAGACGTCCACGCATTGACACTGTCACAAGGAAGTATTCCGTTCAGGGGCGCCCTTAACTGTAGCGAGGTCCCTATTGCCTGCTGCAGGGATTTCAACTCTGATTAAAAGAAAATGGAGCGAAATGTGCCTATTTCAACTTTGCAAGCCGTACTATTATCACTGTGGAATAGTTAGCTTCCTATACTTCTTGTCAGCCTAAAGGTTAGGGTTAGTCGAATTGCATGCAGCGTATAAACTGCATTATTTTTCTCGTTGTCAACGTCGCTATATGCGGGAAGCGTGACACTCTCTCTCTCTCTCTCTCTCTCTCTCTCTCTCTCTCTCTCTCTCTCTCTCTCTCTCTCTCTCTCTCTCTCTCAATAACAACAGCAAATGTCGATGGCAAGCCAAGATCGAACACCTTCAATCCAACGAATACGGGACATCGACACACTGACATCGTCGACATCATCGCTATAATTATACAGGAGCGTGACAGTCTGGGGACACATCAGCGCATCACGCCAGCAACACCAGCAGCTTTTAGTGTTTCACGTCCGGCATCACAAAGTTCCAGTCAGGAACAGCGTCCAGCTCCAGACGACAGTATCACCATGCTTCACTGCACCTGTCGGAAGCTCGTCTCCATCGGAGCCCGCGGGACCGGGAAGGTTTACGGTTCAATGCATTTGAAGTTACACGCGTGATTGGACCGAGGCTTGAGTGTATTACGAAAAAGGGAGAGAAACTATTATACTGCCGCAGGTACTGCAGAAAAAAGAAAAGAGAGAAAAAGAAAAGAAAAAGAAAAAAGGTGTTTAAAAGTGAAATATGAAGAAAGATTTATTTTATATATACAACGGTACCTATAAAAATTGAGCACATTTATTGAGAGCACCAAAACCTTTCGAGGTGGCGCTGACAGTGTGGGTGCAGAAATAAAGGGTGTCCCTTCAGTGACGTAACCACTTCCGGCGGAGTCTGGATGAAGGTGCTGGAAATTGCGGCTTTGAGTGTAGGGATATACATATATATATATATAGAGAGAGAGAGAGAGAGAGAGAGAGAGAGAGAGAGAGAGAGAGAGAGGAGAGAGAGAGAGAGATCCTTCATTATCTCTCTCTATATATATATATGACGACCCATGAACGAAGACACGTTCCCATCCCTAATAAGTCGTATGGTTTCTGCGGACATTAAGCACCATGTTTACTCACTCACAAAGACACGTTTAGCGTGCATGCAGTTCATGTTTTCCGACAATGAAGGCGAGCAGCAGTGACACTTCCCACTTCCCGATCTTTGACAAAAAAAAGCTCGTCTTTTTTTTTTTTTTTTTTTTTTTTTTGCTTTTTGGTGCTGGTTAAAATCAAGTATTTGGTTTAATTTTTCAAAACTGTTTTGTCTTCAGTCAGATTTTGAAATGTAGCCATGTCATTTTGTTCCATAGCCTCAAAAAAGCGGAATAAGGTATCGTCAAGAATACACTCATACAGGGAGTGGGAAGGCGAAGCGTCTGCGAGTGCCACTCACAAACAAAGAAACTATGAGCTAAAAAAAAAAAGAAGAAGGAAAAAGCAAAGAAGCGACGTTTCCTTAATTAAGGTGCAGAATCGCCATGAATAGTGGCTTACTTTGTGCCCCCACCCCCACCTCACCCCCGCCCCTCCCCAAAGAAATGTAATTACTAGATGTGGCCCCAGATTCGGACGACGGAAAGGTCCCCCTCGTCAATGTTGCTTCACCATAACTATGGAGCTTCCTGGGCGTCTCCAAAGGTCTTCGTCTGAAATCGGCCAAATCACTCTGACATTCATTTCGAATATCAGGCAGCGACCCACTGGCCCAGATTCTGTGCTGCTTATAATCATTTCCGGATGGTAGATCTCATCAGTCTGTCCTCTGTGAAAAATACAATCGATCGCCTGCCAATACCTGCTGTCGATTGTGCCCTCGACTGACAGGAGCACAAGTTGTTGCTTGTAGCTGGTGGTGTGAAGGTGTGTGTGAGTGTGTGTGTATGTGTGTGGGTGGGTATTGTTGTTGTTTGTT
>OY757543.1:8788134-8801858 GCA_963584105.1 Alviniconcha strummeri
CAAACGAATGGACTACATTTGCTACACATTCTTGTTGTGGGCATTCTCGGTAGTGATATCTCTTCAGTTTATCAAGTGCACCATATGGACGCTACTCGCGCAGTGGCTGGGATTTCAACTACCCGGGAAACTGGCGTGGTTTGTTCAAGAGTTACCCTCATTTGCCGTGCCTCTCTATCTCGCAATTTACACAGACTGTCCACGTGCAGGGCAGTGGAAAAATCAAATAGCGCTGTGTTTGTTTCTTCTTCATTACTTTCAAAGGTAAGAACAATTTTCATCAAACTTTCATTGTATGCGGCAATTTGTCTTTGAGTTTGTCGATTACCTAACAAAGCTAACACTCGGCCCACTCAAAATTGTGTGCGAGTGGCGCAGCCCAAGGTACGTAATCAGCTGATTGTGAAACAAGTGCAGGCAGAGTTACTCGTCCACAGGCTACGAAATGCTTGTGTTTGTTTCAAACACGTGTAGTTTTCATGACATGATGTTGTGCTGTGCTGTGCTGTGTGTGTGTGTGTGTGTGTGTGTGTGTGTGTGTGTGTGTGTGTGTGTGTGTGTTTAGGGGGAGGTAGAGAAAAGGGGGTTGAGGGGGGAGGGGAGTTTGTTTTATATTTTATTTTTTACATTCTCCTTCAGGTTCATCATATAGTGTCCAACATTATGAAGACGGAGTCGGACAAGTTTGGTGAATGCTGGGTTATTTTGATGTTTCCTAATCCACCAAACTCGGACATGGACTACAACTACAAGATCTTTAACATGTGTATGTGATCTTTTTGTATGTGTCACAGTATACTGACACTGACATGGGGGACCTTGATTTCTAGTCTCATCCAAAGGACGGCTTTTGTAGTGTCCAGACAGAATTGGACTGCTCTGGAGAAATCTCAGGGCAAAGCCTAACACATAATGGTCACCCATCCATGCTCGATCATGCTTTATTCTGGCTCTTGAGAGTGAGTACTCTTTCTGCACCACTGGTTTAGTCTCCTCTGAGAGTTTAGTATGATCTGTATTATGAGACAGATACAATACTAACTAAAAACTGAAATATGTGTACACTAAATATTATGCAAGTTTCTGGTGAATGGTGCATTTTGCAGCCACTGAGGCTGATGATAATGGCTGACAATGCTGTCTTGTGAAGTTGTGTTGTCAAGGTGGTGCCAAGCTAGTCAGTGATCAGGACTGTAAACTCGGTAACAAAATACAACTGACTGAGGCATTATTCAGCAACCACAGTTGGAAGTTTAGATTCATTGTCGTATGATTATGACTGTGAGATTCCCACAGTTATTTCAGAAAAATGGATATGACTTTTAAAAAAATTAATGCTTGCAACAACATAAGAGATATTTTGTATAATACTGATATTATCAACCATATTGTTAATGTTAAATTGATTGTTCATAGTCCTGTGGGTAAATTAGTATAATTGTTGTTGTTGTCTAATATCACCTAGATGTGAACAGACAAAATTAAGTATTGATTGATTGATTGATTCCCACAGCTGTATATTGTGCAAAAATTATAGGCTAGACCTTATTATGATTGTATGAATACATTTTTATACTTAATTGTAGAACAGACTGATACAAACAAACAAACAAAAACCTATGAATTAAGGAGAGTTGGTGGCTTAAGTTAAAGCAACAGCACTTGCCGGTCCTTGAAGCCAAAAATTAAATGTGATTGAGCATGGTCACATGTTGATGGGTGATGATTATGTGCTAGGCTTTGAGTCAGCCCTGAGATTCTTCCAGACTGCCAGAGTTAAGCTCAGTCAAATTCTATGCAAAATCTACAAAATCCTCCAGATGAGACTAGCACCTGAGGTCCCCATGGGCACAGAATGATCATGCACAAATATGTGCATTACAGATTCTCTTGTCTGTGTCAGAGTTTGCTGGATTAATGAAACAGCAAACTAATCAAGCATTCACTAACTGTCATTTTTAAAAATGTCAAAGTTGGGTGTTTTCCTATATTTAGAAGGGAACTTTTTTTTAGAAGAAAGAGTGCAACACTGAACAGAAAGTGCACATTGGTTTCACCTGCCAAGTAAATACACATACACACATACACACACACACACTCACTCATGCACACATGCATGCGTGCACACACACTCAAATGCACGCATGCATGCACACAGAAAAACACATTCTTTAAACATTTTGTAAATGTAAGAGTTGTAATTTTAGCATAATTTTGTGACAGACTTGTAATCTAACTATTCACTAACTTAACTAGATTATGAAGATTCTTACTCCTCAAGGGCTAAAGCTCAGGTTATGTAATATACAGTATGCACGTACACACCATGCAAAAAGATAAATAAATAATTTCCGAATCTGATTTTCACTTTCTTCTTTTTCTTCTTCTTCTGCCAGTTTAGAGCCATGGTCAGTTCTGACCAATCTGTTATGTTAGTGAGTTGTGCCCAATCAGAAAAAAAAAAAAACAGAAAAAAAGAGAGGTGGGCGTGAGTGTGGGTGTGTGGGATAAGGGGTGGGGCAGCAGGTTAACAGGAACAGGGACTGACCAGACTGGAGGGAGAGCAAACTTTTCTAGTCCCTTGGCAGTTCCCTGGCTGTTCCTAGAGAAAATGCCTTAGGTCTGATGTATCAAATTTGTACTCCATGGTCCAGCTAATATCAGTACCCAGCTTCTGCTACAGTCATTGTGTGCCTGTGTGTGTGTGTGCATGCATGTGTGTGTGTGTGTGTGTGTGTGTGTGTGTGTGTGTGTGTGTGTGTGTGTGTGTGTGTTTATATAATACCTTATGTAAATTGTTTTGGTAGGTGCTCTACATGTGTATAGAATACTGTATTTAGGTTAATATGTATCATTACTATCATGTGAGTGCTCAGGGCATTGGTGAGTGCGTGATCAATGTACATTCTTCTTCTTCTTCTTCTTATCATTATAAGCAAATCCATGATGATCTTTTTACAAAATGTGCAAATTTAGTGCAAAGTCTTGTGTACACCTACAAACCTCTCTGTCTTTTTTCCCCTACTACTACAAGTACTTGCAGGGGTCCCAGACTAAGTGGGCCTGCAGTAGGATTGCCCTAAAAATAAATTTACACTAGTGTCTATTTAGCTCTGTATCCAGATTTACTCAGTCTGTTTTAAAAAATTATTTCTGATCAGTTTTAGTATTATGATTATAGTATATTATATATAAAATACTGTTCTCTGCTCTTGAGCAGACTCACTGTGCTTCAGATAATGTTTAGTGCATTCTGTGTTATTAGTTCTTTCATAATCCACCAAACTCTGACATGGATCTTTAATGTGTCTAGGTGATCTTCTTGCATACATACTGTATTATATAAGGGCAAGTCAAGTACTTCTTTATTCCATTCAAGGGAAAACATTGGTGTCACACATGAATCATAAACAAAGAAAGAAACAATATCTTCATGTATAAGAGATTCACAGGTTAAGAGTGCACAGTAGCAATACTAGCATACAGGCATGGTTACAACCACAAGTATTATTTAATTAGAGTATATTACTTATGGAAATGCACTCTAAAAATAAACACTGTCACACACATAATAATATTGACATACATGTATGTAACACATTAATAGGCACAAGTACAATTATCAGTACATTCATCATATCCATTTAAACCCCCCTCCCTCCCCCCAACATCCATACACCCTCCACCCCCACCCCCGAAACCCCCACCCCCCTTCCACACACACATTTACACAGCCCCCCACTTATATCTCTCACCCACCTCTCCAACACACACTCAGCCCCCTTGCCTCCCCCCCCCCCACACACACACACACCCACACATGCCTCAGATAACACACACACACACACACACACACACACACACACACACACACACACACACACACACACACACAAACCACACACACACACACACACACACACACACACACACACACACACACACACACACACACACACACACACACCATGTTCCCCATATTTAGAAGAACCCTGTCCAGCACTGCATACTGGGTCTTCATATGCACAGTGTTCACTAGAAACAATGGAATACTTATTACAGGCTTGCTATTAAAACATCTTGAATGATGGGCCTTTGATGTAATTCATGAACTATTACTCAGCTTTAGTGTGCCAGAAGTTTTATACAGGGTTTAAAACAGTACCCACTGGACCAAGACATAACCATGCATGATTCTTCATGTAGCATTATTATTATATTATTATTATTATTATTGATTGCTTTTATATAGTGCTATTCTCCGCTCGCGAGCAGACTCACTGCGCGTGTATGTGATTCTACATGAGTGAATAGCTTTTTATAGCGTGTTTTGGGGATATTCACCGAAGTGGTGTACTTACAGTGCTGGCATGGCTGGTGCCACAAGAATCTGCTGCTAGAGAGAGTCAATCTCGGCGCGTTCTGTATACACCATACAACCATGCACCATGTCACTTCATGCAAAGCCACATATGTAAGGTGTATGTGTGTTCAGCTGTAACCTGCCACCTGTGCTTTTGGCAGAATGACCAGGGTCTTTTACGTGCTACTGCGGTAACAGGGGGGTGAAACAGATACCGAAATAAGAGTCAGCACAGAAAGCTAACCCTGGAGAAGAAAATTCTCCTGCCGCTCCAGCAGAATTCGAACTCGCAACCTTTCGGTCATGAGTCTGGCACTCTAACCACTGAGCTATCCCCGCTCCCCAATTATAATGACTAAATACTGTAACACTAGATGCATCGTATTCATGTAAATAGTTTTAAAACTGCTGGCCATATTTGACAGGTTAAAGTCTCTTCCTTAAGTGTGAAACATTAATCTTGAGCAGCAGTATCAGGCCAACAATCTGATCTGTGGTCAATAAAATTATTAAACATTAGTTTTAATTTCAATGTAATTTGCAAAACTTTAATATCATTGATTTATAAAGCAAAGAGAAGGCACTGAAGGGTGCATATATTGCAATTTTTGTGTGAAACATTCAGCAGTACAAATTAAGGGACTAATATTTTTTGTAAAATTTATTGATTGAACTGAATGGATTCTGATTCTGTTTTTTGAACATGTTTGCTGGATTGTTATGACAAAAAATGTTATGTGGAAAAATTACTAGCTTTGTCTGTGTCAACTAAAATGTGTATGACTTGTATAATGGACCCATTAATTCACAATCATAGTCATAGACTCATATACACACACACAGTATTATTGCTCTTTATTGTGATTCATTTCTGTTGATTGATAGATTGAATCCTTAGCTGCAATTGATTTATCAGTTCATCTTATTGAAAACTGTCTTTAAATAATAGCAGCACGAAAACTTTAAATAGAAGAATAACAAATTGTATAATTTATGCATTCGTTCATTTACTTATTCAGGACTTCGTTCATTCATTTTGAAAGTCAATGAAAACTAAAAGCTTCCAGAGTCAGATGTATTTTTAATGTCACACTGCTAAATTGTTATGGGGTAGAGCAGTCTCGAACAATGTTTGAAATTAACAGAAGGAAAATGTTTAGATCGTGACAAATAATGAAAAGCTGACTCATAGGTTTCAACTGACAGAACACTGTGGTGACATTTAAGGCTTCTAATTGTCAGCAGAATCTACTCCACCCACTCTGCTTGTGCTCAAATGTAATTTCTTGTATTGTTGGGCATGTGTTACTCAACCTAGATCGTGCCCTACCAGAGTCTTAATTGCTGCTGGTAAAGAAAGGCTGTGAAAGTGTAAATGAGACCTCTTTTTTTCCTTTCTTCCTTTTTTTTTTCTCTCTCTCTTTTTTTTTTCTTTTCTTTTCTCTCTCTCTCTCTCCATTGTTCATTCCAATTTCAGTCTCTCAAGTATATATATTATATATAAAGCATATAACGACCATCAGTCGGATGGCAGACACCTGAGCAATGAGTACAAAAGGAAGAGGTTGGTGTGTGGTGGTGTGTGGGTGGGTGGGGTGGAAATGGAGGGGGGTAGTTAGTAAATTTCCACTTTAGGGTAAATGCAAAGTGCAGTCATGTGGCTGTTGTATTTCATAGTTCTCAGGAGGCTGGACAGACATGATTCAGTTAGAGGTTTGCAAGAAACATGTTTGAGTGCAAAGTAGCCTAGATCCAGTCTTGTATTTCACTCATATATTTTTAACATTATTTATTCTATAATAATTTTTTGTGTGCCCGTACACTGTAACTGATATATTCTGCTGAACATTGTACATTCTGTTTTGCCATGCTGTTGGAAAAAAACGAAGGAAAAAAAAAAAAAAAAAGAGAGAGAAGAAACAAAAACAAAACAAAACAAACAAACAAACAAACAAAAAGGGAGGGGGTGGGGGGGAGGGTACGAACTTCACTAACACAGGGGGGAAAAGAGTTGCCAGAAAGAGTTGAACGCATGCACGTACCAGGTGGCACTGCAGTTATATGACATACCTATACATATTTATGTATTTTGAAAATAATAATAGAGACTTGCTGCCAAAGCACTTTTAAACTGAATTTTGACATTCTTTGTAAATAATTATTTTATAAATTCTTTATATCAGTATATATTTCAGGTTGATGAACACACACGTGTGTGTATGCGCATATTGTTCCTCTTGATAAGTTACGTTGGCAACGCCCAGTTCTGGCACAAATACCAACGGAAAATACGGGAAGAACTTTTTTTTTTTTTTTTTTTTTTTAATATACGTAAATAAATTGTGAGTTACCTGTCAGACAGGTGAGGACAGAAGACAAGTCTACGAATGTCCGTGGGGCAAAACAAAGAAAGTTTCTTAAGATGGCTGTCTTGGTGCTTTCTGTAGTATAGCAACGGGTGTTCTTTCTTGCTGATCGATCAACAATTTTTCTTGGCCTAGGTCTTCTGATCATTTTGGCCTCGTTTGTCCCCCCCCTCCCCCTTCCTTTTCTTCTTATTGTTGAAGTGTTGCTTTACGTCCACAGAAACCGTAGGTTTATTAGGGGACGGGAGCCCAGGACGTCCACCTCGACTTTCACACAGCTAGCTCCTGAGCTCTCGCCCTTTTCTTCCAGTGGCAGTAGCCGAGTAGGTAGTTGTGAGATGGAACAGCAGTTGTAGTGTACAGCCCACTTGCTACCTTGTACTCAAAGATGAGTCGTTGGTGTTTTCTTCTGCAAGCCAGATGAGGGACTCCTAGGCCTTTTTGCATAGACGTGATACAGCCAGCGTGTCTTGGTCTTCCTTGATGATGTTGGCTTTTATGTTGCTTAACGTCCACGGAGGCGGGATGACCTATTAGGGACGGGGACAGAGTGGGAAAGGGGCCAGGGTGATTGGCTCGACCGCGGAAACCGCCCGAAAAAGACCGGAGAGACCGTGGACCGCCGCCAGAACAATGGAAGTGTTAAGGCGGTGTCCCCTCGCCATTGCCCAGCGACTTGTGCACTGCGCAATTGCTCTTTCAACTGCTGTACTGGACAGAGTCACTAAGACAATGTCCGTTGCACCGCTGTTGACGAACAACTTGGACAACTCAAAGCAAAAGACGTCCAGATGATGTTGGACATGGTCTAGACGGTCTAGTCGTCTTCTTGTATATATTTTTGTGGTGTACAGTCGGTCAAGTAGTCACAGTAGTAGTCATGCAGTACAGTACACAGTCAAGTAATCACAGCTGTTGGTGAACTGATGTCTTTTATTAGTTTCATCTGTTTTTACTGAGTCCGCGCTTCTTCTTCTTCTTTTTCTTTTTTCTTTTTTCTTCTTTTTTTCTCCTCATAAAGACGTCCTTTTCCGCCCTTATATTGTTCTTCGTCTCGATGCATCTAATTTCAGATCCGCGCCGTGCAGCCATTGGTTCATTCCTTACCAATCGAGATTGAGCAAGATTTTTGTTTTGTTTTGCTTGTTGTTGTTTTTTAACATACTAACATGTCACTAATATTTGCAAACAATACACTCATTAAAATACGTTACAAGGAAAACGCTCTTGCAGATAGTATTTGGTTAGTGCGCGCGCGAACACACACATCAACAGAGAGAGAGAGAGAGAGAGAGAGAGAGAGAGAGAGAGAGAGAGAGAGAGAGAGAGAGAAAATATCATAGCTCTAGTGTTTATAGTTTTGCGTTAGGGGGAGAAAAAACGACATCTAAACGACATCTACCCTACAACTGGGGGGGGGGGGGAGATGCTACCGTTACTTGGACTGAGCTTCAGGCATCGTCTTTGATGCGTGCGTTTACGCGATTAGCGGCTGGACTAAAGTGATCAGCAAAAATCAAAACTGACCCGGGCATGGTTTTATTTCTGTCAAGTTTTCAAGGTTTTATTGGCCTGGTTTTATTTTTGTCCACTCAGTACAGCAGTGTAACAGTACTAATACAGAATAAAACTTTTCATTTTTTAAATATTTTTTTATGTTTCTTCTTCATCTTGTTTCTTTTCGTTCATTTATGTTTGGCTGTTTTGTTGTTTTTGCAGCTGTAATTGTGATTCTCCTCCTCCGGCTTCTTCTTCTTCTTCTGTTGGTCTTTGATGAAAATTTGAGTCCGCCCGTTGCAAATCATCAACATTTGCTCTCTCTCCGTCTTTCTGTCTTTGTTTTTGTTGTTGTTTGTTTTTGAGTGTGTCCGGCAAAGTCCCCCTTGCCCCACCAAAAGAAAATAATAATGATTAAAAACTTTAGTATACCTTATATTTACTCGATTTCCAGGTGAGAGTTACCGTAGGCGATTCCGGTCCCTGTGTTCGTGCGGCGTCCTTTGAGCGCTAATTTTAAGTTCTCCCTTTATATTTTGCGGTCTTTTTTTTTTTATTCTTTTTTTATTTTATTTTTATTATTATTCATTTTTACCCCCTAAAAACAATAGGCTACGTCTGTTATGTCCATTAATGCCTGAGGACTGTAATTCCGAAACAGCATACTTTGCCTGGTCCAGGTCTTTAAGCCGGTTACAAAGTTTCCACTTGAAACTACCTAGAAGAAAAAAAGCAAAGCAAAAAGAAGAGCGCACGCACGCACGTACGCACGCACACACACACGACTTTTGAAGTCGTTGACGCCACTGTAACCTTGAAATAAGGTCTTGGCCACTAAAATGGTATCGGACGAATTAAGCTTAGTAAGCTTAGATATTGGGAAATATGAGATTTATCACATTTACATAGCCTATTTAAATAATAGTAATGTCAAAGAAAATGTCTTGGTGTGAAATACACACACACACAGGGAGGCAATCGTTTACGGATATTTCTGCGCCCGGCGGGGTCAGTGAAGAAGAAAGGCCGGAAAGGAAATCTTGGGCACGGCCACACTGTGACGTCTTGGCTGTTTCTTCCAGATGAAAAATGCATGGCATATGTGAATGAGAGTTCAGCCCCTTTGACCTCGGACTCACAAGTGATTGCTGTGCATTGTTGTGAAACAGCCAGCATGTATATATTGCATGATGGGCCTGCTGAACTGCTGCCTATCCGTATCAGTACGTTACAAAACCTCAGTCGGCTCCGACAACCACAGTCACCAGTCGTGGCAGTTAGGGTTGTGTCATACCTGTGAAACTTTGACAGATATAATTGTTATGCTGGTTCATCGTGTTCAATGCAAGATGAACCTAAAGAGAATTGTACACGCATAGAAGAGAGAGAAGGGGGGGGGGGGGGGAGAGAGAGAGGTGCGTGCGTGCGTGAGTCTGTGTATGTCAGTGTGTGTGCCACAGTGTGCACGTGTAGTTTATAAGCGCGCTCGTGCGTGCGTGTGTGATCACGGCCGTGAGTGTTTTTGTGCTAGTGTAATACGCGAGAATAACTCCCCACGCCATCCATGCACGGTAATTTTGAGATCCAAACACATAAAAGGTTCAGAATAGCGCTATTAGGACAAAACACAAAATGAGAATTTTCGGGGCAATCCCCTTTATCAAGCTACAAAACGACACTTAAACAACAGTTAAACGGCGAAAAACGATGAAAAATGAGATGGAAAGCTAATCCACTTATCTTTTTTTGGTTGAGCTATGTCCAGAGCGCACGGTAGTTTGACTTTTGCGTCAGTTTTACAATTCGCGTTTTGTCTTTGGAGTACTTCCATTAAGCACTGCGAAGTGCGACGATCATGCTTCACAATACGGAAATAATAAAAAGCAGTGGAAACGAGTCAGTTTATTCTTACTTGTCTAAATTATGCTATTTTCAACTCAGTGAAATTTGTGTATATTTATATATTGGTTCAACTGAATTAACTCCTTTCAGTCGTCTAAAACATATCATTAATTGATGCATTTGATTTTATTCAACAATAGGCTACATCTTTGATGCTTACTTGATTTATTGCCCATGCTGCAAGTCGTATACACTTGGCTGCATGCAACGCAGGTTAGCGCACGCATACGCGCGCGCGCGCTGACACGCACGCACGCGCGCGCGCACACACGTACACACGCACGCATGCATGCACGCACGGGCGCGCGCGCGCGCAGACACCTACACCTACACACCTACACCTACACACACCTACACACACACACACACACACACACACACACACACACACACACACACACACACACACACACACACACACACACGCATAGACACCACACACACACACACACACACACACACACACACACACACACACACACACACACACACACACACACACACTCACATGCGCAGACACCTACACACACACACACACACATACACGCCCCTTTCTCCCCCCCCCCCCACCCCCACCCCTCCCAAAATTTGCTTGAGGAGAGGCGGCAAACTACAATAGCTTGTTCGTGGAGTTAAACTGGCGTTCACACGCGGGGAGTAAATCTCGCGTACACATACATGCGTGGAGCCCACTGACTAGCTCAGTGGTGGAGCCCGACTACGGGCGAGAAAATACTTTGCGCTATGAGAAACTGAGAAAGAGAGCGAGGGAGCTTTGATCATTTGCAAAATTATGGACTTCAGAGGCGAAATGTGTTCCCCAAACGACGGCAATTACTCGGGTACAAATGTTTTTGCTCGCTCATTTGTTCCATATGTTGGACAGAGTCGATGCACAGCCTGTGTGTACTTAGAAGAAGAAAAGACAGAGGCGTTGCTTGGTGGGAGGTGGGGAAGTCAGGAGTACACGTATGGAGACGTTGTAGAGGGAACAAATATGCCCGACGAAAGAGACCTGGAGACAACGAAGAAATCCTGAGGAGAAAAAGAAATGAAGGAGACAAATGAGTGGAGAAGAGTAGGACAGTCAGGCAGGCAAACCAGCAAGCAGGCAGACATAAACATTATTCTGTGGAGAAGCATACTCACTGACCCATTGATGGAACACACATACGCGTGTGCGCGCGCGCGCACACACACTCGCACGCACGCACGCACGCAACGCACGCACACACGCACACACACACACACACACACGCACGCACGCACGCACGCACGCACGCACGCACGCACGCACGCACGCACGCACACACACACACACACACACACACACACACACACACACACACACACACACACACACACAAGCTCTCCGCGCCGCGTCAGTGAAGTAAGAAGAGCAAGCTCTAGGTATATCCACGCTGTGATGTGCGACCTCCGGGGCCGCGAACGCCATGTGTTTGATAGGGCCATCAGTCACCTGTGTTTGAAGACCAAACACGCACTGTCACCAGTTTCGCTGGCTGGGTCAACAGCAGCAGGGCACTAATTTTCCTTCATCCAAACAATTTGCCAACACAAACAAATCATCGTGCCCAGGATGACGAGTACTTGGGTGGAAGCAAGTCCGGGGAAAAGATGGGAGAGAGTGGGATGAAAACGGGGGTGCTATGTAAACGAAGGCAGCTGAGGCACGATAGATATATATATACTGCCTCTGTTGGTGGTAGGCCAAAATGCCGGTCGTGTTAGAGCGTATGGAGAAATGAAAGAGTCGCATGGATGCCCCCACACTTCTACAGCACGCGCGCGTTAAATAACTGACTCACGGGTGTTGAGGATTTCTATCCCAGCTGCTTCATTTACAAAATTAATTGTTTCAAAAGAAATTCTGCACGCACACACACACACACACACACACACACACACACACACACACACACACACACACACACACACACACACACACACACACACACACACACACACACGCGCGCGCGCGCGCGCGCGTGAGATGGTGGGAGATGGTGGGCGGGTTGGGGTGTATACGCAGATGTATTTTTCCTCTGGCTGAACAAAAGAAAACTCCTATGAGTGACCGCCCCCCCCCCCCCCGCCCCCCCCACACACACACACACTTCTTGTTGTTGCTTACTTTGCCGGCGTCTGCTCGCTCATTTCAACAAACCGATAAACCTTTTGAAGAGGGAGTCTGAACACTGTCAGATGTCAGTCTAGACCTGTAAGCTTGTTATTTTACTTTCACATTTTTGTTTTTTTGTTTTATATTTTCTTGTTTTTGTTTTATTTTGTTTGTGGTTTTTTCTTTCGCAAAATCATTGAATTTGCCTTCGGGGAGTACCAGCATGTGTGACTGCTTGCATGCACATCCATTATCAAGTTGGATTTTGTGACCGTATTATTAATAAGATAGGCGGTACTATCTTTTGGGGTGTTTGTCGAAGCTTACTTTCCAGTGGAACCTATCGGACCTTTAAAAGAAATTGTTTGTCATACTTTAAAAAAAATAATTATACTCAGTTTCGGCATAGTCATACTCGTTTATTTTGTTCTCTCCTATGAAATAACTCTGTATGACGCATCAGTCACTGATTAACGCCGTTCTCCATTTTGTTTGTTTCTGTCTGTTTCAGAACATTCATATTTTCTTTCTTAATCAAGGGAGGGAAGCCGACGCCTCTAGTCCCCTTCATCTTGGCCTTCGTCTTCTGTCTACTCAACGGCTACGTCCAAGGCGGCCATCTTCTCAAATATGCAGACCTTAGCGCTGGTTCAGATGTACGATTTTATGCAGGTGAATATATTGTATACCCGAAATTCCTCTGCTGCTTCTTGTTCTTGTTTTTAGTTGGTTTGTTTATAGACTAAATTGATCCGCCCTTACTGTCATGTATTTATAAAATAATGGCAAAGGTTGACTTGGCATTATGAACAAATTGTCTGACTTTCGGATTAATCTTTCCTCAACAGTCTGTGGAAGCTAGATCTGGGAATATATACATATAATACACACACTGTCCTCAGTATTGTCTATTTGAGCTAGATATCGACGCTTTCTTTTATTGCAGGCATCTGATTAAAACCCTTTTTCAGTTTTTATCAGGAATGGTTTTATATATATTCTTTGTAAACAGAGATGATGAACGTGTTCGTACACTAAAATACATTTTAAAGAGAGAGAGACAGACAGACAGGCAGACAAAGAGAGACAAAGAGAGACAGAGAGAGACAAAGAAAGAGAGAGACAGAGACAGAAGAAGAGGAACAAGAAGATGATGATGATGAGTTGATGCTTAATGTCCTCAGATGTCATTTGACATATTAGGGACAAGTTGTGACCAATGCCGAAGCACGGTTCAATAAAATCCACATACGTAAGGTGTATGCGTGTTTAGCTGTATCCTGCCACCTGCACTTTTGGCAGAATGACCGGGATTTTTTACGTGCTACTGCGGTAACACGGGGGTGGAACGGATACCGAAATAAGAGTCAGCACAGAAAGTCGACCCTGGAGAAGAAAATTCTCCCGCCGTTCCAGCAGGGATTCGAACCCGCGACCTTTCAATCACGAGTCC
>OY757543.1:8802058-8824558 GCA_963584105.1 Alviniconcha strummeri
TGTGTGTGTGTGTGTTTGTGTGTGTTTGTGCGCGTGTCAGTGCATGCGTGTTAGTGTAGACAGTGAGATGTATCCAGACTGATTCCTTCCGTCTTGTGATTCACCCACTAGCATCTGCTTCCCCCCTTTCAGTCAGCGGCCGCACGCCCCTTTCCTGGGCCTCTGCTCAAGCTGATGTCGTTAACACTGTTACGTAACGGATGCATGATCGTGGCCTCGCCTCCTGCCAGAGCACGAATCGTTCTTCTAGTACTTCTTCCATCGGAGACGTGGGACTGTAGCTGGCAGCTCTCCAGTTACCTGTCTGGCCGTACTATACTGGCTTGGATCATAGAGTGGACTAGTACTGTCCGCTGTGTGCTTAGATAGAACCGTGTGAACTGCGGCGTGGTGGCCGCCTACCCTGCCTGACCCCTGCCCATGTCCAGCCCTGTTCGAGGGGTTGAATCTTTAGCGGTACTTCCTGTGGAAATAAAGGGCAAGACGTGTGGTGTTACTGCATGGTGTCGTGGCCCACAGTGGCTGCGCACGAGTGTTTCGGCGTGAAAGCGTTCCGCCCCAAATCAGCATTGTCAAAGAGAGAGGGAGGGACTCGAGAGAGCAAAAGAGAGAGAGAGATGAGAGAGAGAGAGAGAGAGAGAGAGGAGAGAGAGAGAGAGAGAGAGAGACAAACACTGAGAGACAGACAGTCAGGGAGGTAGCGAGGAGAGAGAGAGAGAGAGAGAGAGAGAGAGAGAGAGAGAGAGAGAGAGAGAGAGATGGGTGAGGAGGACAGACTGACAGAGAGGAAGGAAGAGACACTGAGAAAGAGAATGGGGGGCAGGGGGTTGGGAGAAAGAGAGACAGACAGAAAGAGGAGACAGACAGCCAGAGAGGGCCAGGAATGCTCGGAGAAGGAAAAGACAGAGAGTGTGTGTGTGTGTGTGTGGGGGGGGGGGGGGGGGGGGGCTGACTGAGAGGGGGGACTGAGGAGGAGAGGGAGGGAGAGAGAGAGAGAGAAAGAGAAAGTATCCTTAGCTCTAAGGTCATTATTCAGGCTATGCCGACTCCGACAGAGCCAGTCAAACTGTCTCGGCTCTCCGCCTTTTGCTAGTCTAACCTGTGTGCTGGTAGGAGAATACAAACGATGGACAACAGAGATAGTTCAGTCCAAGCGCATGCAAGACCTTTCCTTGTGTATGTGCAGCTTGGTCTCGATTTTAACGAGACTTGTCTTGTATCAGGACCCGGTGTTAGTGATAAATGTTCAGCGCCGACATCAGTGGGCATGATTATATACAGCGACTGTATTTACCACTATGCATGGACACCACTAGAAGTGCAGTATTCTACACACGTTGCTGGTCTTAGAGTATGAATCCAGCAGACGCTGATCCACGTTCACCACCGGCGCTGTCATGTAATACTTTTGAGAAGGTGGAACTACCGGACCACCTTGCTGCCTTCGGTGTAGTGTTCATTGGAGTGCCCCTTGGCAACGGCCGCTGAAGTGCTGCAGAACTGACGTGTACTGTGTGCACCAAATTGAGAGGTGTCTACACCATACAAAAATATTATTCTATGTCTGTGGTCTACACCAACTCTGTGCAAAACATCTCGAATCCGTCGAGCAACTGTACTCTTTGAACAGGCCCATGCGGCTTCTGATGGCTAATAAACAGCCGTGTTTCTGTACCACGATCCTTTTGTTCCGCGAATATATTCTCTAATGGCTGCAACCACACACAGCCTTTTGTCACTATGCGCTAGTATACCGGAGCCAAGGTGTCAATGCTTCCCTCACTTGAACTGTTTTTTAAGAGTACATCCAGCACATATGCGTCCCGCTGTTCATACTAAACTCCACGTCCTGATGCAAGACGAAATCGTGGACTTGACCATTGTATAGATTTGACTGAGCTCATAAGAAGGTCATGTGTGCTTGCGCGTGTACGTGTGTAGTGCCTTACTTACTTAGGACGTAATACAAGATTTTGTGAGTCTGTTCCTTTGTTTCCAGGTGGTACCTGGAGAAATTCGAGGACTACCCCAAAGAAAGGAAGGCCTTCATACCCTTCATCTTATAGCCAGATCGAACGGCTGGAGCTCAGAAGTCACCGTTCACGTTGCATTTTTAATCATGGAACGGAACAGTTTACGACGGTTTTACAGCAAAACAATCGAACTTGAAGGGAAGAGCTGTGTCATGGGATATAGAATCCGCCGGGTGGATTTCGTCCATCCAGCAAACTACAAGACATCCTTAAAATGTGACCAGATTCCCTCTCTCGTCGTTCTCGCCGTCCCCGTCTGGCAAACTGTTATGTAGAGCTCTGTATGTGTCTTTTCTGTCTGTCTGTCTGTCTGTCTGTCTGTCTGTCTGTCTGTCTGTCTGTCTGTCTGTCTGTCTGTCTGTCTGTCTCTCTCTCTCTCTCTCTCTCTCTCTCTCTCTCTCTCTCTCTCTCTCTCTCTCTCTCTCTCTCTCTCCTCCCAGCCCCCTCTCTCTTTCTCTCACTCCGCTCTCTCGCCCTGATATACCGTAATGGTGGACTAGGCGTAAAACACCAAGATATTCTCTCTCTCTCCCTCCCTCTCTCTCTCTCTCTCTCTCTCTCTCTCTCTCTCTCTCTCTCTCTCTCTCTCTCTCTCTCTCTCTCTCTCTCTCTGTGTGGTTTTTAGTATCCTGTTTATTCATTTATTTGTTTGATGCATTTGGTGCATTTAATAAGAATGCATTCTTGATATGGCAGATTTTCCCCATGGTCAGATTTTCCCCATTTTCCCCATGGTATTATCTTTTCTCTTCCTCTTCTTACCTGTATCATTATTGTTCGGAACACACAAAAACATAAAACAACAGCAGCAACAAAAAACGGTAAAAATAAGAAGAAAGAAAGAAAGAAAGAAAAAGCAGTAAGGACAATTACAAAACGAGGTGGAAATTTCTGACAGAGATTTTCATTGTTTTTCATTGTCCTCTAGGACCTATTAAAAATAAATTTAAAAAAGCGCATTTGTTGGTTTATTCCATCCATTTGTGTGTTTTTCTTTCTTTCTTTCTTTCTTTCTTTCTTTCTTTCTTTCTTTCTTTCTTTCTTCTTCTTCTTCTCTTCTTCTTCTTCTTCTTCTTCTTCTTCTTTCTTTCTTTCTTCTTCTTTCTCTGTCTCTGTCTCAGTTTGTCTGTCTGTCTGTCTGTCTGTCTGTCTGTCTGTCTCTCTCTCTCTCTCTCTCTCTCTCTCTCTCTCTCTCTCTCTCTCTCTCTCTCTCTCTCTCTCTCTCTTGTTCTTCTTCTTCTTCTTCTTCTTCTTCTTCTCTAAATGCCGCAAGTCACTTTGTTTCAGATTATCATTTTTTAAATAAATTATTGTTGCTTTTGTTACAGAGTGTACAGTCACTTTAGTTCGATTGAATTTAATTTTAATTTTATTAGTTATGTTCATTTCTTGGTTGACATCGTGATGAATTTTTGTTTTTATGTATAGTTAAGTGTAATTAAATTTTGAAGCTGTACATTCTTTTGTAATTGTCTGTTTTCATTTAACAGCAGCTTGTTGAAAACTTTTTAAGCGTACAAGATACACAATGTTCAATTATGCATGGATGATCAATTTTGGTAACGGTTTGGAAGTTTGCGTGCGTGCGTATGTATGTGTGTGTGTGTGTGTGTGTGTGTGTGTGTGTGTGTGTGTGTGTGTGTGTGTGTGTGTGTGTGTGTGTGACAATCAAAGATTAAACACGGAAGAGAAACTGATACAAATGTTTGTTCGCGATAGTGAAATGAAGACGAAGCTAATGATCGTACATAAACGCATAGGCGTGCATGTTGTGTTATTTAGGTAGAACTCCATTACCCGTCGTTACACTGTAAAGAATGCACGTGCAACCCTGTGTTTTGCACAGTGCATCCCGGGTTTGTCTTGTGCAGTAGCCTAGCCTGTGACTGTCTTTTGTCGTCCTAACACTGTCATTTCCATCTAGATATTATGCTTCCCCATTTCTCTCTGTCCGTCTATCTGGCAGCGTATCTGCTCTCTCTGTGCCTGTCTGTACCTGTCTGTCTGTCTGTCTGTCTGTCTGTCTGTCTCTTCCCTCACTCTGTGTGTGCATGCGCGTTCGCGCGCGCGCGCACACCAACACACACACACACACACACACACACACACACACACACACACACACACACACACGATTAAACACTTTTGATTGTTCGCATTTTGGTGTTGACATAACTGTTGAAATTACCTGTATCATGCACGTCTTCGTGGCATCGATAGTCATTATTACCATGTGTTGAAGATTTTGACTGGTATCAGTTTGTCTTTCACTGTCTGGCCGTTTTATTCTGTTACGAGTTTTTGCTGAGGGACTGGTTGGCAAACGGTTTATTGAATGAATTGTTTTGGATGAACGCCGCGTGTGCGTGAATAAGATGGGTCTACCATGATGCCACGAATAACCTAGTTACCAGCAGCGAAATAATTATTTATGCTTTGTTTTTATTTTGTCTTTGTGTGGGTTTTGTTGTTGTTGTTGTTGAGGTTTTTGTTTTCTTCTTCTTCTTCTTCTTTGCACGGTTGAGAGTCAGTTTTGCACATGTGATGTTCAGTTATATTCTTCCACTTTTTTCCCCCCTTTCTTTTGTTCAAATATTTTAGTTTCAATTTTTTGTTTTTTTGTTTTGTTTTGTTTAAAAGCTTCTTCGTCAAACGTACACGGCCTGCGTTGAACAAGTTCCACCTGCTATCGTATTTCGCACGGGTTGGCTTTCAACAGAACATAAAAGTCATAAGTTATTCATTCGGCATTACATTACTGAACACCTGCATTTATGACACGTCTTCTGTTTTGAAATGTTTTGGCATGTGTATGGAGGGAGAGAGAGGGGGGTGGGGTGGAGATGGGGGTATGAATGTGCACGTGCATATTACTCGTGGTATTGATTTCCCTTTCGTTGCATTTGCCTGCCTGCTGTCCTTTTGAACTCTGTACAGTGTGGCGTTAGACTTGTCGCCAGTCGCGGTAAGTACTCCACAGAGTAGTGGCCAGGAGAAACATTGCTAGTACTCGTGCATAATTGTCTTTCAGTGCTCGACCACTGCGTTTTCGAGTATTGTCCGGAGTTTTTTTGTTTGTTTGTTTGTTGTTTTTCTGTTTTTGTTTTTTGTTTCTTTGTTTCGGCTTGAAAGCAGAGACGACATACTAAGCTGAACATTTTTAATCATTGAATAAAAATTGTAAATCATCGGGAAGAAAAAAAGTGTTTAAGTGTGTTTGCCGAGTGCGTGTTGTATTTGTTGAGGTTGAATACATGACGCAGAGAGAAAGAGCGAGCGAACAAGCATGAGAAAGAGGGACGCGCGCGCGCGCACCCACACACGCACACCACACACGCACGCACTCACTCATGCGCGCGAGCGTGCGCACCCCACACCCCTCATTGCACACACGCACGCACGCTCGCTCTATGTCTCTCTGTCTCAGACTGTCCGTCTGTCTGTCTCTGTCTCTGTCACTCTGTCTCTCTCTATCTCTCTCTCTCTCTCTCTCTCTCTGTCTCTCTCTGTCTCTCTCTCTGTCTCTCTCTCTCTCTCTCTCTCTCTCTCTCTCTCTCTCTCTCTCTCTCTCTCTCTCTCTCTCTCTCTCACACACACACACACACACACACATACACACACACACACAACACACACACACACACACACACACACACACACACACACACACACACACACACACACACACACACACACACACACCACACACACACACACACACACACACACACACACACACACACACACACACACACACACACACACACACACACACACACACACACACACACACACACACACACAAGTGTCTTACAGAACAGTGAAGATTCGTATAGGTGACTGCATGCCTGTCGCCGGAAAATCCTTCCCGCCTTAAATATTTACCCATTAAACGAGCTGTGAATACGGTCATTATTCATACGTGACTTCAGATCACAGAGTGGAACGTCTAAAACGAATCTAAACTCCATCTTCTGCTTCTTTGCAAGCATTAGGCATGCACCTGCCACTCTTAGCCCGTCACAAACGCCTTTGTAATGATACAGGGGGAAAAGAACAACAAACACTGGATATGTGCATGGCACATCAAATGATATAAAGGACCCTTCCCGAGGAATGTAGTTCACCAAGGTAACCTAGATCGAAATTGAGGCTTAATGGTGTAGCTAGGCTACGCTGCACTGAGACGACACTGAAAATCTCTTCACGCGGCTTTTGTCATTTTTGGCACATTCCATCCTCGATCTTGTGACCCGGCGTGACCTTGTCGTTCATCGGTTAAGACTGGTCTCAGGTCCATTACACGTACACAGGCCGCTTACCCTGTTTCACCCGGAGCTGATGATGAGCAGCGGAACTTGAGACGGGGTGGTGGTGGTGGTGGGAGTTTATATATATTCATGATTAGTTGCTAACTACGAAAAGTGGACGAGTTAGTTGCTTAATATTTAAAGCTTAGTCACCCACGTCCATAATAAAATCATATCAGGGAGAAACGAACAATTTTAAATAAATGTCGCCTGGGTGACTGTTAACGACACATACCAGTTTATGCTGGAACCAAAAGATTGAGAAAATGAAGTCCATTTAACTGGGAACCAAGCAGAGTGAAATTAGGAGGGCGGGCTTCGCTGTCGCTGAGTAGGCGAGGCATGCAAATTTGTTCTGATCTGTTCTGAACTCAGCTGGTCTGATCTTTCTAAACCTAACGTACGCCTGTAATAGAGCTGTCGGAAACTGTTTCGGTGTCCGTTCCACCCCAGTTTTACCACGGTAGCACGTAAGAGATCCCGGTCATTCTGCCCAAATTGCAGGTGGCAGGTTACAGCTAAACACGCTTGCACCTTATGTGTGTGGCTTTGCATGAAGTGACATGGTGCATGGTTATATGGTGTACACAGAACGTACGTAGACGGCAGCAGTTTCATGTGGCACCAGCCACAGTAGCGCTGTAAGTACACCACTTCGGTGGATATTCAAAAACGCGCTATAAAAAGGCTAATTACGGACGGGAAGAATGGGGGAAGATGGTATGGAGGTGGGGGAGAGGGAGATTATATACCTTTCGTTACACTGTCATCACCAGAATGACTTCTGCATTAAGATGGGCAGCGATGAGAGCCATTTTAATGTTCGATCATAATTGTGAGGGACAAAGTCACAAGACAGTGTCCACAGACCACAACTTTTGAAGAGAAACTAGAGCCGAAGCAGATTCGAACCGAGGTCCCTCTGCTTACCAGCCTAACGCCTTACCGCTAGGCCAAACTGACTCACTCAGTGATGCGACTGATGCTGTCTAAGTTGACTCGATCGAGTGAGCGAGCCTCCAGCAAAGCCTTGAGTCGATGACGATGTAGAGCTTCATGGCCTGGGATGTCGGGTTGACATATTAGGGACAAACTGTGACCAGTGCCGAAGCATGGTTCAGTGTTGCTTTACGTCAACAGAAACCGTAAGGCTCGTTAGGACGGAAAGCCCAGCCGGACGGCCACCTCGACTTTCACACAGCGCATGAACTCTGAGCCTCGAGTCGGAGGCAACTGTTGCTTTGAGGCAGCCAGAGGCCATCCGCTGGCTTGAGTTCAGTCACGCGGTTAGATCTCGCCCTCCACGCCACTGCAAACCTACGGTCAGGTCCACACACTCCAAGCGTCGCATTCCGGCACCTTGAAGGAAAGATGTCGTAAACCAGTGCTTGGAGTTTGGGTCAGGTACTGACTGAGGACAAAGTCAGTGCAATCAATTTTTTTTTTTTTTTTTTTTTTTAACGGCCCCCTCTCTTTGCTGAGGCTGACACTGATGAGGCGATCCTGACAGATTGTCTGCTAGCCTGTCAGAAATGTCTGGAACTCGGCGATCACTAGCCCGGCGGCCAAATAGAACTGGACTCATCAGTCTCGGTCTCTAGCTCTGGGCGAAGGGATCACAATACAGCACCCTGGAGCTGGAGCATATAATTCATTCTAACCCTCTTTGTGGACTGTGCACAAACATTGTAGGACTGTGGGCCGGGCGAAAAGAAAGTAAGGCGGCTTTTCAGTGCTGGAGGTTGTGTCATAACGCAGTGACACCGCCCAACAAGAACATCAAGGCTACATTAAAGCAGTGTCGTTATGCGCTGCATAATTGTGTGAACTATCTTCATGCGGGTAGCGCTGTTCTTGCGGCTGCTGTGCCTTACCTAAATAAGGTGACGGGCCGACTGAATTTCCAGCAAGGGACAAAACTGACAAACAAATTAATAACATTTTCAGCCATGATAACTTCCTTGCGTAATAGCATCTGCTCTCCAGAAATGGAGACTATAATTATATGAATCCTTCGAAGATGACGTGTGGCTGCCCATGTAGCGTGGCGGAATACCAAAAAATATCATAGTTTTAAAAATCACACACGCAATCCTCTCAACCTATGGAATGCATTTCTCAAAGCACAACTGATTGCATATACCGGGTGACCCCCAGAATGCTCAGCTGGGAACGCTACAACAACAACAACAGTATACTACGGTTGCTGGAGCCCGCCAGGAGATATTGTGGGTTCAAACACAGGTTGAGCAGTAACTTGCTAAACGAAGCGCACCTTGACACATAATAATAATAATAACAATACAAATGATAACAACGAAGATAATAATGGATTTGATGTGCTGTATTATTATTATTGTTGTTGTTTTAGTTATTATTTATAGCAGTATTATTGTCATTTCTTCCTCCTTCAATCCCCCCTGTCCCTCCCCCCCGCCCCATAACTCTGACCTGAGCCGCCGAAGGCCGCCGCAAGAGTATTGTTCTACTTAACTGACATGACAATGTAAATGATGGTATTAGTTTTTATTGGCTGCCCACATGCAAAACAAAATAATACAAAAGAATAAACAAACAAACAAAACACAACAACAACAGCAGCGGCAACAACAACCACGACAACAACGAAAGAATAAAACCCAATAGCCAACGAAGTGATCTAAGGGAAGTAACCGTCAATATACTTTTATAATATTTCACAACAAGTTTTCCCCCATTAAAGATGAAAATCCGGTTTGGAATTTGGAGTGTTGTCAGGAACATAATCATATTCTAAATGCAAGGAGAACATTCATTTCAGGTTGCCTCCTCCATTTCTCTGTGATAGTTGCTTCAAGCATAGCCTCTGCCGCTGAACAAGTTAAGGAAAAAGTGACAAAAACTGGCCATCAAGTGAAGCAGAATGACTGGTGTATCTGTTTGCTTTAGGATTAGTTCGTGCACCAAAAATAGGAAATTGCTGTCTCTAGTTTCCGAAACTCTACGACAAGATAAAGAGAGCAAAAAATTATTTGCCAAAATTTAGTCGCTTTGATGCGAGTTCCAAGTTCAGGTCCACAATTTACCCGAGTAGCCTAGCTCAGTAAGCAAAATGGCCGAACCCTTCAACATCATCCACCTTCCAGAGCACATTTTGATTCAGATGTTTTCTTACATGTCTTACAACGAGATCAGCGAAAGTAGACAGGTAATACTTCAATGTGCTGTGAACCTTTATGAATCTGCGCTAAAATGTTCGGAAATTGGGAAATTCTTTGCAGTAGGTAATGAAATACCGCATTATATTACCCATTGATTGGCCTGCATTTTGCAGTCGACGGGGCTCAAGCACTAGTTAGTGGTCTAGATAATTTTGGGGGAGGAAGGCTGAAGGATGCGGAAAGCGAGGCTTGGGGTGTCACACACACACACACACACACACACACACACACACACACACACACACACACACACACACACACACACACTGAAATGGGCATTAGATACATAGACTAAGATCGTAGTACTACTAGTACTACTGTACTACTACTAGTGTCAGCCTCAACTGCTTAAGACTAGCTGGTTACATTTTTTTTTAAATGTACAAATTAAACTCAGAGTCATGTTGGTGTTGGTGTCACAGTGAAAACTGTTGATGAACTGGCAGAATTTTGAAGGTCACACCTCTAGAGAGTATTTTCACTGACAAAGCGACAGTGTGCTCAGTGATCGTGATGCACACACATACTGCACATTTCCATGCATCTAGAGTGTTTTGGTTTTGGTTTACTTTACTTTATATTTGTACTATTTGTAGTTCATATAAAACATATGTCATGAGTACAGAGCTAGCGTGTTGCTGAGACACACTTTTGAGTTTCGAAAATAACATTTGTCCAGAGCCTCTGCTAGACCAGCATATATGCTGGGTTTTTACTGGTAAATGTTCCCCATGTACTGGTCAAAAATACAGTCATCAGTACCATGAACAGGCTGAAACCAAGTGCTTTGTGTGACTTTGGAGACAGTCTGTACTCTGGGTCCTGAAGCAAGTGGAACTTACTGGAAGCTCTGGCTGAACAAGATTGCTTCTGGTGTTGATCATCAGCAAGCAAAACAGTGAATGCTCATTGTCACACCAGACGCTGTATGTATCACATGCTAGAATGTAGAAGCGAAATCTGCAAACTTTCAAGTTTCATGCCAGCACCTCTCCCACCACCTCACCTCAGATGGAACTTGGAAGGGTCTGTTTTTTCTTACTCATCATCTCATGTGTGGTCCCCACATTTTCCTTTAAATGGAATAAGATTAGATCAAAGTACTTGACTTGTTCCCGTATTCATTGTCTCCAGTACTGTGGTAATGGATATTCATATCTACCTCAGGTTTGTCAGACATTCAACCGAGTATGCAGCCGTGAATTAACCAAGGCATTTGTCAGGGTTGACCGTCTACACAGCCAGATTCAGAAAAACATCAAATCACAATTGCCTCGGAAAGAGTCAGAGCGTCGCAACCATGCCCTGTCACGCTTTGTGGATGTCCTCTCCGCCATGGAAACTCGGCTGTCATTACTGTCCATGACCTACACAAAGTACATTGACCTTGACCTCTGCTGCTTCATCCCGGGAAAGGTAGGTTTGGAGAACTTAAATGATTTGAGAAGTATAATTACTATAAATCTTTTTGACAGCCTGTTAAAACTGAATCAGCTAGTTGGTTTTGCATTTTCTTGCGTTGTATAAAATTTGTGGTTTGTGTTCTAATCTTCTATGTTTTCACATTCTGTCACATGATATTTATAACATTTATGCAAATGTTGCGCCAAATGGAAACAATCTTTGTATTGTTTATTAGTTTCTGCACAAAAGGAAGCAGAAATGTGCTCCTAGCAAAGAGCAGAAAATCAACAGAACCTGTTGAGGGTAGAACAAATCCCATACAAATTATGTGGCTGGCGCTTCACTGAACACACGCCCTGGCCCACTGGCAAACCAAAAGACTTACTTAGGAGCTAACTGCCTAAGCCTCCATGGCTGCTCACTGTTTCCTTCTGGCCTTTGTGCAGGTACTGGACGAGATGTACCGCCTGCTGTATCAGCTTCAGAACACAGAGACCCAGCCCCCGCGCTCCTACGACCTGCTGCAGGGGCTGCGGGACCTGTCCACCATGGCCATGGAGCACTTTGAGGAGTTCATTGTGCCCATACTGAAGGCCCAGATGAACGAGTGCTCCCAGTCCCTGTACTTCTCCGGACCCTCCTCCTCACCCTCCTTGACGCTCAACACCAGCATAGGGTCTGGACCGTTCGCCTCCAGCATGGACATGTCAGGTATCGCTAAAGAACTGTCAGGTGGTTGGTTCTTGGATTTGTGCATCCTGTCAACCACATAGGGTCAGATCAGGACAAGGAGACTGTCACTGTCAGACAGTGTGTTGGTGATGGGAAATGTTATCTTGCTATGTACAAAGACCCACGAGTACTGAATTTGCACACTGTTGTTGCAGGAGTTTCAAAATTTTGAGAGAAAAAAGGAAATGGGAGGGAGCTTTTTTTCCCTCTAAATTGCTGAACCAGTTTTTGTATTATATTATTGTTGTTATTTGGGGAGAGAGATACGGTGCACAGTCACCGAGTCAGTCATGGAAAGACAATTAGTTGTTGGAGAACAAGTGTGTTTTAATGACCAATGCTACATTAGTGAAGATTTTAGTTCTTTCACGTTTATGTGACATCCTGACTCACATTTCAGTGACAGTGGGAGGGTGTCCAAAATGTAAGTTGCATCAGGAACAATTATTTTAAAGGGCAGAGTTGGCTATACATTTAAATTGTGATGCCCATTTTTCAGAGGGAAAGTAGAATAATTTTGTCAAGTCAAGACCCATGGCAATATCCTTGTAAAGACCTAACACAGCATGAAATTCAACAGATTGAGGTTTTCTTGCCATAGAACTTTAGGTAAGTGCTTCGTAAGACTTGAATCCCATAAAGAAATGTATAGTCTGCTGAACAATACGGAATTCTGGAACAGCGTGCCTGCAGTTGAACTGTTTCAGGAGTGCCATTGCTGGACTATTCCTGGGCTATGCCTCTTCCTATGGTCAGCACTCCTTGGCGACGCACTCCTCTCAAACTGGACGTCCAGCGGGTACAGAGCCAGGTACTGTCCAGATCAGCCTCCAGGATAAAGCGGAATGCTCGGAAGGAAACTGGCTTTATCAAAACTGTTTCGTCCAGCATAAAGTAGAGGAATAAAAGGACTTAATAATAATGGAATTTTGTAAGCGCCAGCCATGAAACTCAGAGTGCTGAACAACCATAACACATATAGCGTGCACCAAGGTACTAAAAAACATCATTAGCAATTACATAACAATTACAATAATTACAATGACAGTAACATTAACAATTACAATAATTACAATGACAGTAGCAATTACATATAATTGATGACTGTTCTAGAATGACTCCCTGGTTTTTTGGTTAAAAAAATGTCTAATCTGAATTTGTGAGCTATAAATGGGATTGACTGCACTCGACCACACATGTCCTAATTTCTAGCTTGCCCATGTTGCATATATACCCCTTCTTTCACATTGGGCACAGAGGTAGTGTGCTCACAATCACAACATAAAAAGAAAAGAAAAAACACAAGACCAAAGATGCAGCTGGTAAACATTAGTCCATCTCAGCAGCTGTGACATTTTGACAGTATTGTCTGCATCAAGTTCTGCTGATTATCACTTATGCAAGTAGGATTCTAAATTGAAAATCAAATCAACATAACTGAAACATAATTCTCAATTTTATGTTTTTATTTTGACCACCTCTACCTGTTGGGGACAGGCCTGCCTTCTTGGACAGAGCATGTTTTGAGACGGCTAGTTCCTTTAAAGATTATAAGAACCCCCTTAAGTCTTAAGAGTAAATGGTGCTAAAGACCAAAAAAAACAACCTCAAATCTGTGCTGTACACATTCCTTTTTATCTAGCAAGTTGATTGAGACTGGAAATGAATTTCTGTGAAGAAGTGATTTAGCTGTAACAGGGTACTGCCCACTGCATCATGCTTTTTTCTGTCTCTTTCTTCACTAACCGATGCAGACACACTCAGCCACCTAAATAAAATAAGATTAAATTGTGCCAAAGATGAAGAAACCACAAAGTCTGTGCTGTGCACTTTCCATTTTACTATTTCTGAGAGAGCAAAACAATCTGAAACAGAATGCTAGCATTCTAAAACAAGAACAAGCAACAGAAACTCAGCTAAAACAAGGTATGTTTTCTGTCTCTCATTTTTCATTGTTTTTAACCATTTATCTGTTGTTTAAGTATCATTTCATAGCTTGACAAAGGTGATTTCCCTGAAAATATGTATACTGTGTGTCCATGTCAAAATAAATAAGCATTTGTTTTAACTTTTTTATGTGTTTGGAACTAGTTTCTGAGCCTGGGAAAAAATTTCTGTGAAGAAGAAGTCATTCAGCTGTTGACATGGTACCACAGCATCATGCTTTCTTTGTCTGTCTCATTCCTCGCTAACAGATGCAGATGCACTCAGCTGCCATTGCCACAATGACAAAAGAGTACCGTGAACAGAAAGTGAAGATTGGCGAGCAGAGTCGCATGATTGCGGAGCAGGACCGCAAGCTGCAGGAGCAGTCCAGGCTGATGTCAGAGCTGAAGGCGCACATGCAGGCCCAGGAGAAGAACCTGGAGATCCTGGCCTCGCACCTGGCCACAGTCACGGGCAAGGAGGTGGCTCTGCCCAAGCCCATGCCCTGGGATCAGACCCTGGGAGAGCATGCTCCCAGGGCCTCCACTTCCTCGCAGGATAGCGCAATGGCCGAGGAAGTGGCCTTCATCTACCCAGAAGCATCAAGCAGAGAGACGCCCAGAAAGACGCAGTACAGGCAACTCTTGGCTGAGCGTGACGCTGCGGAGGCCAAGTCAAAAGAGGTCACAGTCAAGGTGGTTGCACCCCCAAAGCCCGAGGCATGCCATCATAGTCTTTTTCCTGCCTGCCCCAAGCAGAGAGGGCAGTGCTCGAGCGACTGCAATCACACGCACAGCTTGGAACAGATTGTGTCCCACATGAACGAGTTGTGTCCGGGGCTGTCCTCTGCCTGCCCCACTCAGCGTCTGTTGGCACAGATTGCCCTGAAGATACAAACTATCGCTGCTGACCATTCACTGCCGGTGTGCTTGGGAGAGGCTTCGCTCGAGCGCACTGTGGATGCCAAGGACCCCTCCAGTGTCTTGGGCCAGCTGGCTACAGCACAGCGGCAGCTTTCCAGCCTGCATGAGGAGCACGGAGGCTGCACCCTTTGCTCGGAGGCCGTCACCTCGGCTTTCGCTAGCATGCACCCTTCAACAAGTAGCCAAGAGACGGACCTTTTCAGTGCCACCCCTCCCACCAACCAGGGGCTGTTTAACCGCGCCCAAGAACTGTACAATCGACTTCTGCACTTGAAATCAGAGCCCCTCGACACGCTTCTGCCTGCCCCAGGTGCTAAAGAGTACAGTCGACTTGTGCACTTGAAATCAGAGCCCCTTGACACACTTCTGCCCACCCCAGGTGCTAAAGAAGTCGGCAGTGATGGCGAAGATGTGTGTGCAGAGCCGGCCAGAGGCAGGGGGAAGAACAAGGGGCCTTTGAAAAGGAGATGTGCTGTGTTAAAATCTGAGGTGGTCAAGGTGGAAGCTGATGAGGACAGCAAAGCCGCAAGGGGCAGGAAGCGTCGTAGGCGATAAATTGCTGCAGGTCACGAGTGTATGGAGTCAGTGATGCATGCTTTTTGTTTGGGGCATTTCTTTGTTTTTGTATTTTGTTTTTCACAAGTGAGAGTAAGTAAGTAAATTGGTGTTTTACGCCCAGTCAACCATTGTGGTTATAACAAGGCGATACCCACAAGTGAGAACACTTGTCAATGATGGTCATCTTTGCCACGTAACATGTTGGACTTGCATGCTTCTACAGCTGAACGTGTTTCTATTTCATCCATATCCGAGCAAGACCTCATATATATATTTTTTTTTATAGATCTGCTGACCATAATTATTATGTGTCACATACCAGGTCATGCTTGGATGTGGACAATGTGTCGTCAGTGTCCTGGACTAAAAATGGACATTCAGGTGTGCAGTTAGCTTGCTGAGAGTGACTGAAGGTGTGAAAGCTTTGTAAGCAAGGCTCTGTTGTTTTGTCTCCATCACAGATTCAATGGGAAATCAAGTGATTGATGCTGTCTTTCTCTATCTATTTGTATTTTTAAACACGTCCATTAACTTCGTTGCCCATTCTTCAACAAAAACTATTTTTTTAGATGTGGTGTTGTTGCTTTTGTACACTTGATTAACATCAGACTTGTCAGCTTTGCTTTTCCCAGTCCAAAAGCAAGTGCTTAACACTGATTTGGTTCAGTTTCAAGTGGTTGGCTTCTTAACACTAACAGCTGCTTCCCTGTGATGCAAGATTTTGCCCCTGTGATGGGCAGTTTTGACAGTGTGATTGGTTTGTCAGAAACAGAAGTGTTGTGGATCAAGAACAAGGTTGTTCGACATCTGCCATGCCAGCAGTCTGCCTTGTGCATTGTTCACATTCGTCAACCTTCAGGACCCAGCCACGCCTAAAGCCTGTTCCCATTGTGGCAGCCACACTTCCAAGACAAGTGGACAATTAGTGCAAGCTCTTTTTTTCTCTCCCTGAACACTTGTTATACGTTAGCCTAAAGCCTGTCCCCAATGTGGCAGCCACACTTCCAAGTGGACAATTACTGATTAGTGCAAGCTGTTCTTTTTTCCCCTGACCACTCAGCCTAAAGCCTGTTCCTGATGTGGCAGCCACTCTTTCAAGACTGTAAGACAAGTGGACAATTAGTGCGAACTCTTTTTTTTCTTGACCCCTCGTTTGCCTAAAGCCTGTTCCCGATGTGGCAGCCACACTTCCAAGTGGAAATTGAATGCAGGGTCTTTTTTTCCCTTGACCACTCGTTACATGGGTGCTGTGGGCTCTAGGACAAGTGCTGCTGTCCTGTGAAAGTCCTCCAGTGATGAGTGTGTCAAAGCTAGAAGTAGAACTGGAATACCATCATCTCTCACTTGTCAGCACTTTCCTCTAAGGAATTGGAGAATTATTTTGGGCCACTCTGCTGAAGGTCTGTTGCCATACTACCAGAGTTGCATCCATGGCATTGGTCAGACAGGCCAATCCCAAACTGGGTTAATTTCATGTAAAAATAAAAAAGTTTAAAAAAGGTGGAGAATGATACAATTGATAGCATGAGATCTAGCTTGGATATTACTAAAAAAAACTTCCCGACAAGTACATCTGAGTTCTTCTTGTGGCATTTAGTGATGTGATCTTCTAAGTCCATAAAGGTGACAATCTTTTTTTTTATTCAACTAAAGGTCTGCTTTGTGCAGTTTGATTACTGTAAAACAGCTAGAAAGAAGTGTTCATGTAGCTTGTTTATGCGATGCAAATATAAGGCTTCTTTGTGCATTGGAGCTTATGCCATCACCACACTGTCTGCTTATAAGTTATATACTTGTTAACAGGAGTAATTGCATAAATCACCATGAAATTCATTTTTTCATTTTTATAACTGTTTCAGTTACTTGAACCTTCTTACCAAGTTATAGTTAACCCACAGTAGTCATTTCATAAAACCGCTTATCAGACATCAGTTAACTTATGCCTTCAGGCAGTGTTTGCAGGGAAATCAGTTCAGTATGCCTACATGATTTATTCACCACTCATTAACCAAGTAATGGCCAGCATTGCTGGGCCAACTAGAGGACAGAGGCCAGGTCAAAATTCTCAGTGTGGTTATTGTGTGATCATCTTTCAAGTACTTTAGAAAATGGAGCAAGTTTTTTTCTTCAGATTTCAGTCTTCACAACAGTCAACTGATATGGGCTTGGACCAGTTTCAGTGAATGGGACAAAACATTTTTAAGGCTGCTGGGAGCACAGATTTGAACAGTAAATCTTGTATTCAAATAGCTTCTTGACAGATCTGAATTGTTTATCTGATACTCAGATAGTTTCTTAAGCAACTTCACCAAATTCATGCTTTATATGTTCAGATTTTTAATCATTTCCTCATGTTTGCAAGTACTGAGTTTTGAAGGTGCCTTTTGTAGTGTTTGTCCTCATTTTTAGGAAAAGGAAGCTGCTTTAGTCTTTCAGTTGACAAAATTTCTTTTTCTTAGTTGATAGGACTGTGTCAAACTTGGTCACATTTCCTTAGCTCTCAGCAGCAAGAATGTTAAAATGGAATCATGCTGCATTGAAAATTGCATCACAAATGCAGGAAATGAAAGCAAGTGTATTTAACTCGTGTATAAATGGTGGAACGTGATGCTAATATATACTTAAGTGAAACTTGATAGAATTGCCATGAATAAATGTGACAGATGTGTGTGTGCGCGTGCGTGCATGCATGCTTGTGTGTGGTGGTGGTGTTTTTGTAGCAGTTTTTGTGTGATTTGGTGTGGTTTTACATGCCCATCATTGCATACATTTATGATACAAATCAGTCTGTTTCGATGCAGTACACAGTACTGATATTAGTCTGTTTTAATACAGTACACAGTATTGGTAATCTCTATTGTTTAAAAAAATTGCAACTGTCCAAATTTGATTTTGTTCTGTGGCACATAATTTGGTTGACAAACCTTGACTTTCTGCACACACACACACACACACACACACACACACACACACACACACACACACACACACACACAAACCTGCTCATGCACAAACCCATGAAAAGTTTTGTGGTGTTTAATTTTATGAGTGTGTCATCAAAAACATGAGAGTCTAAGTCACAGTCACACATAAGGTATTCTCTAATCAAAGTGCTGGGCAATACAGGTACTATGAGGGTGAGGGAGTAATAAATATAGCTGCATACAATTTCCACCTCTGTTTAGTAGACAGCAGAATCTGCAAGTTTTCTTGAGTAGAGAATATGGGGGGGGGGCTCAGCTGTTCTCAGGATGTTGGGGAGTAGTTTAGTTATATTTACAATCACAGCTGGTTCGCAGTTTTAACTGGCAAATGTGTGCCTAACAACTCAAGGCACTTCATAATTCTGTACACCTCATGGCCTAATCATTCTTGAACAGGTCACCACTCTCTCAACTGACCGCAACACACACAATCTGAGTATGTCTGCACAAGTTGGGTAGACGCATCTAAGCCTGTTCGGCCATACTAATATCATTATCAGCTGGTAATCATACTGTCATCTGATAAGTGACCGGGAAAATCTCAAAATGTAAACATGAGCAAAAATTGCCAGCACTCTTAGTGTTAATTAAACTCCTTGCCCAGCTCCACTCAGCAGCCATTAAGCCAACATAAGCACTTTTTTCCCCTCTCAACTTTTTCGCTTATATTCTGCTTTCACTTTCACACATCCCACATTCTGTTCCACTCATAGCCAAGAGATCCTGCAGCATAACTGGCAGCAATTCAGTTTACATCAGTGACTTCAGGCATCAAGCTCAGTCCATGCCACATGCTGACATGTCTGCTGCTGCTGCTGGGATTCCAACTCACAAACAAGAAGCCAATCACATAACAATAATACCATATACCGTTTATATAGTGCTATTCCCTGATCTACACAAACTCACTGCACTATCTAAAAGGTATCTATAAAGGTAGGCTGAAGGGCCCATACGACTTTCCAGTTCAGGCATGTCATATGAATATCAATATGCAGTTGAGTGCAACATTTCCACAACCAGTGGGGATAGCTCAACCGTTAGAGTGGCGAGGGGATGGGGATAGCTCAATAGTTAGAGCGCCGGACTCATGATTGAAAGGTTGCAGGTTCAAATCCCTGGAGGAATGGCAGGAGAATTTTCTTCTCCTGGGTCAACTTTCTGTGCTGACTCTTATTTCGGTATGTGTTCCACCCCCATGTCACCGCAGTGACCATAAAAGACCCTGGTCATTCTGCCAAAAGTGCAGGTGGCAGGTTGCAGCTAAATACGCATGCACCTTACGTATGTCGCTTTGCATAGTGACATGGTGCATGGTTGTATGGTGTATGCAGATCACGCTGAGACAGCAGTAGTTTCATGTGGCACAAGCCATGCCAGAGGTGTAAGTACACCACCAGTGGATATTCAAAAAGGCGCTATAAAAAGCCAATCATTTATGTACAATCACATGCGAATGCAGTGAGTCTGCTCAAGAGCGAAGAACAGCGCTATATAAAAGCAATCAACAACAACAACCAAACTGTTGCCCGAAAACATGGTTTCAACATAATGCAGGAGAAGAACAAGAGGGTGATGACATCAAATGAAAATTTGCCAGCTGGAGGCCACTTCAGGAAGTACACTCTTTAAAATAAACTAGCTGAAGAAGAAAATTTGCTTAAGTCAAAGTGATTAAAATATCCCTAATGCACCCATTCCCTTTAGTTGCTTTTGTTGCTCTCTCTCTCTCTCTCTCTCTCTCTCTCTCTCTCTCCAGTAACATTATGTCAGGAGCTGGGAAGAAGTCATTTCCGTGATTCCAGTCACTCTCTCTCTCTTTAATTCTTCATGTAAATGGCCAACTTCTCTGGTTGAAAGGTTATGCCACATTTTGGGTTTGTGGTGGGAGGGATAAGGTGGAAGAGCAACAACAACAACAACAACCATGAACTCCTCCAAGAATGCTCTGCTTCCATGAACTCCTCCAAGAATGCTCTACTTCCAATGCAAACTCCTGAACTCAAGTGTCGATGAATATCACAATGGAGGCCAACGGGCCGCGTTCATGGTTTGATGGTGAAGGAAGACCCACAGGAGCAGCCTTGCTCAGCCTGGGGGTTGTCGATGATGCGAAAGGCAGAGCGGATCAGCTCCTCATAGTAGTCCACTGTGGACCCCCGCACGAACTCCAGGGAGTCTTTGTCCACCACCACACGGGCCCCATCCTTCTCAAACACCCTGCAAAACAAGCGAAGTCCTCTGTTACTAAATTGTAGTGGTATACTATGCAAGTTGCACAGTTTGACATACATGGATGTATTTTCATTGGACAGCTGTTCATGCATGCAAGAAAATGGAAATGGTTTCTTGTATGCAAGAAGATGGGCAAGTTCTTCATTTTAATGAAACACTGAATGGAAGTCTTGTGTGTGTGTGAAAACTGAAATCAAATGTATACATATATTTATATTACATAAACAAGGAAGCTGTACATGAAATGTCAGTGCCTGCATAGCACAGTGGAACCCCTGATAAAAGACAATTTCATGACAACTTTAATTTCCTCTTTTAAGACTCCTTTTCAGCAAAACTCTTTACTTCCATAGAAATAAACCTCTCACCACAGACCACCCCTTTCGTATACCACTTTTCAATGAAGACCAGAGGGTGATTGAGTTTTTAGGGCAGATGGCAGGTAAGAAGAAAGTTTTCATCTGGATGGCAGACACCATTTCTGGCACTGTAGGTGCACCATTATGCTTTCAAACCGTGATTACTATTTTCAGTGACACAGCAACTTTACTGTCTTGCAGTTGCAGGGTGAAGCTAGCCATCAGTGTATATTCACTCTCCTCAGTAATGAGCACAGAATGCAAGAAGACAGGGAAAGGTTTCTTGTATGCAAGAAGATGGGCAAGTTCATTTTAATGAAGCGCTGAATGGCATTTGTTTTTTGTGAGAACTAAAACCAAACCACGCAAAAGTGCATCACATTGTTACTGTTGACACTTGCAAATAACAAAACAAACAAAACCTTCTTTTTTTTCTTTTTTTCTTTTTAAATGTACAATTTCTTCTATTGTGTTTTTATGTTTTAAATATGACTACTTTTGTTGTTGTTGTTTGTTTGTTTTTTCCTTCTTTTTTCAACAATTTGTTCCATTTATACAATTATAGACTCTTTGCATATTTCAAATTTCAATACAAATTCTACAAACAGGCCCCCAACCCCTCCCCCACCTTACTGCACCACCTCCAACAACAAACAAAAAAGCAAAAGAAGGCAGAAAGTTCTAACACTGTAACAGCTGGTCTAGGGGAGATAAATCATTTGCCCTGATTTCATAGCATTCATCCGGCTATGTGTCACAAATGACTAGTTTTTTTGTCAATTTTCAATTTTAGGGATTAACGACTCAATCAGATGTTCTTCAACAAACGGACTGTATAAACCCTAAAAACAAAATGTTCGAAACATTTCTATCGCAATGCATTATTTGTAAAGTGCCTAGACTTCCTAGACACAAGCTTCTATTTTCAACAAGTTTTCAGCAATATTTCTTTTCTATTGCTATTATTATTATTCATTAAAGAATCTTCCTATCTGAACAAAAACACACAAACAATGATGTTTTTGTTGCCATTTCCACACACAGGGGTGTTTCCAGAAGGCTTAAGGATCATATAATTATTATGTGAATCACCTAAGTTAAAATGCTCTGAGTGAAATAGCTTTACAAAGCTCTCAGATAAGCATCTTTAGTAGTTCATGTCAGACAAGTACCTGTCATCCTCGTTAACCTCTGTGTCCAGTTCGAACTTGTACAGAAACCCAGAGCATCCCCCACCTTCCACGACGACACGCAGCAAGGAACTGCTATTGGTAGTCAGTTTTTTCAGTTGCTGATGAAGGGAACAACACAAACCAATCAATAGCAACAAAAAGTCAAAGAAGAACAATAAAGTGGCATTTGCACTGAAATCACAAAATGTGCTCATGTTTGCAAACATCTGGCTTTCCAAAAGCTGTCTTTTTTTTATTTTATAAATGAGTGTCATTTTCAATTTTTACCAAAGTAGTTCCATCAATCCAGTTCCAAGTTCAAAAATAAAGAACACATCCTGCAGCTGTTGTTATTACCTATTAGTGTTAAACTGCACACAAATACAAGTCTCACCTTCACACATGTTTCACTCAGCTTGAGTTCATCACTTTTCTGTGCTGCCTCTGTGGTTGGCACTGTTTGTGGTGATGCTGAAGAGCAAAGTTGTGCAACTCTCTGTTGCGACTGTGTAGCCCTCCAGACTGAATATGTTAGATGACTGCACATACAGTATACATTTATTAACAAGAATTATGTTCATTATTTTTTCACTCACACCATGTACATCAAACCCTAAGATATTATATACCCATTTGGCCCTTGGGTATGGGTTACAGTAATACA
>OY757543.1:8828289-8840687 GCA_963584105.1 Alviniconcha strummeri
CGAGGGGTTGGCAGAGGAGAGAGTAATCAACATTTACACAATAGTTTCTTCCCTTGTTAGAGAGTAATAGGTATTAAATGTATTTTTGCACTTTTGCCGAGTCATTCTGACTGTGAAAGTAACAGTTCTTTTTATGTGTGATCCATGTATGCATGTCCATCAAATATTCACTGGGATAACGTTTGCTATTTTATTCCGATTGTACATGGTAGTAACTTAAGTTATTTGATCTGATTACCGAGTGTTAGCGTATGATTGAGTGGCATTTTCGCTCCTGAGTGAACACTTCCTTCCTAAACTCTTCCTTATAACATGTGCCTCTAAGTCTTTCATTTTCCTCGTGCAGTGTCGATCTAAAAATCGACAAGTCATGTGATAGGACTTCATACCGACTGTGTAAACCTGCGTGTGGAATTTTCCATCACTTTGTATTGTTTGGTTTGCTGCATGCTTTTCGTTTTGTGTTTGGGTTTCGATGTACACAATGTTAACTTATTTGCTTGGTCTCTCTTATGGAAGTGGCTCACTGTACCAGGTTGTACTGTGAACATTATTTTCTCATTTGCTTCGGGCGAAAATTAAACAATATAGTGTTAAAAAAAAAAAAAAAAAAAAAAAAAAAAGAAGAAGAAGAAGAAGAAGAAGAAGAAAAAGAAGAAGAAGAGGAAGAAGAAGAAGAAGAAAGTCAAGCACAACTGAAACTTACTTAGTTCTTCATGGAAAGATCTGGAAAACGACAGTGGTTTTCAGTTCTAATTTGCATCGAAATTTTAAACTGTACGTAAAATTATACTGAACAAAAAGACTGCTTTGCGAAGTTGTCGTTCCTGCTCAATAGAAAAGGTCACAGCGGCATTTTCACCGTTCTGTTCTGTGCAATAGTCGACCCTAGTGACCCAGAAATAACCGAAGATTATAAATACCTTATTTATAATCTTTGAAATAAGCAAGTTGACGTTTCAGCTTCGCCATCAACATGTAAAAGCTGATATTGTTCGTCTTTTTCTTGATTCCACATGACCTTATCAGCACTCAAAGAGCATTTACGATTTTGTCCTCTGCATTATCACCCTTCTTCTCTCTTTCTCTTTTTGTTTTGTGCGTCTGTTTTCAGTTTGTTCTTACACGCAACACAGGTGACCCCCCCCCCCCCCCCAACACGCACACACAAAAACACATGCTTTTTTCTCTTCTTTTTTTTGCGTGTGGTAAGTTATCAATTGTGTGACAGATTGCTTTCTAAATGCCATCTTGGGATCAGTCAGTGCTTCTGAAACATTAACAATGCCTTGATTGAACAGATGAATCACAAAGTAGTCAGTCTGGGTCCAGTACAGATCAATAGGCTTTGGCACTGCACATGAATGTTGTGCTAGTCTCTTTTTTATTCTGTAAACGTTCATTTATCTTTTCCCCGTTGTTCTGAACAGTTATAGCAACGGATACGTATAAATTATAACTTTGTAAGGTGGCAGCCTGAGCCAGGCACAAATCAGTGATCAGTGATACACAAGTTTAACAAAATCAACAAAGTCATGAATATGGTGTGAAGGGACACGTTACCAATTCCCAGCAGGATGAAGTAATTTCAAATCAAATCAAAATCGGAAATAAAGGGTACCAGTCTTTTTTGGCGGACAGCTTGCAGCAAAAACCGGTGACAATTGCTTAGATGACAAAAACTACAGTTACAATTGCTTAGACGACAAAAACCACAGTGACGATTGCACAGACGACACAAATCACAGTGACAATTGCACAGATGACAGAATAGGTAGTCGGCGACTGGATTTTAATGTCCTGTCAACCTCACAATGTCACCTCAGGACAATACACATTTCAAAAGCTGTCCTACATAATTATATGTATATTATTATATATGACCCTGCCTTCCAAAATGAGTTGGACGGATACTTAGCCACCTTCTACATTGTGGCTTATTAATTTTTTCGAAGGGAGCTTCCATTTTTTAGATTTTGGTGTGTGCTTTTTTCCAGCAAAATTAGATTGCCCAGTCTTTCTTGCACAAAATATAACCCCCTTCTCAATCCAAATCCACAAAATCAGTGCATACACAAACACAAAACAAACATTCATAAACAGACAATGGGAGTGCTAACGATAGCAATGAGAAAGTTAAACAAACAAAAACCTCAGCCTGTGCGATGGGTGTAACACTTTTTAGTGAGGAGAAAAATGAAAGATAATGCATTTTCTTGAACACATGGTGATCACTTTTGGTTTAAACAAAGAATTATTTGAGGCAAAATAAAGATACAAAGAATCATTATGTGCTCATCAACAAGCTATAGGCATTTTGTGTTTTTTGCTTTAAACAAAAATTTATTCGTTGTGGTTGTGTATACGTATATTTTGAATTCCCTTTGAATATTTTTCTTTCTTATTCCCTGCCCATCTCAGGACAGATCAAGAAATCGTGTGAATAGCATACATAATGTTGATGTTAATTTGTAAATTGATGTTGTTTGCTTATCGCACAAAAAACCAATTTTGTGGTGTTATGAGCATTTTCAAATTTAGACACCTTGGCTGGACCAAAAACTTACACTGTATAAATACTTTAATATTGAATATTGTTGCTTTCATTTATAATGTTCATGTCTTTATTCAAATTGTAAAAAGAAGCAGGAAGGACATTAAAAATCTTTCACATTTTAGCTATTTAAAACTATGGAATAAATGTTGACTCAGTTTTTTGAATTAGGAAATAGAAATGATCAGTGACATACTCTCTATAGTCCCATGCCTCGAGCAATCAGTCAAATCTTCTACTGTGCTACAGATATGCAGTGCTGTAGTCACAGCTTACTGAGAGAAGTTACTGGAAAATTCTTTGCTACTTAATTCCCACTGGCTTGTGTATTTTTGTCTATGACGTGATCAAAAATGAGGAAGTCTTGTTTTTCTCTCCCTTTTTCTGAAGACATTTTCCTTCATTTTAAAGTGAGGATGTTTGCATTTTGGAATGCCTTTTAGTTTCAGATGTATACACTTTAGCATATGCCTCTACAGGGAAGCTGCTGCAGTCTGCCTACCACCATCCACTGCATTCTGACACTGTCTGTGTACCTGACTGATAGTGCCATCAATTGCTTCATGTCCAGGTTGCTTAACCTTTTGCAGTGTGAAAGGGTCTTGACATCAGTTAGTCCTGTTGCTATGTACTCTTGTCGCAAGTGGTGTCTTGAAGTAAGTTTCCATGGTGACTATGTACATGCATTTAGTATGACACAGATGAAAGCAGATGGATTGGGTCTTTTATTCCCTTTTTTTTTTCTTGTGACAAAAGTATCTTGTTTGACCATGTGTAAACGTAACTGTTTGTAGATTAAATAAAGAATCCTTAAGTAAACATCATTTCTGCTTGTTTTGGAGAATTGTTCTGTCTAGGTTATACAGATGTGCACACCACTCTCTCTCTTTTGCGCGCTCACACACACACACACACACACACACACACACACACACACACACACTCTCTCTCTCTCTCTCAAACACACAAGCAACACAAATTGTCAGTTTGAAACAGTGTGGACTATTACAATTATTTAAGCATTAATCATACAAATGCATCATATCCCCAGACAAACAGCTGCTGACAAGAGACATTAACAGTAATAATTAACATGAAATAGTACACAAAGCCACTGCAGGCCAAAGACATTGACAACATGTCACTATGACCCTGAATCAAAAACAAACAAATCTCTGTAATTTCTCTGTATCAACAGGAATAAAAATAATAATAATAATATGTGCTGAATATATCCAGTGTTGTTTTTATTCTGCTGGAGCTCCAGGCACCAGTGGCAGTGTCCGATCACCAAGACACATTTTGAATTTCACCATCGCATTTTGTTCATGAATTAGCATTCCTCAGCTAAAACACTGAGGTTCACCCAGTCCGCAGTGACAAAGTAGTGTGTGAAACTGTTTTCCCATGCCTGTAGGGTGGCAATAACTCAGTTGGTAAAATGTCTGACTGAAAAGCCAAGGTGCAATACAGATGTGGGTTCCACTCTCCCAGTCAACTTCCAGTGCAGACTCTCTTATGGTGCCCATACAGCCCCTGTGTGCAATCACGTTTTAACATCTGTGCGCACATTAACAATTCCACGACGGACAACAACAAAATTACAAAATAAAAACAAACCACATTCACGTGTTAAATATAAGTGCAGTGTTACCTGCCACTCCACCTGTTGCACTCTGATTTTGAGAAATTCAGCAGTGGAGTCTGTCACATCATGAACATCATTATTGGTAATGCTGAAAGTAATCCTGTTGTGGGACTCTAAAATACAACACACATTTTGCTTTAGCCTCAGCTCTCTGGCTAGATTGATTGATTGATGATTGCTTATATAGTGCTATTCTCCGCTCTCTTGAGCAGACTCACTACGCTCATATGTGGCTCTACATGAGTGACTAGCTTTTTATAGCATGCTTTTTTGTTTGTTTAATATCCACTGAAGTGGTGTACTTAAGTGCTGGCATGGCTAGTGCCACATAAAACTGCTGCCATCTTGGCGCAAGTTCTGTGTACACCATACAACCATGCACCATGTGACTTCATGCAAAGCCACATACGTAAGATGTATGCATGTTTAGCACTTTTGGCAGAATGGCCCAGATTTTTGTTATGTGCTACTGTGGTAACACAGGGGTGGAACAGATACCAAAATAAGAGTCAGCACAGAAAGTCGACCCTGGAGAAGAAAATTCTCCCGCCACTCCTGCAGGGAATCAAACCCGTGACCTTTCAATCACGAGCCTGGCGTGCTAACCACCGAGTTATCCCCACCCGCTAGAGACAGTAACTGAGTAAGATGCCTACAATGACCATGGCAGTAGCCTCTGATTGGGGCTGACCCTTCACAGTACATGCTTCGCTTTTGATTCCACAGCCTGCATCTGGACTCAGTGACAATGTGACCGCAAATATCAATGATCAACCAGCAAATACGGGCAGTCAGTGTGTGCACTTTGGGTTCTCCCCAACCTTTATTTACCAAGACGGGCAATATGTATCTTCATATATGATTGTTAGTGCACAGCTGGGGTGCACGTAAAGTTGCTTGGAAAATTCTGAAACCTGAGAGTTATCAGCATATCCGAATACCAGTCTGGGTGAAAAATCATCCAACATGAAGTATGCTGAGGTTAAACTTAAAAGCACCATAACATTAATAGTGTTGCTACTGTCACGTACAGTAACTTCAGCTCTTGGGTTACTGCAGAAAGGCTGTCCAGTTTTATTTGTCCAACCCCGGATTCTAGAAAAGGTCTGTGTGCAGAAAGGCATTCTGAAAACATCTTCTGGTAATGGCACAGGACCTTCCTGTTATACTAACAAACAAAAAACATTTACTTTCTCAGTTTCTGTCAAAAAATTCCAAAACAGATTTTACCCTGACCCAATATCTGGCATAAAACATTAAAACACTACTATTCCTGTTTTGATTGCAATGGGACTCTTATCTACCTCTTGCTCCGCCATTTGCATGACTGTCACACTTTTACGGGCTACACAAATTTGTACCACAGCTTTCAGTAAAACTAAAACATTGTGCTTACACAATTGCCTAATACTGCCCGTAATAGTTTTGCTAGCATTGGAATATCCATCCATCTGAAACATTGTTTACAGTAGGTATTATATTCTCACCTGACAAATGTACATGAAGGAAAATTGCTTTAAATATATCTATGTCAACACCTCCCTGTGAGCCAGTCTGACCTAGTGACAAGGCGTTAGGCTGGTAAGCAGAGGGACCTTGGTTCGAATCCACTTTGTCTCTCCTTTCTTTCAAAAGTTGTGGTCTGTGGACTCTGTCTTGTGACTTTGTCTAACACAATTATAAAATATTAAAATGGCTCTCATCGCTGCCCATCTTAATGCAGGCGTCATTCTGGTGGTGACAATGTAGCTAGGTATTTAATCTCCCTCTTTTCCCACCTCCATAGCCCCCCCCCCCCCCCATCCCCACTTCTCCCTGTCCCTAATAAGCCTTATGGTTTCTGTAGATGTTAAGCACCATGTTTACTCTACTTACTTACTTACACCTAAGGTCTGATGTGTCCCTAGGTCTGCTCATTTGTGATGACCTTTTCACCCCTGTTGATTCCCAAATGTCAATCAACCCCTGTAATTCACCATACCTCTCAGCTTGCTCATTTTTTCTTGCTGATTGCCCTGAAATTGGTCTGCATTTGTCATTCCCTGTATTTCTTGGTCTGCTCACTTCGGACTAATTTTCTTCTGTCCACTGCTCTGAAATTAGTCTACGCTTGTCTTTCACTGAATCTCTATGCCCTCACTTCTGGCTGCTTTTGGCCTAGTGTTGTATAGTCCACAGCTCTGAAATCAGGCCACACTTGTCATTCACTGAATCTCTATGCCCTCTCACTTCTGACCCCCCTTTTCCCCTGTCCACAGCTCTGAAATCAGGCCACACTTGTCATTCACTGAATCTCTATGCCCTCTCACTTCTGACCCCCCTTTTCCCCTGTCCACAGCTCTGAAATCAGGCCACACTTGTCATTCACCGAATCTCTATGCCCTCTCACTTCTGGCTACTCTTCCCCTGTCCTTTGCCTTTGGCCAGAAGCTTGGCAGGAATGTCGGCGGCGGAGAGCCCTTTGACGGAGAACAGTCTCTGCGCTCGTTCCTGCAGGCTGCCGCCACACTTAAGGCCGCGTCGCATGAGGTCAGCTTTCAGGCGCTCCAAGCCCAGAGCCTGCAGGTCTTCAGCGCAGGTGAAGTCATCCAGGTCCACAGGGTCTGTGCACTGCAGACAAAGCATTTCTCTTTTCAGTATGGTCTAGCACATGTGGATCAACATCAAACAAAGCATTGGTCTTTTTTGTATAGTCTAGCATCTGTGGCACAAAATCCAACAAAGGAAAGTGGGAAAGACCAAAAAGTAAAACACAAAAGATCATGCACAGCACCACCCCAAGGGCATGCCTTCAGTCCAAGGGACAGAACTCCATGTTGAACTACCATCTGGCTAACCTTGTTCCTTCCCAGCAAGACTGTTAGATTTTCTTCTTTAATTTTAACCAGATTCTGGTAGTAAGCAAATATAGTATTGTCTACAACAAGCAACCTCTGCAGTGGAAAACTGTATAATAATATATTTTATACATACATTATCAATAGCCTCTGAACCATCCCAAAACCATGTAATAGCACTAAAACTGCTCCAAAAGCATAGTTTACCATGAGTGGTTGCTCACATCACACACACACACACACACATAGTACATGTACAAGGATACCAGCACAGATCATTCTTTTACATGTCATGAATAACCCATGTAGGGTGCTGAGTAACAAATAACAGTGTGGCAGTACTGGACGGCTTGGTGGTGTGGGTGGTGGGTAGGGGGTGGTGGTGGTCAAGTCTGATGCCCAAAATGAGGTCTCACCTGCAGCAGGTGCGTGCAAACATTCCTGTAACATTCTGCAGGCATTCCGTCACACTGCAGATTATATCAGGCTGTCTCACACAACTCAACTCTACTGCAGCTGACTTAACTCACTGGGATTGACTGTAGCTTCCCAAGGGAAAATTCTTGAGACCAAAATAGAAGAAAAAAAAGAAAGAAAGAAAACAACAACAACATGAAATAAACAATGCATAGACTCTCACCTCCAAAGGATTGGAGACTGCCCCACTGGATATCTCGCTTTCTTTTGAAGCTGTGTCTGCTCCTTCAGAAGCTGGAGCTCCATTGTGAGAAGCTTCTGCCTGTTGGGAGCTGCTGGATGCATCATCAGTGGTTGCGGACGCTTCAAGTTTTGCAAGTTTGCACGGAGGAGCATCACCAACTGCGTCAGGTGCTTCTGATGAAGATGTGACTGTTGCAGATGCTGCAGAACTGCCCGGCGCTGCTGCTGATGTGGATGCAGCCCCTTCCAAGGAAGCTGACGGTGATGCTGATGATGATGATGAAATTGTGTGCGAAGGATGTTCGGAGCTGGTGCTGGGTCTGGCGTCATTGCTGTCACTGTTTTCTGAGCCTGAGTCACTGTCAAGATCATCTGCACTGACACCTCCAATGCTGTAAACCAAGCCACTGTCCATTAAGGATAAAGTAGATTCTATTACAATTTGTCTACAACTAACATCATTCATTAAAAGACATGATTTTGTGATCATGTGTGTTTACCTAGACTGACACTATATTTATACAACTTCTTCGCAGATGTCTTTCCTCAAATTGGACCTCTGCACCCCTTGTTACCAAGTCTTGTGGTTGACGACAATTGGGTTAGCTGACATATATTGGCTGTTGCATCATTCATCTCCAGAAAATGATGCTGCATACAAAGCTCCAATTGCTTCAAACTTTTTGTGAACAGCAAATCTGCTGAACATTACCACTTTCCCATACCATGTTATTTTCCTTTGACTTTGTGTTTTATGCAGGTGTCCATCAGGTTTTCTTCTTTTCATCATCAACTGTGACGTTGCCAACTTTGCATCAAATATTTTGTGAGCACTTGATGACTGATCCATGGATTTGTTTTTAAGGCAATTTTTGGTGATGTGCCTTACATCTTGAAGCATTCACCTTGATATAACTGCACTGGGTGACTGGGTGTAAAATATCAACTTAATTACCTGAAGCACCTAGTAGTCTGGAAATTATGGTAATTATGGTAATATACAAGTGTGCATACATGTATACATTTATGCAGCAATACTTACATGCTCCAGCGGTCAGAATACTTGTCCAAGGTTGCCTCTGCTTTTCTCTTTCTTGAGGTAGGACCTCCCTCCTTCATTTTAGCAAGACCTGCAACAAGAAAGAGCCACGAAGCAGATGTGAATGTGGTTAACAATCCATCAAAACATTGACTAAACATGAACAGTCACTGAGTCAGTCATAAATCCCAACAATGATCACAGAAGTATTTCAAGATTGAAAACTGCCGGAGATGCGCTAAAGAATCTTTTGTTTCTTCTTATTTCTTTTTTTTCGCCTTGATATAACCACACTGGTTGAATGGGTGTAAAACACCAATTTACTTACTTTTTCATGTTTTTTTGGTGTGTTTTTTAACTATTTTAGCCATAGTTTTTTGTTTTTTACCATTGTCAAACAAGTCAAAGCAATTTTTGTCTCCACACAACTATTCCTTTTAATGGTTATTGTTTCTGGTACAAGCACTGCATGTGAAACTTTCTGAGTTGGTAGGACAAGATATTATTTTCTTGTACAAAACCTGGATCTACCAGAACCCATCAAGACTTTTCTGTACCAAACTGAGTGATGTGAGTAAAAACTAAAATTAATGTGTTCTGGCTTGGAGGTTTGGATCAAACCAGATCTGTCGCCATGCCAATTTGTTGGGGGAAGTGTTTATGGATGGAACCATCTTTCCATTTGAGGTGACTGCACCAGTGCAACTTAAAGAAAATGCAACTAATCATAATTTAACTATTACAATACAACAGTATATATATAATATATAACTTTATAATTTAGTAAATTATTGCCCCTGTGATGGCATTCTTTAAACTAAAGACACAGCAAAACATATATCACATATAAACATTATAGCTTATTTGCTGTTGTTGTAATTAAATGTTTTATGATTGGACTTGGAGTGAATGTGTGATAAGTGTACTTGGCACCACAAGACATTCCTCGTGCAATCAGTATATTGACACTTGGCAATAAAGTTGTATTGTATTACTTTTTTAAGACTATGATTGAATGTATTAATTAAGATCCATCTCAAAAACACCACCAACAAAGAAAGAAACAAATTTAAAAAACAACCACATGCACAGCCCCTTTAGAAACAACAACAAACGACACACACAGAAGTCCTGGCAGTGACAATGGCTTGGATTTGATTTTGAGCCACTGAACAATATATTAATACAAATAATGACAAAATCTGATCCTGATCTGATTGGCATAGAAAAACAGTTTATTGCTGACAAGATTCATGATTCAAGATTCAGCTGCACGTATGTCTCCACAGGCAATAATATTTACCTTCCTGCATGGCCATCTTGGCGTTCTCCATGATATGGGAATACTGTGCTTCAAACTCCGGGTTGTCCATCCTGGGAGGAGAGTCCTCAAGATACTTGGCTCTCTTGGCTCGCCGCCTCTCCTCCCGCTCCTGCTTCTCTCGCTCTCTCTCGGCCTGCTTGGACACCCAGTCCTTCAGCCTAGTTTTGGACACAGGCACATTGAAACATATGAAATTTTAAACTACACATAATAACAGCATTAGATTATTTATAGTGCCCAATCTCGTAGGATCCCAGAGTGCTTACAATGGCACAAGGATATGCTCATTTCATCATGTGCACATACGCATGCATGTGTGCGTGCGCGTGCGCGAGTGCACACACACACACACACATGCACATACTACAGATACATGCACTACTGGTGATGGGTTGGTGGAATGAGAAGAAAACAACAGATCAGTATAAAGCATGCAAACGAGAAGACATCAACAAAGGAAATGATAAAGCTTGTTTAACATTATAACAATGACACCACAAACATGCTTTCTTTTTTTAATTATGAATTTATTTTCTTTTACAACTCTGTTATGGTATTCAATTCAGTTTGACTCTGAGTATGACTGAGCATGAAAAAAATAAAATGATTTTTTTTTTTTTTAAATGAAAATTTTTTAGAAAATGAAAAAAGAAAGTACTCCAGTCCTATTATAGCATTAGTTCCCTTGGTTTGCTAAATTTTACAGAACTGGCCTGGAATCATTCATTCTCAGATTCATTGCTGCTACTGCTAGTGCTAAGCCAAGTAACAAACACACCTGTCCTAAAATTCAGGTATGATAATGGGGGGAAAATAATAACTGCAAAGAATAATTAAAAACAAAACCAGCAGTGTTTTTCTGTGTCCACTCACTTTTTCTCGTTGTTGACATCTCTTATCCGACGCCCACTGAGATCCCTGCAGGCCTCTCGACTTGTGGTTTTCTCAATCTGGGCACCAATGGCTCGCAGCATGGACCCAAAGCCCCCCTTCCCTCCAAGGACTCGAGGGAAGATGTAGTAGGTGAATCCATGCTGCAACGGCTGCGACCTTGGCACCACATGGCCACTGCTGATCATGTAACTTGCACCACTGGCTATTCCCTGCAGCATGAAATAACCATGTTTTTGTTTAGTCTCAGACTGGATACACACACACACACACACACACACACACACACACACACACACACACACAAACTCTAAAAATAAAAACATGTCTTGAATCTTTCAAGTCTTCATAAATGATATTTATACTCAATCATACACAGGAAGCTTGCACATGTAATATTACTAGTAATCCTTTTTTTATGAGTAAATTGTGTCGAAAATATCAACCTCTCTGTTGGCCAGCTAGCCCTTTTCAGTTATCATATTCACAATATCAATGAAGGAAACTTCACAATTTCAGTTTTTAGTTTAGTCAGTGCCAGTAGCCAGACTCTCAAACAACGAAACAAAAAGACCTAAAAATAATAAGAAACCAAATCTTACCAGTAAATTTTCCACATCATTCACAAGAAGTGTTTTGCTGTCCTTAGGAACTTGAAATACCAACATTTTAAACGCAAAGTGTAGGCTTTACTGTTTAATAATGCTAGTCAAACGTACATGGTATGCATGCACCACAAGATGCCGGAAGTGGGGAAAAATGGCGGAAGTTATGATAAGGGAAGTAACTAGCCTACCATAATCGTATTGTGGCCAACATTACTTGTCTACCGCTTCGAATATTAGCCTGAGCAACTGGACCCATTTGCTTTAACTGTCTCTTAAGTTCTGTATCTTCAAAAATTATAAATACAAAGTTTGTATTTATAATCTTTGGTATGTTATAAATTAAATTAAATTAAAAAATGGAATTAAACTGCACGAAATTTGAAGGCTTTCTCGTGATTGGCTACTTCAAAACTAGTCAGTGACTGAATTGAACTCACCTCAAGTCAACGTGGGCTTTACGGCCACTCAGTTCTGTGTTTTCTGCTTCAGCGAAAAACGCACGCTGGCCTTGCGGAAAGAAGTATTTTCTTGATGAGAGTTAGGCCGGTTAGGCCATGTTACACTCATTTGGCCAAGCCACTTAAAGTCGCATGGCCACTTGATGGACCAGAGGTCCCGCAGAACATGTATATTTGATCTCTGTCCCCAGAGAGTTTGGACATTGCTGATACATTAGTTTGTTTTTCTTTTTTGTTTTTCTGCCCTACCTTACCTCCCCATCCCCCCTACCCCCCCCCCCCCCCCCCCCCCCCACACACACACACACACACACGCACCCGGCTTGGGAGTAACCTTACTTTTCCCGGCCTTATAAAAATACTCAGGTTTGATGCAGTG
>OY757543.1:8840887-8867105 GCA_963584105.1 Alviniconcha strummeri
TTCGTGTATGGGTTGACTTTTTAGGATTTGAGTCGAGAAAGGGTTTATATGGGAGCATAGTTTTGAGATCAAGTGCATTTGCTTATGACGGAGTTTGATGAGTTGTCCTGATGCTGAGTGTGCGGTGGTTGAAGCACGTTAAATCCAGTTGCTAACTAACGCCCCCCCCCCCCCCCCACCCCCCCACCCCAACTCCTCCCGTTCAGTTTCGCCTCGCTCCTTCCCTTATCCTCCCACACACATTTTCTTCAAGAATTAGAATTTGTTGGGGCCATTCAAACAAAAATCTAAACAAAACCAACCCCTCTCCTCCAGTCCCTTACTTTTGGTTTTTAGATGTCCGAACTTGTCACCTCGGCCAAGATTGAGCTTTCAACGTGCAGAGGGCGCCCCAAGTAGGGCAGGAAATGTCAATTAGCCGATCACATCGCTCGTGTATGCTGGGAGTGACAAGCGCTTGTCGTGTCACCAAACTTGCACGGGACACCCGCCCGGCATTCCGGTCGTGTCGCGAAAAAAACACACACACACAACACTTGCGAAACGCTTGTGCAGACAACAGCGCCCCCCCCCCCCCCCCCCCCCCCCCCCCCCCCCCCCCCCCCCCCCCCCCCCCTTATAAAAAAACAACAACGTCGGTGGGGTCCGGTTAATGTGTAACCGGTGAGGAGAGTTCCTCTTGGCATTAAAACACTTCTGCCTTTATTCTTTTGATTTGGCGAGCTTGGCATGATGTCCAGCATTCCGTGGGAACAGTTCTATTGTGTTGAGTGGGGGTTGGTCGAATGGCTGGTGGCTGCTGCAGGAGAGGAGACGGTTGGGACAAGAATGGGCCGGGATCAGTTTGAGGAGTGATGTACGTGTGTGGTTCGCTCTCGGCGGCCCGTGAAAGTAACCTTCGCAGTAGCTTATGGCGTGGGTCATGATGGTCACGTAAACTTATATAATCGCATATATGTCAACAACAACAGCAACAGCAACAATTAAACAAAAACAAGAACAAAACACCCACAATAGCAAACACATAAACAACAAAAACAAACATACCCTATCTGCGCTAATCCACTTGAACCATATGCCTCAAGCTTGTCATTGCGCACACGTTGACTCCCCACTTCCCGGTTCTCATTAGTTCACACACACACACACACACACACACACACACACACACACAACACACACACACACACACACACACACACACACACACACACACACACACACACACACACTCACAGAGAGAGAGAGAGAGAGAGAGAGAGAGAGAGAGAGAGAGAGAGAGAGAGAGAGAGAGAGAGAGAGAGAGAGAGAGAGAGAGAGAGAGAGAGGAGAGAGCAAATAAACAACTTGAAATGCACAAAAGTGTAATTTTAACCACAGTTCCTCCATTGTGAGTCATAATCTGACCCATACTCTTTATAAAGGCCGACGAAATACGGTTAACCTTCATTATATATATATATAAATGAAAAAAAAGAAAAAAAAATAGAAAAAAAAAAGACCCCGCGACGTATAGAACTGTATAGTCCACAACGACATCGTACTGCCTCAAAGTTAAACAAACAACTGACAATCAAACGAGGAAACGCACGGAAAAGCACCCAGTGCTTCTCTCCGAGTGTCAGTGCTTGTCCGTGTGTCAGTGCTTTGTCCGTGTGTCAGTGCTTGTTCGTGTGTTTTTTCGTTTGATCGTTGGACCAATCGGCCAATTCCGAGATGAGATTATCCATACATAAAATGTACCGCAACGACCAAACCGCCGAAACATGACAAAACAAAAACACACAGTGATACACACATATACATGCAGTATATGTAGCGCAGAGAGAGAGAGAGAGAGAGAGAGAGAGAGAGAGAGAGAGAGAGAGAGAGAGAGAGAGAGAGAGAGAGAGAGAGAGAGAGAGAGAGAGAGAGAGAGAGAGAGAGAATGAATGAATGAATGAATGAATGAATGAATGAACTAACTTTATTTTACGAGGGTAGTGGAGAAGACATCGAGGTCTTCTTACATCCCAGCCCCTCTCCCATGAACGGAAACTACTATTAACTAAGGATACAATGAAGAGAGAGAGAGAGAGAGAGAGAGAGAGAGAGAGAGAGAGAGAGAGAGGAGAGAGAGAGAGAGAGAGAGAGAGAGAGAGAGAGAGAAGAGAGAGAGAGAGAGAGAGAGTCTTCTGTAACGGAAAGAGAGAGATCGGTAACACACGTAGCCTATGCGTAATATTATTAATGCCACGTGAGTTCTGTTTTTGAGCATCAGATCATGACTAACTTATCTTTATATAGCTGATCCCCTTTTCCTCTTCTTCGTTTTTTGTCCGAAGCCAGCTAAGGATGGGCAGATGATTAAACCAAAGCAAACACGGCTGTAAACTGATCAGACATGAGAGATCCAATGCCACTGACGCCCGAAAAACGGAGAACGAGGTCTCATGTTAGCTTTCGTGTCGCCCACAAAACGCGAAGAAAATTAGGGATTAGCCCACACACCGACGTTCAAATTGAGAATTTTGAGCTAGGTTAATGGTGTTTGGTTTTTCGTTAAAATGATAAATAAACCATCTTACACACAGGTGCGCAGTCAAAGCCCTTCCCCGAGTAGCGGTATATAATTATAATTGGCATGTACGTCTGTCGAAGCGAAGGCTTCGGTTGAGAGTCGATGTGTCACAGCAGCCTCTCTTATTCACGACATTCCTCAGTCTTGTTCTGAAGACAGTACTTTCTCTCTTCCCCTCTTATTCTCAAACAGTAATCTCTTTCCTTCTCTGTTATTCTCAATCGGTCCTCTCTCAGTCCTTTTATCCTCAAAACTTCGCCCCCCCCCCCCCCCCCTCCCCCACGCTTTAATTTTCAAAGGGTCCTCTCTCAGTCCCTCCCCCCCCACTCTCATAAATGTCCTCTCTCTCTTCCCCCCCCCCCACCCCCCTCCTTATTCTCATTGAAATTAATAGTCCTTTTTCTCCCTCTCTTTCCTTATGTTGAAAACCGCCCCCTTTCTTTCTCTTAGTTTTAAACAGACCTTTCTTTCTCCCCCCTTATTTTTAAAAGTCCCCATCATTTGTTATTAAAACAGTCCTCTCTCCCTCTTAGAGTCCTAATCTCAAAACTGTAACCCCTCTCTCTCTCTCTCTCTCTCATGTTCTCAAAACGGTCCCCTCTCTCTTTCCCTGTCGTATTTAGTCTCAGAACATCCAAACTTGTCGGACCCACAAGCGCTTGACGCGAGTTTGTTACTGACTCCGATCTGGATGCCATTTGGCAGTCAGAATTCAAAGACGAAGTGCTACGCTACGACAACCAGCTGTGGTAGATGCATCGAGCTGGCTGCCCGACACTGAGACCACTGTGGGTGTATATTATGTAGCCGGCAGAGGCAGCAGCCGAGGTGGATGTGTTGCCCGACCGGGAAAGCAAACGCTTTGCCTTCGGGTACGCGTCAGTCTCGCAACAATGATTTTGCTGACCCTGGTCGCTGCATGACTTACCTGTGTGCGCGCAGGGTCGGACCTGGTACACGGGTAGGGTGTGTTGTGTGTGTGTGTGGGTGTGTGTGTGTGTGGGGGGGGGGGGGGGGGGGAGAGTAAGAAACTTGATATTTTACGCCCAGTCAACCAATACGGTTATATCAGGGTAATGGGGGAGGGGGTGGGGGTCATGAAGAGACAGGGGTAGAAATGTGCGAACACATTGGTGGCCTTGAAGTTTTTAAGTCTTGCTTTTTGTTTAAAATTGTTCAGTAACGCACCAAGTTTTACAGATATGTAAAACACCATTGCCTCGATCTGTCATAAACAGTAGCGAATTTAATCTACAAATATACCAGTATCACTTCCAGTTTAAATGAGAGATGAGAGAGGAGAGAGAGAGAGAGAGAGAGAGAGAGAGAGGAGAGAGAGAGAGGAGAGAGAGATAGAGAGAGAGAGAGAGAGTCACCCTTTATGCTAGCAAACCGGGTTATTTGAAAAGAAAAGAAAGTTGTGTGTGTGTGTGTGTGTGTGTGTTGGGTGTTCTGGAACCCCTAAACCCCTCCTTCAGGTCCCGGCCTGGTGCATTTCTTTTATTAGTGTCTGCGTGTATTGGAAGTGACGAGAAACTTTAAGTGTTGTAGTGCATTTGCTTATATTAGGTTTTAATGTTCTCTTAATTCTGTAGTGACGTTTCTGATGACATTATTGTCTTGTATTGCGCGCTTCGGGCTCAACCCCCCCCCCCCCCCCCACTTACTGGACACGTGCATCATCCTGGTGACCTTCGGTCAAACCGATGCCCCTCATTCCACCCCCCCCCCCCCCCCCCCCCCCCCCCCCACCGGGGTAGTTCTGCGAAGTTCTGTGTTTTGCTTCCGGCGGCTGACTATTTGTTCCTTGGATCCATTTCCGGCCCCGAGAGTTGCTGCACCTTAACCCTTTGCCTCCTGGCTTCTTGTCGCCCGCTCGCCACATTCCCTAAGTAGTGTGTGTCCCCACGACTCCCCCGCGTCCTCGTCGGCCACAACTGCAGCTTGATGCTAGCTGATCCAACCGCTATTGTTTTGCCCAGCCAGTCAGCCAGCCAGAAAGAGCATTATGCCTGCATGGAAACGACTCGGTTTCATGCGCCTGTGGATGACTCGTCTCGGTTATGACAGCTATTTTTGCTTCAAGTGGACGATCCTCTTTCTTTCTTTTCTGTTCTTTTTTTGTTTTTGAGGAATGGGCATCATCGCAGGTCACCTCCAACGGATAATGTCTTTAACGTGAGGATATGAAAGCATGAATTATTGCGCCTGTCAGTAATGCGTTTCGTCGCGTAGCCTAAACAGAGCAGATAATAAATAATAATAATAAAAGTATTTTTGAAAAGCGCATAATCTTGTCCCTAGACTATTCTAAGCGCATACACACGCACACACACACAGAGGCACCCGCACACACAAGCATTCTGACTATACGAAGCTAAATATACACAGCTTAAAACGGACAACATACGCCCGGGAGACTTGGAATGGATAAAGACATCAGCACGGAACAGAAAACATGGGAGGTCCAGAATTTTGGGAAAAGAAATGTTTTTAGAGCAAATTTGCAGAGCGGATGGTAGATGATGATTGCTTTTATCTAGCGCTACTCTCCGCTCTCGAGCAGACTCACTGCGCTCGCATGTGACTACGGAGTGACATGCCTTGTTTAAAATTTGTATGGCGCATTTTTGAAAATCCATCGAAGTGGTGTGCTTACAGCGCTGGCATGGCTGATGCCACATGAATCTGCTCTGCCGTTCTGTGTACACCATACAACCATGCACCATCTCACTTCATGCAAAGCCACATACGTAAGGTGTATGCGTGTTTAACTGTAACCTGCCACCTGCACTTTTGGCAGAATGTGCGGTAACACGGAGGTGGAACGGATACCGAAAATAGGAGTCAGCACAGAGAGTTGACCCTGGAGTAGAAAATTCTCCCGCCGCTCCTACAGGGATTCGAACCCGCGACCTTTCAATCACGAGTCCGGCGTTCTAACCACAGAACTATCCCCGCCCCGGGGATAGCGGCATCGGCTGGTCAGCAGGCGGACTGTCAGTCGGTTTGGCCCAGCGGTAAAGCGTTAGGCTGGAAAGCGGACGACGTCGGCTTGATTCCCCGCTTCGGCTCCCCTTTTTTCTTCAAGAAGTTGTGGTTTGTGGACGCCGTCTTGTGACTTTGCCCCTCACAATCAGTGATGAAATATTAAAGCGGCTGTCATGGCTGCATAATGCAGAAATCATTCTGGTGGCGACAATGCTGCGTTAGGTATAGCTCCCTCCTCCCATAACCACCTGGGATCTCGGTCCCCGCCAGCACCTCTTTGGAGATAACTCGGCGTTAAAAATGTCTTACAGCTGACGGAAACCAGTCACACAGGCATCGCCCTTGGCTCTTGTTTTGTTCAAATATCTACAAGCTCCCTCCTTCACACACGACAGACAGACAGAAAAACAGATACGCACATGCACGCACACACACTCACACACCTGAACTCAACCCAGTGTGCATACCAATCAAAACCAAACACACAAGTTTTACCAACGAATGTAATGATGGCAAAGCAAATTCACAGATGGCGATAAATTTGACTGACAGTTATTAAACCTGACACGCTTCCACATCATCCATACATGAAATTCGATGCTAAAACAGTATTTGAATGTAGACAGGAACTGGAGAAGGGCGGGAGTCTGTGTGATTTTTCAGCTGCCGATGGAAGTGACCATTCCTCCATCATCTGTTCCATTGTAGAAAAAGAAGTTGTTGTGGGGAGCATCCTTCTGAGAGACAGCCTGGAACATAATGCAATCCAGTGCGATACAAATTCACCCGCAACTTTATTCCCCATTCCAGCATAGTCCAAACAAGAGCAGTAACTCTGCTCAAGAGAGGAGAATAGTGCTATATGAAAGTGATCAACATATGAAAACGATCAACATCAGCATTAGTCTGAAAACCCTAATGCTTAAAACCCATCTGTAACACAGTCTATTCCACTCCAGACAGGAGAACGCGATGGCACAGAACAGCCTGAAAACCCCTAACAGCATACTCCAGACAGGAGAATGTGATGGCATAACTGACAAAACAGTCTGAAAACCCCTTTGTGACAGCATACTATGCTCCAGACAAGAGAACGTGATGGCATAAAACAGGCTGAAAACTTGCCTGTAGGGAAACACCACGGCGGCAGGATTTTGTATGCTTTTACTGTGCAACTTGTAAAACTTTGATTACAAACTGTCGGCTGAAGATCCCCATGCCTGATACATGCAACATTGTTTTCCTCTTGTCAGAACTATAAAAAATTAAAATGTATAAAAAGGTAACAGAGGAAGGCCCATATATGGTTTCCTGGTTCGACGAGCAAAGTGACCCTTGTTTTCCCTTCCACCCTTGCAGTCAGGCTGAATATGCTGACAGCTAACTGAACTGATGGAAGGGAGGCTAGAGAGGACTGGCGTCTGCGTGCGTGAAGTCACAGCGAAGTGTTTAAAGGGAGGCAAACGCCTTCAAACGATCTACAATGAAAAGTATAGAGGATACGGCTGGCTTCCCTTGGCTGATAATGGCTTGGGCCAGCGGGATGGAGAAAAAAGCCCTGATCATGATGGAGAAAAAGCACTGAAGCTTGAATTCAACAGGTTAAATAAAAATAAATTAAAAAAAAAACAACTTAAATTCAACAGGTTAAATAAAAATAAATTTAGAAAACAACTTCAGACAGCTACTGACCTTAATGATCTCCTGTCCAAGTATGCCACCAACAATTGCACAAACTGGGCTCAATTGCCCAAAACAGAACCTGGGGAAAAAACACATGAGTAATCAATGAACAGAAACGTCTGTTGAGAGAGTGAAAAAGGGAGAGAGAGGGAGATAGTTTTGCTTTAAAAAAAAAATCTAACTCCTAAACACTCTTTGTAACTTACTTAATTCAGAACTAGAAATTTGCTTCAATAAAGTTAGTATAGCTAAAGAAATAGTTCTTATACAATATTGTTGTGGTACTTTTTACTAAGGGAATGAATATGAAAAGCACTGGACTGGAACAAAAAAACAATCAAGGATATGAAAGTGAGGAAGCAGAGAGAAGCAGCCAAAAAAAAAAAAAAAAAAAAAAAGTGAAAAAGGAGGACAAGGGGAAAGAGTAAGTCTTGCTGACCTTGTTCACGGTCGGAGGTATACAATACAAACTGCACTGAGCAGGCTGCTTCACTGCGGATCTTAGGGGCACTAAAAAACAGGATGTACCTCTGGTGGAGTTTATGTACCTTGTATTTACATGCATGCCAGGTGAGAGTTACTGTAGGCAGCTCAGGTCTTCGCTGTTGCATTTGTGTTATGTATATTGAGTGCAAATTTAACTCCCTTCTGTGTTGATTCTGCACAAGTGGTCTGGGCCTCTTTCTGTTTCAGATTTTTGACCAATCGCTGATTTTGTTTCTGGTGTATGCTGATCTTACCCAGTAAAATACCAGAAATTACCAGTTAATGCAAAACCCTGAAAAAGTCTGCACCAACACCTTAGAGAAATGAAACCACTTGATGCTGGTTTCATCTGTTTGAGGGGATGGAGAAGTGGAAAAATGAAGAAGAAAAAAAGAGTTGTGCTACACCCAACATGGAATATCAGCTATTATATCTACAGCAAAATCATGCATATGCAATGATGCAGTCCACTTACTGTGTAAAGTCCTCAGGAAGTTTGTTGTCATTGAGCCCTGCACTTTCCAACATTTTTTTCCGAAGCTCAGAGAGTTGTGTTGTGTCGCTGTCAAGAGATGAGGTGGCTGGACTTCTCTTCTGCTGCTCCAGAAACTCCAATAGCACTGCAGGGTCCAAGAAAAACATCACAATTTTTATCTCAGAGATGTGTTTGGAAAAACAGGAATCAAACAATAAACAAAAACACAACACACACACACACCCAAATGTACCAAATACATGCTAAATATCACACAAATCTATACAGTTTTGCTTATTACATTGTCAGATATGCAGGCATGTGTGTGCAGCTGGGGGGGGGGGGGGGGGGAGGGGGGAGCTTGCAGTATGTGTGCCTGCACAGGGAACATGGGATGGAGGGAAGGGAAGAAAGTATCAGCACAGATGAGAACAGGACTTCATTTTGAAATTATGTGCAAGTGTCCATTTTATTTTTAGTCAGTTTGTAAACAGATGCAAATGAATTTTAGATTTTGACCCGTTGAGTTGTACACTTTTTGAATTGTGATTTTTTCCCTTCTAAATGGCCACTGCCTTTATTTATGAATGGTGCCTGCATTTGTTTTTCTCCAAGAAACAGAGCATTTTACTAAATCTGATCTATACACTTGCAGCACTATGAAGGAGTAGACGAGCATCATCACTATGAAATCTGGGCAGGTCCCTGAACAAATATGGCGTTACTCAAATTTGCCTTCTGATACCCAAAGCAGCCCCCTAAACAGAACTGAAAAACACAAACAAAATCCCACACATTAATTCAGTGTTGCTGGTGAAAATGAAATGTGGCACAAAGTTCTGCTGATTGAACCCACTATCAACAGCACCCTTCTTATTCCAATTTGAAATACATTTTTCTAGTGGTCATCCCTCGTAAATTAAAGAAGAAATAAATAAAAAAACATGCAAGAAAACAAGAGAGAAAAACAAAACGAAAACGGACAACAAAACAAACAAACAGAAACTGTTGCTTGGAGGGAAAAAAAAAATTGAGCTCATATTTTGGGACACACTGCGGGACAATTAAGTCAAAATACATGCACAGACATCATTTCTTTATTTCTCTGTCTTGGGGGACAACACAGTTAAATCAGCTAATAAAGAGATCAAATAATGCATTTACACATGCGCGTACACATGCATACACATACACACACGCACACACCATAGCCAGTAGCTTACCCTTTGTAATGAAGAATGTGTTGGGTGTTTGTTTCAGCTTTTTCTTGCCCTCTGGTGAACTGGTGTCAAACTTTGCTCCAAGTGCATCCTCCAGCCCTGGGAACACCATGCTCTGAAAAGTGCACAAGGAAACAGTTGCTGCCTTGCCTATTATCTATGTTGAGTCACCAAGCCTCACAACAACAGCAATATTTTGTGAATTCACAGACTGAGCACACACACACAAGATCACAAAACACTGGGAAATTATTCTGCTGCTGGATTCATTACTGGTGTAGTGGCATGCTGTGGAGGAGTGTTCCTACGACACTGGGCTCCTGCTCCAGTGCAAGCTGTTGTTACTGATAGTACTCTTGTTGCAACTGTAGGATGACTCTTCATACACACACAAAAATGAAAAAGAATGTTTAAAATAACATATTATCGTATGATGTATTTTAAAGGATTGATTTGTACAACTCAGAAGGGAAAGAAAAGGAGGGCGGGGTGGGGTGGGGTGGAGGATGCAAAGCAGAGGTTGTTCCCATGTGAGAAACAAGGCAGGGGTAGGGAAGTATACCTTTTTCACCGTGGTCGTCTCTGGTTCTTCTACTCTGGCCTTCTTCGGGCTGGGCTCCCCATCTCCTTCCTTTGACACCTGCTTCTCACTGCCCTTTGGCTTTTTCACTTCCCTGTGGGGGTGGAAATGTTCCTTGTTAACAATTCCTAACATGCTGTATAATTCTGTGCAAACACAGCATAGGGGTAAATCCAAAACAGAGCCGACTTCCAGTTTGTTTGTTTTGTTTTAAAGGGTTGAGTGGGTAGCAGGAGCAGATCAAAACACACACACACAGGTTAGCAGAAAGGACATTGTTAGGGTTTAGATGAACAAAATAATGGAGAATAATCTTGGGGAGTTGTGAGATTGTATACATGTGTGTACATGTGTGCATGCATGGATAGGGGAAGGATAGAGTAAGATATGGAATGCATTATTAATTTAGGTTGTGTATGGTTGTAATGTTTTCTGTATAGTGCTTTGAGCCTCACACATGTATAATCATAAAGGGAGTTGGTGCATTAGAAATGCATTTATTATCATTATATTATTAATCAGTTTTAACATTTTGTGTGTTTGGGTTGTACAGTGGAATCCATTTAGTTTGGGACTTAAAATTTCTCCTTCCCAACAGATGTGTGTTTTGATAGAACAAAATACAACACACACACACACACACACACAAAGAAAAACACACCCACAAACAACAACAAAGCAGATTACAAACACACCAATTACTCTGAAAGCAAAACTTCATCTTACCTTTCTCAAGATATGGGGGTAAAATACACATCCACATGTGCCTACAGGCAAAATCTTCTCATGACAGCGCCTATGCTTCTGCAAGTGACTGATGCCGTGTTTTAAGATTATATATGTAATCATCTAATAGAATTTCAAGGACTGTATATTTGCCAGCACATGGACTAAAACCCTTTTTGGGGTGAAACACTGGGTCTAAGCTACTCTACATCTGTATGTGCACATGACATATTTTATATATGATATACATGTGTGTATTGGTGTGTATAGGGGGATGGGGTGCATATTCAACACTCACTCTGCATATTCATGTTTACCCAGGTCAGCAAACATGTAGCCATAAAAGCCAAAGACATCCCCAGCATAAAACTTCACCCCGCCATCCCGACACACACGGTCCAGACGCTTCAAGGTGGTTGTCCCACAGCCAGTAGCACAAACAACATCAAAAGACTTGATAAAATCATCATCCTTTTCACTGATGCTGGCTGTGTCGGCAGTGACGGTGACCATGGGGTTCAGGAGTTGTGTGCGTTCCAGTGACGCCTCTGCTCTCTGCACATCAACAAAAAGGTCCATAGACACTCCATGAATGGAGTGGCAGTTGAGTAATGTCACAAAATATTCAATCAACACAACTGTGTTCTTTAAATAAAGCAAGCTCTTCCAGTTTAATGCTACTACTTCAGCTCTGGGTTCTCAACAGAGGGGACCTTAATTTCTGTGTCCATAGTACCTTGCCTGCAGGTAGTAAAAGCAGAACTTATAAACTTGCCACTTGGTGTTTTATGCCCAGTCAACTGTTACAGTTATATCTGGGCGAAACTTATAAACATTCTTCAGAATCTGAAACAAATTTGCCGCATTAAGATTTGTACAAATCTCATGCAACCAAACTACTTGTGGAACAACAATAACAGCACAATACATGTACTTACATTTTTGCCAGTTTCTGATCGTGGAATCAAAAACTGTGATGCAGAATCTTCCTCATCAGCCTGCAAAATAAAAGTGTTTCTTGAGAAGAAAAAAAAAAAAAAAAAGAGGAAGAAAAGAAGCAAATTTTTTTAATTTATTTTTTCAATCAAAAGTGTGCTGCAGACTGTGGGCTTCCCAGTTTGGGTCTTTCCCGTCTCCTTTGTCTCAAGCTGGTTGCTGTGGCATCCTAATTCCTATTCTCTGGATAATTCTTATTGTTAAGTGCAGAGTTCTTGGTCTTGGTCTCGAGCCATAGCTACAGTCACATAGTGGTCATGGACTACACAGGAGCCCTGTCTAGCCCTAGCTTCAGTGAACTCGTTTTAATGCAACCCCACCTCTAGAGACTGGCAGTGGTCGCTCAGTCATGCTAGACACTGACATCAACTGTACTTTCACAAGTAATTTTACCATAATCCATACACTTACCACTGTTGGGTCAAGAAGAGTTAAGGACTTAATTCCAGCCAAGACAATGTTTTTGGCAACTTCAGCCCCCAAGCCACGCATCCCAACTAACAGCACACTGGCAGCACGAAGCCTGAAAACAGCAAAATCAAATGTTTTGTTGTTTTCATAGTAACTATGAAATACTGTAATAAACTAACATTAACAACTAATAATAGCATGCTGGTTTGCCTACCTGAAATAGTAAAACATTAAAACTATAAAAGCAATAGCCAATACAAACACGTATATCGGTCATTGTCAACAAAAGCCATGGTCTCAGTTCATTTTTACCTTGCAAATACCATACATAAAAATTTACTAAAAATGTAGTAGGTATTTAAACTGTAAAGTGTAAGCACTACAATTACACAACTCCCAGTTAGTACAACTTTACTTAGTAGTCAGTGGATTTTTGCTTTTGTTTGCTCGTTTTCAATGCGTTTACGCCCCCTCTCTCAAAAGCATCTTGCTTGTTTTCAATGCGTTTACACCCGCTCTTTCAAAACCAGTTCGAAAGCAAGAGAAGTAAGAGGAAGAGAAAGAGGAAGCAGAGAAGGAGCAAAATGGACTGGAGCAAAGGATGATGATGAGCCGTAACACCTTGTTATGGCTGTACATGAGTCGTCTAGGAAAGTCTTTGAGACTGTTTTATCATACAAACCGCCTCTGTGCGTCAAGTCCCCATAAACGAATCTGTCTGTCATACAGAGCAGCTTCGTCCTCTGTTATGTTTTGCTCTTTTGTGCCGGCTGTCATTTTGCTTTGGTTCGACTTCTGCGACCGGGAAAGTGCGTTTTTGTAAAACGCTTCCTAATTCGCTGAAGTTTTACACATCATCCAATCAGATGTTTTATTTTATGTGCCGTACTTTTCGACTTCATTGCAAAAGAGCACTTCCTCTTCCATAACCATGTTGCTCGAAAATGATACGGTAGGTCGTATGTTACGTGAAATAATACATTTTCGTCTTTTGTTTCAGTCACTTTTCTTGACAGAGTACAAGTTTTGTAAGTTACAAACACTTTTCAACTGATTTTATTTGAATTATTGTCCTACAGTTTCTCCTGGAGCTCACAAAATTCTTCCAGAAGGCGAAGTCTTCAGGATCCGTCTCTCTCACAATGAAAAGATGTAAGTTTTGACACACACTGACAGTACATCTAACGCATATGATGTACCTCTTTATCTGATATTATATGGCATGACCGTGTGTGTGTGTGTGTGTGTGTGTGTGTGTGTGTGTGTGTGTGTGTGTGTGTGTGTGTGTGTACGTCTGCGCGCGCGCGTCAGTGTTTGCGTGTGCACCTGTCTGTATGTTTACGTGTGCACGTGCTAGTTTTGTTTGTATGTTACTGCTGCTATTTGTGTTAGTGTTAGCAGTAGTGTCCAGTGGCAGCATCTTCCTCTCACCCTAATACCACCCTTGTTTCTTTATGAACACACTTCTAATTATAACACTTACTTGACACGTGAGACTGGCCTTTACCGCTTTAGAAAGGTGTTGCACAGATGACAAAGATGCAGATAATTAACGTTTTGAGGGAAGAATGCGTTCAGGTCTCTGGTAAATCTGACTGTTTGTATGAAGGGGACCAAAACAGCATTCTTTAGAATGAAACAGTCATTGCTGAAGCAGCTGAATACTGGTGAAAACCTGTGCTGTTGTTTTCCTAATCTTAACATAGTTTCTCTGAGTCTGACAGAACTCATGTGCACTTCAACAATTGCCAAACAGAGGTGCTCAGCATAATAATGTAAAATTCCCACAAGGAATGAGAAATATTCCCTACTTTCTGCGTGGACCATTTCAGAATTGAGCAAGTGATTAGTCAGTTCTGAAATAAGTGTTCTTAATTAAAACTAATAAAAGGCATTCTACTTTGAGCAGCTCAGTTATGGAATCATGCAAAAATCTACTTCACTCAAAACATTCAGGTTTATTATGATTATTATTTTTAAATTGCAATGTAATTGCTATAAAATTAAATATTATTCCTGTTATATTGCACGACTATGCAGTCAGTGCGAAACAGTCATTCAGTATTTGTTGTTCCTGTTTTCAGTTGATGGTCACAACAAACCAAGGCCGAGAAATGGAGCTCTTCCTGAACCAAATGAATACAAATGTTTAGTGAGAGCATCTTTAGGAAATCGCAAAATTTCAACTGTGGTACGTTTTGTCAACACTTGGACTGATTTGTGTGTGTGTGTTTTTGATTGATGATCGCTTATATAGCGCTAATTCTCCGATCTCTTGAGCAGACTCACTGCGCTCGCATGTGGTTCTGCATGAGTGACTAGCTTTTTATAGCGCGTTTTTTTAAATATCCACTGAAGTGGTGTACTTACAGTGCTGGCATGGCTGGTGCCACATGAAACTGCAGCCGTCTTGTGTGTGTGTGTGTGCGTGCGTGTGTATGTGTGGGTGTCTGAGAGTGTGCATATATTCAACTAATAGACAGTATTAGGAGTAGGTAAGACTGTACATGGATTTATTTTAAGCATTTTCTTTGGGTCTGTACACTGCACTGTATATTAGGTGTTGTGTACCTCCAAAACAGGCATGGAATTTTTCTGCTGTTTGAGTTTGACAGTTTTTGACCACCTTTACCTAACTATTCATTGGACAAAAATCACTTCCACTAGAAGTTCCAGTCTGAATTTTTTTTCTTTTTTCCCTTAAACAAAACAACAAAAATCAGCTCAAATGTTCTGCCAGAATTGTTCTGAAATGGGGAAAAAAGAAAGAATAACTCTGTTCATGTGAGTAACTGTGTCTGCATACTTTCTAAAATTAGTCCAAAACTCAGCAGTTATACTTAAAAAAATAATAAAAAAATGCTGCTAATGACAAGGCTCTGTGTAACATAACAAATCTTGTCATTAAGCACAGTGTGATGCTTTGATTATGATGTATAATTTATAAATGATAACACTGCTGTAACGTGATTGTGAAACTGACTGTGGATTTACTTATTCTACATTAGTTATAACAACTGCATGTGACAGTACATGTACTTAGTTTGTAATAATACTGTTCATGACTGTACTATTTTTCCACTTTGCAGATTAATCACAAAGATGTCACAAAGTTTCAGATGGTAAGTACTCGGTACTGCCTGGATGCCTTTTTGAAGTCCAAGTTAAATCAGAATCGTGTGTTTGATTTAGAGTGCTTTAGCTTGAACACTATGACTTGTTAGGGTTAGGAAAACAACAGCTTTGAGAGCAGTGCAAATGCGTGAAAGAGAGAGAGTGTCCCCCCACCCCCCGTTTTAAAACTCATTTTACCTATTAAATGTAGCACTAACTCAGTAACTGACACTATTAAGTGCCCATGCTAGCACCACTATCTGAAGGAAATAACAGTCTAGCAGGGTTTTGGCACTCTCTGTTTATTCCAGTGTGCTCATGCAGAGAAAAGTGAGCTGAGGTCAGAACTTCAGTCACGGCTGGCAGACACAAGATTATGAGCCCAGTGCCTTACCACAAAACTAAACTAGTTCAGTCTTCCTCATTTTCACACACAAACACCAAATGACTTTATTTGTGATGTCTGATTGCATTGTTTATGAATTATGTTTGCTTTCAGGCTTATGGGAATTTGTTAAAAGCCAACATTGATGGACTGAAGAAGAAAGACAAGAAGTCTGCCAAAGGGAAGAAGAAGTCCAAAGCAACGCAGTAGATCACGCCATGGTGTTCTACTAATTTATTGACAGTCTGCCTTTTTGCTGTCTTTGCTGGATCAAATGCATTGATGTGTTTCCTGTATTAATTTTTGCTGTCAACTGTTTGCAAGCCTGAGAGAATTGTATGAAATTGTGTTTGCTGCTTTTGAAGCAGATTGTTTTCTTTTTACTTTTTTCTTTCTTTCCAGCTTTGTGAAAAGCAGTTCTTGTTATTGGTGTGACTGTAGAACAATGTGTGCTTGAGTGGAAGTGTATTGTAATGGGTGATGGAAAGAGTAAATGTGTGAAATGGACACTAGTTCAGGAAACTTGGGGACTGGTTTATATTGTGATGCAAGTCAGGCTGCAAACTGACATGAATGTAACATTTATTTAAAAAAATGAATGCAAGCAAATTACTCTGTGTGTGTGTGTGTGTGTGTGTGTGTGTGTGTGTGTGTGTGTGGAGAGTGAGAGAGAGAAAGAGAGAGAGATAGCAGTTTCTAAAGAGAACACAAAGTTGTATTTATGTGTGCAAGAACTCTGTCTTCCTTTGCTTCCCATCAGTTTTATTCAACAGATCTGAACCAAATGTGTTCTCTTTTACATACACATGGACACTCACATCAAGAACAAGTTTAATGCACTAGAAATGGGAAAATGGTGAAATAAAGCAAAAAGGGAAAACTACAAACAAAGCCGAAACCCCCAAGTGAGACCTCTTCCAGTGAAACAAAATGCTGCGAGATGCAATTAATGAAAAGTAGAGACTTGGTTTTATAAGCTCTACTCGTGGCCATCCTTGTCGGTTGAATCAGGACTGGGGCTGCCGTAGTAGTGCTTTCTTCTACTGACATGCTTGTTCCTGAAACCACACATTTTTTATTTTTTATTGTTGGTAATACCAGGCTCGCGGAAAAGACTTTACTTGAAATGTATAAAACAACGCCCAATACCTCATAGATGTGATACACAAAACAGATGGAGCATACATACATATCCTAGTCTCTTTTCAGACCAAAAGCTAACCAGGTGTGATGAAATGTAATAATTATGATGAATGATCTCAACAAATATACAAACCAGAATGATCTAAATAGCTAACTGAATATATCCATGGACAGACTACAAAGACTTTTGAAGCTGGAATTAACCAACTTTATTTGCTACAGTGCTTAAGTACTCAATATTACGGATGTGAATATTACCTTTCTGTTCCTGCGTTGAAATTACTGGAGCCTGTGGAACTGGGTCAGTCCTACACATAATCTCTGTGTCCTGTGGGCACTGTATTTCTCCTTGTAGACCGGAGACCTTCAACATTCATGCACAGTGTCAGTGGGCATTGGCCATTTTCAGTTTTTCTGCAGACCAACCAAAAGCTGGTCTCTACTGATGGGTGTAGATCAACATACATTGAATTACTAGTCTGTTGTGTGTTTAGTGTGTACATGCCTGCTGTTGTGTGTTCAGTGTGAGTATGCCTGCACATCATCATGGTTGAGTGCATGTGTATGTGTGTGTGTGTTCGTCCAATTGAACCTGTCTTGAACAACCACCATGTGGGCCACGTGTGACACTGTGTTGATTCCCCCAACAACGCCATACACAATGTACTCATGAGTCCCTTAAAATATTTGCTCATCCTCTTCAATTAGTTCTCTTGTAGGTGTGCCACTGTAAGATGGAGTGATCCTCTTTTAGGCACTGGAAAAGATCACTGAAGCACATCCAAGGATGTAGCAAAGAGCTTAGCTGGCTGCGTGGCAGCATTTTCAACAGCTGTAGAGATGGTGTGACCTCTGACCACAAACATCCAGCAGGAAACCCTGCCACCAACCCTACCCATGGCTCCTACCTGAATAGTCTGACCAGTGGGGCATGGCATCCATTCTGTATTCTGGAGTTTGACAGAGACTGTGCCATTCTCTGAACACTGTCGGCTGTAACACTGGCCAACAAATCCAACTGATTGGCCCTGCAGCAGATCGATGCACATGCATGTCAGAAATTAATAATCGTGGGGAACAAATGCTGCATAATGCATAAAGGTGCAAACATTTCACCATTCCCCCAAAAAAGCAAGAAAGAAAAAAAGCTCTGTATTTTCACAACCTAACGGTCACAAAACAAATTGCCTAACAGTCACAACACAAATTACAATGCAAAAATTGGCAATTACATAAGGGGGAAAAGGCTGGATGGCACAAAATTTTCACCATAAAATATTACTTTCCTGTTAAATGTTATGTATGAACATCAAGTATAGATTAATAAATAAATAAAGTTTTGGCTATAAGAAAATAGATTTGCAGACACTGTGTATTAGGATAACAACAACAAAGCAAACCTCAATAAAAATGAAAGCGGGATATAATATATATGTAATATGGCAATGCATATGATAAAATACTGCATTTGGATACAGAAATTAAAAAAATTGCTTTTGTTATAAGAAAAAAAGATCAGCACACAGTGAACATTAGGATAACAACAACAAAGCAAACATATCAACAAGATGAAAGCAGGATATATGTAATATGCATGTGATAAAAGACTGCATTTGGTAACAATAACAGTAGCTAAGTAAACCTTCCACTGTGAGATACCTGTGACGGAGAAGTTGTGACACTGGACAGGAAACAGCGACTGGATGGAGAGAAGACTTCCAGACTGTTCCTCTGTGAATCCTGATCAGCTGCTGCATTCTGTGTGCATGATCCCTGCTCACAAATGTCAGCACACAAATCTGTTAAGTAATGCATTAAGTAATACATATAACATGAGGGAAAATACCCTTCAACCTTTTCTTCTCTCCCCCCCCCCCCCCCCCCCCCCCCGCCTGAATAAGGCCAAAGAGTTTTATATGACTATATCACAGATACAGAAATTTGTTTTTCAGTGGGATGTTTTACATTTTCAATGAATGTATATAAGTCGACAAGTCTACCCGACAAAGAAAAGGCCACACACAGAGTAAAACACTAAATACTTCTGCCAGTGCCCAACCAACCAACACACACACACACCCATGCACCACTCAGTACACCACCACCTGCTTCTCTCTCAATCACCACAAGTTTGACTAGTGAGCCTGCCTTTCGCACTGACTCCCTCCATCATGCTCGCACCAAAGAGCAACCAGCTCAGCCGAAAAGAGAACAAAGCATTAACTTGATTAAGGACAAACCTGTGGCACAGGAACATAGACGCCACACTGGCTTCCTGTCTCCATGGCATCACACTTGGCTTTGTCTAGTAACAGGAAGTGACACCCACTGGAGCTGCAGGGAAAGAAAAAGAAATGATGAAAAAATACATAAGTAAGTCAGTAACTTGGTGTTTTACGCCCAGTCAACCATTATGGTTATAACAGGGCGATACACAGTTTGTCATTATATATATTTTTTAAAGCAGACTTAAAAAGTGGTTAAAGAGCAATACAGTGGAATCCTTGACAAAAGACGAGAGACTGTATATCTTTCCATACCACATATTTTAAACCTGCCTCCCCATAATTATGAGGTGAAGTGACTGACATTTAATAGTTATTGAATCAAATGTTTGACATATGTGTGAAAGTCACTGTGAGTGTGCATAAGTATGTGAATGCATGCACATGCATGTGTGTCTTTGCATGTGTGCAAGTGCAATGTTTGTGTACAAAACTGTCAATGTGATAGAAAGAAAATTCTCTCTCAAAAGCCACTGAAAGTTAATCTGTTCTGATTTTGAGCTTTGATTGCGAGCAGTCACATATTAACAACAACAACCACAAAAACAATACGATACAGGCACCATTGTCATTGTGATTGCAACTATATTTTTTTCTTACTGTTTATTCACTTGATTTTACTAAGTTTTTATTGTAATTAAGTGAGTGAAGCTCTATAGTATTTAATTGCGTTTTTGCGTATTTGTTATTTGTCAAAGGCAGACAACTGAATTTCCTTTTTAAGGATTAATCATGTATTATTATATTGTATTATATTGTAGTGTAAAACATTTTCACTTGTTTATAGCAATGAAACCAAAGCAACATACTTGTCAGAACAAAAGTATTTCTTATCTTTGACGCAATGTCCTGGTACAGCAAATAAGCAACCAGCATCTGAAAATTGTGAAAAAGTCAATTTAAAGCTGCAGAGAACTAAGAAAGAAAGAACAAACAAATGATGTATTCATCAAAACTATAAAACAAAACCCATACACCCATGCTGTGGAACCCGCTTAAACATACAGAAAAACACAATTAAGAAAACTTTCTTAACCATTAGATTAACACGAAATTCTAATTGAGGCAATGAGCAGTAGCCCTGCAGTACTATTCCCTTGTATTCTGGTTCTTTTTAGACAAACTTCTGTTTGAAAGAAGTAAATTTGACAGTCATGACTACCTTGCCTTAAAGAAACTAGCCTTCTGAAAACATGTCCACTTGTCTAAAAAAACGAAGAATAAAGACCATGGCATCACACCTTTTGCCCTGGATAAAAAAGAACAGGATTTTTTGCAGAATATATTATATATATATTCTAACTTATTAAAGGAACAACACTGAAGTTAGCTGACCTCTGCCCCAGAGAAATGTGTCTGCATGTGAGAAGTTCACTTGATACCATCCAGAATCTTCAAACACTGCTAGTGTGATTGGGTCCAGCATAGAGTAAGAAGTCTGCAATTGAAAAATACAGAGATAATTGTCATCAATGGATGACTAAAACCTTGTTCTCAGAGACTGCATTTTTAAAACCTAATTCATTTATACAGTTTTTGTGAGCATCTCAAAGCTTTAGAATATACTGATATGGAAATAATGATATTAACTGTGTTATACAATGAAGTACGAAAATTTATTAAAAAAAATAAATAAATGCCTTTCTTCAGCTTTCTGATAATTGTTTGCAAGGTAGGGTAGGAGTCCCATCAGTAGCTGAACCATCCAAAGCTGTAGTTTCACCTACATTATGCCTAATGAGATTGAAACTTTGACAGCTCTGGGTATGACAACAGGGATATTTTTTCTTTTCTTCTTTTTTTAACCTGCAGCACCCTCTTCATGGAAGAACAGTTTGTAACTAAACCAAGAAAAATCTCAAAAATGCTTACATTATCCCCCTGGGCCGTCATCAGGGAGGTGTGCATTAGACGTGATTCCCAGTGGGATGTTGCCTTGGCATTCTGAAGAGAAAGACAGGGGGAAATAAAGCTGATGATGATGATGAATTGATGCTTAATGTCCTCAGATGTCAGTTGACGTATTAGGGACAAGTTGTGACCAATGCCGAAGCACGGTTCAATAATTCTTTACGTCCACGGAAACCAGAAGGCTCGTTAGGACGGACAGCCCAGGATGGCCACCTCGACTCTCACACAGCTCCTGAACTATGAGGGAAATAAAGCACAAGAAGTTTTATTTTTATTCCCAATCATTTCTAAGTTCAGATACATAACAACAGTGAAAAGCTGGCACCAAAACACACAAGAGGTTAAAAAATAATGTTTTTTAAGGTGACAAAACCACACACTCACACACAAAAAAAAGCATGTACAAATGTTTGGCATCTAAGATGTCTTTGTCCTGACAAGAGACAAACTGTTGCAGCACACGGACAATGAAAACTGTTAAAAGGGAAGAAAACAAATTTCCAACTTTTCCTAGAATGGCCTAACATGGCCAAAGCAACAAAAGGGATAAATTCAGGAGTGTCATAGTCACCATGGCATCTAATGCACCGGGCAACAAAAACTGCACTGCGCCCTTCCCTCTCCCTACAGTATGCAGAAATATACAATACACTCAATATCAACAGTCATGTTTTTGAAGCAACTGAACAGATTTATTACAACATATCCAGAAAACCTTCACTGGAGATCAAAGGTACATACTCTGGACAAACATGCTGTCAGATAAGTATGTTCACGCACCCTCACAGGCGTTGTTGCATCTGCTCTACTCATTATTGCAAATTTTGCTTAATATCATATTTAGGTTAATATGTATCATGTGAGCATTCAAGGCGTTAACGAGCGCATGATAAATGTACGTTATTATTATTATATACCCCTCCCTTCTCCTCACTCAAACACCCAATCCAGCTGTGGCTCACATTCATCTCAAGAGGTCCACCAAAGTCTGCCTCTGTGTAGCATCCAAAGTGTTCTTGGGTCCGGCTGACCACAGTCGGTGTCACCAGTCTCAGCTGTCCCTCCACTGACCGGATAGGAGCGGGTGCTGTCTCACACACACCATCTGTCAAACCATTGTTTCAAATTGTTACTTCTTCTCCCCCCCCCCCCCCCCAGACTTCTGCTCTAGTCAAATTCATGTAATAATTGTGGACATTTCTATGTTGCATGTCCCCTAACCAAATCTAAAGCACAATGCACTGCACAAAAGATGAAAAAAAGTGTATATATATATACACAACAGAGACTAAACTGAAACAACAAAAACAACAAAAAAGGAGGGGGGGGGGGGGGGGGGAACATGAAGGTTTCTGATCTCATGTCTACCAAACCATGTATGAATGAGCACACAAAACATTCAGCAAATAAACACATACATGACCAAACTCTGATCTGAGAACACATGTAGTACAAGCAGATATACTGCACATCTAAAAAGAAAATAAGAAATACAGCAGTGTATCACACACACACACACACACACACACACACACACACACACACACACACACACACACTCACTCACTCATCACTCACTCACACACACACACACACACACACACACACACACACACACACACACACACACACACACACACACACTCCTCCCCAACACACACACACACACACACACACACACACACACACACACACACACACACACAACCACCTCACTCCTCCCCAACACACACACACACACACACACACACACACACACACACACCACACACACACACACACACACACACACACACACTCAGATAGCCCCTCAGTATGTGTACATGCACACAAAGATGAGGGATGGCTTTTTGAAAAAAGATCATGAACTCTTATTCCCAATCAGCCACTCCCTTCCAAAACTGGATATTAAATAGAACTACTATTCTTCTCTACTGCCTACTGGATTTCTCATGTATTTATTTATGAATGACGTTTTACCTGGATGTTTGTTTGCTGGTGTTGTAATTTGATGAAGTTTTTTATATTATGATTGGTGTGAATGTGTGATGGCACCACAAAACATTCCTAGTGCAATTGTATTGACACTTGGCAATTATTGACACTTAGCAATAAAGTTGTATTGTATTGTAAAACATATTAGCCTGACAGGTGAATGAGACTGAAATAAAAACTCAAAATGAAAGATTTCATTTAAAAGGCTCCCTTGATTTCAAATTCAAAACAAAATTTAGTTACATTTGTGATTGTAAGGGTAAACTGTGCACAACAGCAAGACATGTCCTGGCTCACCCATGCTGCATGCACTGCCTCTGATATCAGGCACACAACTGTTGTGTGCTCACATTGCCTGAGGAACAAGATGACAGAGGCTAGAGATAGACATAATGCCAGCTGTGACATTTGACCATGTGTTTTTTACATACATTCCCACTGATCATTACTGAAGAAATTCAGATTTTAACTGAAAATACAATCAATGGTACATTTTAAAACAGACATTATTTTGTTTTGATCTCTTTTGAATTGCGTGTAAAAATCTGAAGCAGAACAGAGGCCCAAAGCACTTGTGCAGAATTAACAAAGAAATTAATTAGTGCTTGAAATACTTAACACAAGTACAACAATAAAGACTTGAGTCACCCATGGTAACTCTCACCTGGCATGCATGTAAATACAAGGTACATAAACTCCACCAGAGGTACATCCTCTGTACATCCACTTCTGGTGGAGTTTACCTCCCTTGTATTTACACGCATGCCAGGTGAGAGTTACTGTAGGCAACTCAGGTCTTTGTGGTTGTACTTGGGTAATGCATTTGGAGTGCTAATTAACTCCCTGTTGATTCTGCTGGAGGAAAGCTGGCCCTTTTGGACTAAACATGTTTTGAGAAGGTTAGCTCCTTTAAGATACGAAGGACAAGAAAAAGAACAAGGAAAACAACAACGTACCTTTGCACTTTCTAAACTTGTCAAAGAGTTTGGTCGAAAACCCCAAAAACATGAAGAATTTCATGAAGCGCTGTCTGCAAAAAATTAAAAGAAGAGAAAAATTAACAGCACTGCTCATTTTCAATAGCAGTCATACAGAAGGCCTTTCATACAGTTTGAATTTTATTTGATAAACTTTGTCATACATACCATTACAGTGGCATTAATGCAAAGAAAAGAAAGGGGAAAAAGAAGAAGAAAAAAATTACTTCCTCATAATTCATATCATTTCTGAAAAAAGATTCTGCATCCTTATCTCAGTGCAAGTGGAAATTCATGTTCAGCACCAGATCCTAACACATAAACAGTTAAAAAGAACTCTTAATTCATTTTAATGGCACAATACAAAACCTAGGCAAATTTAGGAAGTAAGCCACTTTTTCAAAGCAACAAAATGACAGTTAAACAATGGTAAATAAAAACGGCATCCTTATCCAGTCATGTTTAACCCTGTCTTGCAAATGGTGTTGAGAACAAAGGATCAAGCTAGCTTATGAATGTGATGATTTGAGTGTAATCATATTGTGTCACTGACCACAGTCTACTTACGGCTGTTCCACAGGCTTAAAATCAGGCGCTTTAGCGGCTCACTGGATGAGCTATTTTTAGCTCCCCCATAGCTGCTCTATCAGTGGAATCTAGGTCAGTACCAGCAGTGGTCAGTACTAGCCGGCTGCTTCTAATTTTTAACTTGTGGGCTGCTGAGAGTGTACACGGTGCTTTCTGTATTTTAAGTGAGTGTTTCCAGTAGTGAACATATTGATGTTGTGATGCATGTTTGCTATTTTCAATGTTGCTTTGTTTTGTACGTTTTATGTGTGTACTGTGCACATTTTCATAGTTTGCATGAAAGGCCCTCTTGCCAAAATGGTATACTCAGTTTACACCCCCTGTGAGTTTTTCTTTGAGAGTTGGGCCTGATTTTAAATGAGTGCTTCCTGTAGCAGATATATTAATGTTGTGATGTATATATTGTTGTTTTGTTGAGAAAAAAAGCAGCACCTCATAATAATCACATACATTTCGTACTTTTTGTGTGTGTACTGTGCACAATGTGATGTTTTGTGTGATTTTTGCATGAAATGGTTTTGTTGCTGCATGAAAACTAAAACTATTGTACCAAACATATTTGGTGTCTGTGTAAACTTCAAAATAAGAACTTTTTCAATGGTCTGCTGTACAACTCTGTGGTGAGATTGCGCTGGGAAAGGGAGGGGGTGAAAGACGGCTGCTATAATTACTGCTGGCAGCAGCAGCGTGTCCGTGGCCGGACCGCTCAGCTATCGGATATCTCAAGTGAGGCCACCTGTGTAGCTGACCTAGATTCTCGGGCACTGGCTCTAACTAAAGAGGCATCTGGGAACAGCCGTGTGCTTCATTTCATGGTTTTATGCCTGTTTTTATGCTACACTCCTGCTAGTGCTACAGACATGCCTGCAGCCAGTTCATGAGAAGAACAAACAACAAACAAAGGACACTTACAGGGATGTTACCAGGTGTTAAAAAAAAGAAAAGATGATGGAACTGATCATGCTGCGACCACCTCAAACATGCCTTCATCTTGTATGCATGCATTCAAGCAATATTACAGCCATGCTGAAACATGTACAAGATTATGCATTTGTTCATGGGGGCATTCCATCCTCAGTGACATCTGCTGATCATGGGTGTATTATCAGAGATAACTAACATGGACACGACACAGCAGTGTTACAGTGTTTAAACTTGTCTCAAAAATACACACTGAAACATGCAGGAGGCCAAGAATGCCTGAATAATATGTAATCAAGTGCAAATATGTAAACACTCAGATGAAACACAACAGAACATCCCATTTTTCAACCATTTTTTCATCATATGCATCCTGAGGCTAATCTGGAGAGAGAGAGAGAGAGAGAGAGAGAGAGAGAGAGAGAGAGAGAGAGAGAGAGAGAGAGAGAGAGAGAGAGAGACAGACAGACAGACAGACAGACAGACAGACAGACAGACAGACAGACAGACAGAGACAGACAGACAGACAGACAGACAGAGACTGAGAGACAGACAGAGATAGAGACAGAGAGAGGCAGCTAATGGTAAGATGGGAAACAAAGCAGTCACATTCTAAAACATGATTTGTATAAGATGTTTCTGTTGAGGTCTGTGCAGTGCTGACTTTCATGCAGCTTTATTTGTTCTACTGTCCTATCAAAGACACAATGACTGCATATGAAAGGATCATTTACAAGGGGCCACAACTCACCGAGTAGAGAAACTGCTCTG
>OY757543.1:8867305-8872305 GCA_963584105.1 Alviniconcha strummeri
CAAGTGGATGATCAACAGTATTTTTTTACATGCAAAATTGATTGTTTCAGCCCAATGTGACTTCATTTCATTTCATTTAAACAACGAGACATATTTCTGATACACACACACCTTAATCATTTTCAGAGATTATTTAAGACTTTGTACCTTGATTTAAAAATCATTGTGTTTTTACCACTGTTGAACCAAATGTTGTTGTTTTTCTTTCTTTTTCAGCCAGGTCATTGTGTGCTGGACCCCATGTGTGGAAAAGCCACCATTCTTGTTGAGGCAGCCAGAGAACATTTGAAGGTATGGTCATTTACACATATACTTTCATGATCACGGTTAGAGTACACATTTTCTCTGAAACAGTATCACTTTGACTGGAAGCTTCAGAACACAGACATAGCTAATGCAGCCACCTTTTGTTTTCAAAAAGGCAGTTTTTCTCACTGAATTGTCAAGTTTTGTTTTAAGTGTTTGAAGTGCTAGAAAATGCACAAAAGCTAGGAATTAGCATGTTGAATAGTATGACTCTGTCTCTGCTAATGCCATTGTCACAACCTGACATGTTTAAGGGATAATTTCTACAGGGAGAATTCTTACCAGGGATAATCAAGTACAGGTGTATGCAAAATACACACAGGCACACACACACACACACACACACACACACACACACACACACACACACACACACACACACACACACATACACACACACACACACACACAGGCACACACACACACACACACACACACACACACACACACACACACACACACACACACACAACACACACACACACCAGGGAAGAAGTTAATTTGTCAAGTAGTTGCTTGCCTGGCAATATTCACACTTAGCCACATTATTTGTCAAGTAGTTGCTTGCCTGGCAATATTCACACTTAGCCACATTATTTATTTTTCCACTTGCGTGCCTGCATGTGCATGTTTGTGTGTGTGTAGTGTGTGTGTATGTGTGTGTGTGTGTGTGTGTGTGTGTGTGTGTGTTGTGTGTGTGTGTGTGTGTGTGTGTGTGTGTGTGTGTGTGTGTGTGTGCGTGCATCCATGCATGACATAGATGGACTCAATTTCGAATGTGAACTATTTTCATGTGACCAATGTTGTATAAATGTTGGTATTATGCATGTGTGTAATGTTTGAGGATATGGTCTGGATGTGATTATGCAGCTGCTTTGTCCTTATCCATTCTAGGATGCTGAATTCATGGGATGTGACTCAGATAACATCAACTGCGGGCAGCAGCCAAAAATGTGAAGTTTTGCACAGCTCAGCTAGTGTCTTCAGCTCATTCAGGCAGATGCACTGAGTAAGTTGTTGGCATTAGTTTTACTGTCAGCCTGTGACTATGTACATGTGTGTGTGTGTGTGTGTGTGTGTGTGTGTGTGTGTGTGTGTGTGTGTTGTGGTGTGTGTGTGTGTGTGCATGCATGCATGTGTATGTGTGTTTGTGTGACGGTGGGCAGGTGGGGGTGCCCTGTGCAATGCACTGATAAGTTGCGAGGGTGAGTGGTTACTATTGGCAGGTGTGTGTTTTGTGTGTGTGTGTGTGTGCGCATTTGACAGGTTTGGTCTTGTATTTCAGACATGCCCCTCAAGTCCGCTTCAGTGAATAGAATTGTCTGTGATGCACCGTTTGGCCAGAAGTTTGCAGTGGCTTCCAAAAGTCTGCCACAGTTCTACAAAGGACTGATACGGGAAATGTACAGGTACAAGATTTGTTTTTTTAATTGTTCAAATCTTTCTTTTGTGTGTTTGTGTTTGTGGGTGTGTTCATGTGTTTGTGTGTGTGTGTGTGTGTGTGTGTGTGTGTGTGTGTGTGCAAGTGTAATGTGTTTTTGCTCAGAGGAATGTTTTTTGTGTCCATTGCATGTCAGTTTTGGTGGGGGTCTTAAAATCAGCAACCCCTAACTCAGATTGCATCGTTAATTTTGTTTGTGAAGCATTTGAGCAGGACTACTAGGCTAATAGACTCCATTTTCTAGTCAAAAGCTCAGAGCAGAAAAATCACAACAAACCCAAAATGAAAAGTATGCAAAAGAGAACTGTACAAGTATTCACTTTATGTCAAGTGTGAGTGACATTAAATGGTGAGCAGGCTGTTTCTCTTCATGTACAAACATGACTCAGACATTATGTTTCACACCTGTATCCCAGTCACCTCAAAGGTTTTGTGCTCACAACAGGCTGCTGGTACAGGAGGCATTGCAGTCCTTTTGACAAGTCAAGATCTTCTCCCTGTGGTGGAGGAAAGCATCCAGAAGATCTCACACAGTGCAAACCCTACTCCACAAGCACCACCTTCTAGGTCCTTGGGACAAATGGAGGCAGATTTGAGCAAAAACCTGTCCCGAGAGTCCACATCACTTGGTGTTTTCAGAAAATCTGATGAGCCAAACCAAAAACTGTTTGACAGTGAGGGGCCTAAATGAAACCTCTGATCAGACAGGTGGAGCAGATGCAGTACCCTCAGTGAAAGATAATAAGTTAGATCAATCATCAGCAGAAGTAATTGCTTCATCATCAACAGTTCCTTGTGCAGAGGTACGGTTAGTTCAGGGAACAGTAGAAAACAAGATCTGCAGTCAAGTAACAACCCACATGCCATCAACCTCCTGTGCCAGTTTGGAAACAAAACTCACACAGCAGACTGAAAATCAAACCGAGTCAAAGACAGTGATCTGGCCAACACTTCCATCCAAGTCCAAATTCTGCACTGGCATCAACTGACATCAACAGTGAGACCAGTTCCAGCACCATCCAGAATGAAAGTGATGACCTGTCACAGTCTGTGCGAATGAGCAGCATGACCAACTCCATGATGGGCTACTGTGGAGGGGTGGTAGGTGGAAACAGAAAGGCAGTGAGCAGTCACTGGAGTTTGTTCTCTCTTTTATCTAGCCATTACATCAAACTGGGTGAAACACATGCATGCATTGTGGTGCTGCGAAAACCAGAGCTCAACCAAGATGCGGTATTTGCAAGGGTGTGATGCACTGATCAATAGTTTCAAGAGTCAATGGACATGGGGTATTGATGAAGAGCAGAAACCAGAACATGAGCAAGATGTGGTGTTTGCTAGGGTGTGATGCACTCATCAATGGTTCCAAGAATCAGTGTACACAGAGCATTGACAAGGAGCAGAAACCAGAACAGGAGTGAGATGCAGTATTTACTAGTATGTGATGCAAGCGCATCACACAGTGAGGTCAAGAATCAGTGGACACTGAGCATTAACGAGGAGCAGAAACCACAGAATGAGCAACATGTGGTATCTGCTAGGATGTGATGCACTCATCAATGAGGTCAAGAATAAATGGACACCGGGCACTGATGAGGAGCAGAAACCAGAGCAGGAGCAAGATGCAGTATTTGCTAGGGTGTGATGCACTTATCAGTGGTTTCAAGAATTGATGGGCACTGATGAGGAGATTATGCAGCTATAGCTTCACATCTGCTTTGAAATTAGGGTTTTGTATTTGATTCTATGTCATCATGAATGTCATGTCTTGATATTTAATTTTTTTTAAATATAATTTATATTTAGAGAATGATCAGATATGTTAAAAGATAAATCATACAAAGTACCTCAAATGGCATATTTGTGTGTGTGTGTGTGTGTGTGTGTGTGTTTGCATGTCTGTACTGTATGTGTGTATGCATGTGCGTGCGTGCGTGCATGCATGCGTGCGTGTGTGTGCTGTGTTGTGCTCTACTGTTGTTGGTCAGTGTTGTGATGTATATGCATGCAAGTGTGTGCATGTGAGTGTGCCTGTATATGTATGCACCTGTGCACACAAGCCTGCTAACCTGAACTTGATAAAGCAATGATACACACAAGCCATTTTCACAGCATGTACGCATACACAGACAGAAAACCAAACACAAATGTGTTGATATTATATATAAATCTGTTTTCATTGCACATTGCAGTGTTGTCAAAACTAATACATTTGATTCCTTTAATTCCTGTGTAAAACATAGCCCAAATATTATTTCTTAGTAATTGGATTGTTCCCAGGACTCCTCATGTGTAACTGTAATTAGTGGCATCCATCCTAGTAATTGCATGGTTTTCCATCTGATTAAACACAATTTCTCATTTCAGACAATAGTCAGGATCATCAATCCAATTTTCTCTGATCAGACGGTTTACTGAAAGTCAAAAAATAAATAAATATACATATTAAAAAATCAACCAGGGGTGACCCAACTTCACAAATTTACACCAACATTAGCAACAATGAAATAGCAACAGCAGAAGCATCAATGCCTATAAATATATATATAAGGATAAAAAATAATATGAAAGGGTGAGGGGGTGAGATAAAGATTAAAAGTTGTTGATTATGCTGTATCAGTGTATGCATTCTAAATATCCTGCACACACACACACACACACACACACACACACACACACACACACACACACACACACACACACACACACACACACACACACACACACATGTACACACACACACGCACACACACACAAACGGTGACAGAATCTTCACAATGGCGAGACACATTGGTCAGAATTAATGAGACTGCTTGATTCACAGGCTAATGGATTAGTATGGTGATGCCAGTGACAAAGACAGTATGTCACAGTATCACAGATTGAAACCTTGGAAGAAAAGGCAATGATCCATTGGTATCGAGAATAGTGCAATTAAAAACAAGAAGCTTTGAACATGTTCCCACTCAAACTTCATAAAGTTTGCACACCTGTGTCTACCGCACAGTTCCTACACCCCCCAACCCTGTGGTCATCCATATGCCATGCTTGGTCATCTACACACCATACATGAACCCCCCTCCCCCCCCCCCCCCCCACCACACACACACACACACAAAGCACCTCTTCACACAACATAGTAGATCATACACATCGCAACCCACCATATACACACCACACTTGACCACATATCCCATCCCCAATTCTACTATAACACCAGCTTCACACACACTTCACATACTTGATTATGTAG
>OY757543.1:8877305-8879805 GCA_963584105.1 Alviniconcha strummeri
ATGATGCCCGTGTGGGGAGAATGGATGGCCTTCAAACCCTGGGCAGGTACGGAAGATAAAGTTCTGTACTTCTTTGTAAATTGCATTAACATTAACCCCTTTTATGCCCTCTGTCCCATACCTTAATAAGCACTGTAGGCTAGTTGTTTGTTGGTTTCAGTTGCATGTCAATTTTCACTCTGATGGCCTGTAAAGAGGGATTTCCTGTGTACAAAGCACAAAGTGTTCAGTATTTTTCCCTGTCTGTGGTTGTTGCTGTTGCATTTTTCCCCATTTCTTGTTTCCCCATTTGTTGTTGTTGTTGTTGTAAGGATGAAGCACCATTTAACATTGATTATAACAAGAGGTGGAAAGCTTCTTCAGTATTTGGTGTTGAAAAAATTAATAAAATGTAACCAACTTCTTTAGCTTGTTTTATCAGTCTCCACACTCTTGTACATGTATGCATGCACACATGCATGAACCCCCCCCCCCCCCCCCCCCCCCCACACACACACACACACACACAAGCATCAAAAGGATTTCTGATTTGTATGATGAAGTGACTATGTTGACAAAAAGATGACTTTATTTTGGAAAAGCCTGCTTTCAACACTATATGTGCACACATGTACACATGCACACACACGCACACACAAACACACACACACACACACACACAACAACAACAACAACAACAACAACAACAACAACAACAACAACAACAACAACAACAACAACAACAACAACAACAACAACAACAAACATAAGGATTTCTGATTAGCATAATGAAGTGACTACACCAACAAAAAGATGACTTTACTCAGGAAAATCCTGCCTTCAACAGCAGAAATTAGCCAACACAACAGTTTTCATCCACCACAAGAACAGGGAAATTGTGAAAAGTAAGAGAAATGGGCAAATCCTCCTTTCAACAGCAGAAATTAGCCAACACAACAGTTTTCATCCACCACAAGAACAGGGAAATTGTGAAAAGTAAGAGAAATGGGCAATGCCTCACCACACAGTTGGGTTCAATGTCTCTGATGCCCTCTGGGCCCACCATCTTCAGATCCTTGACGCCATTCTCTACCCCTCTCTCAAACAGCTTGTCCAGCCTTGGCACTTCCTCTGGCTCCACAGCTACAATCAGCTGCAACAAGATGGGGAGGCGGGTGAGGTCTATAGCTGCTGGACATCACTGAACTGGCTTTTTTGCACTGTATCATTTTACTGCCTTCTTTAATTTTTAAGACTCTGACAGTATAAGAAACAGAAAGAGAGAGCTCAGGGAGAGAGAGAGAGAGAGAGAGTAGAGAGAGAGAGGAAGAGAGAGAGAGAGAGGAGAGGAGAGAGAGAGAGAGAGAGACGAGAGACAGACAGAGAGACAGAGACAGAGACACAGAGAGAGAGTGTGTGTGTGTGTATGTGTGTGTGTGTGCATGGATGGGTGGGTGTCAGTCACACACACACACACACACACACACACACACACACACACACACACACACACACACACACACACACACAAACCACAACACACACACACACACACACACAAACCACAACACACACATACCTTCCCCTCTCTCTTTTTCTTTAATTAATAATTAATATTTTTTGGCAAGAAAAAGGTCATGTCACAAACTCCACTTACATTAATTACATATTTCAGTCTTTGTTGTTATGTACCTGTAAAGGACCCGACACACTACCACTGCTAGCAGGACTAGCTCCAGACACACTGCTATACCTTCACAAGGCTTGGCCACACTCAAACCACCTCAAAAGCCTTCTATTATTGCATACCATCACCACACTCAACATCCCCACCTTTCCACACTTGTTGTAGGGAACACTGTGTTCATCACAGTACTTGTAGGCCATCTCCAGCCCCTTAACACACAGGCGTGCCTTCAGGGAGCCCGGGGCATAGTAGATGCCTGCATGAATGACACCGCTGTTCTTCCCACCTCTGGTGAGCAGCTGCAAAGTGCAACACAGAATTGAGATATCATGGAACTGAGGTTAAAATGAATGCATATTTTAATTAGATAATTACTTACTGGTGAGCAGCTGCAAAAGTGTAATGCAGAATCAAGATATCATGGAAACGAGGTTAAGAGGAATGCATATTTTATTAGATAACTGGCGTACTGGTGAGAAGCTATGAAGTGTAATGCAAAATCAAGATATCATGGAACTGAGGTTAAAATGAATGCATATTTTAATTACACAATTGGCACAAACATGCACAGTTGTTTCAGTGAAAACACCTTTTCAAACAATGAACAGACAGATAATAGTACACTAACAAATTTTACATGAGTTTCATCTTGCTTTTTCCCTTGTGTATTTCTCTGAGGGTGATTGCCCAAAAGCCCAGCAATAGAATTATCAAAATTATTTGATTTTGAAAGATCATATAATTGACACAGTTAGTTTGGCTATTCTCATAATCAATTCCTTTAAAATTTATTAATTACCTGCCTTTATTATGCCTTTATTATTAAGAACTTGT
>OY757543.1:8882172-8927172 GCA_963584105.1 Alviniconcha strummeri
AGAGTTGCCAGTGTGTGTGTGTGTGTGTGTGTGTGTGTGTGTGTGTGTGTGTGTGTGTGTGTACACAGTAACTGCACAGCCTGACCTTACAAGACTTGTGACTGGACGTTTTTCCCGGAGACGGAAGACTCGACAAGTCAGTCAAAACTGACAGGTGACAAACAAGCAGCAGCTGCAGTACATTACATACCCTCCACAGGCTCCAGCAACACCGACCGCTGATCGTAGGTCACGTCAGTCACAGTCACAGTCATGTATGATACACTTAATGATAAGTAGATACGTCTCGTCAATGTGACAGGCCGTGAACATGACATCATTGTAGCAACACACACACACACACACACACACACACACACACACACACACACACACACACACACACACACACACACACACACACACACACACACACACACACACACTCACTCACTCACTCACTCACTTACTCACACACACACACACACACACACACACACACACACACACACACACACACACACACACACACACACACACACACACACACACACGGCACCCCCCCCCCCCCATATCTGGAGTATTGTTGCAGGTTTTATATGTAATCCAAAAAGGCATGTAATGCATGACGTGGCTGTTATTTATGATGATTTGTACGGAATTTAGCCCGGTAAATTGCTTCTTCTTCGAATAGGGTGGCACTGTGAAAACAGCAAAGAAAGAAACAGACAAGCAGTTATATTCAGTGGTGCCAGAACTCTTACCTTATCTGTCGAAAAACTGAAGAGTTCACAATGACTTGCGACAGGTGCTTGCAAGAACTGAATCTTCTTTGCTGTTGACAGCTTTCCACCTTGCAGGCCTGTGACAATTTTTCCACAGTACCGGGCGCCTGTGGCTGGTCAACCCGAGGCAGCTCCATTTGGCCCGTGCTGTTCGTGCACCCTTTAGTGAGCACGTGATGCCTTTCTCAAGTTTAGTCAGTCATACGACATTGTGGGGGCAGGCCGCAGGTCTCTGGGTCTCGGGTTGATTGAGCATGATTGAACATTTTGAAGTTACTACAGAAATGGCAAGGCAGCAGTAGCAGTTTTGGCGAGATTTACAGGTATGTTTTTGTCACTGAGATTTATGTCTTTGTGCAAAAGCGTATGTTTTATACGTGGACGGGGCCAACGGCCGCCGCGTGTTTGTGTAGCGAGCTATGGTCAATGTGACGCGACATGCGTGTGCGTGTCTGCGTGTTTTCGTGGGTTAAATCCCATGACAGTACCACAAATGAGCCTGAGTAAGTTCAGAGCATCCCTAGGCTACAGCGGTTTGGTGCTAGGGTTAAACGTGTCTAATTTCTTTCGTGCTTTTGGGTATTTTCAATGGAGCACGTGCAAACTCCACCAACGCCGAACTTGGAAGTTGCCGACATACTTACGTCACAAAAAATTGCGGGCGGCAGTGCTGGCCCGTCTTGGACACCCGTTTCTGTGCCAGCATTTTTTATTTTTTAGGTGTAGTCGTTGATGCAACATAACCGGTCAAATAAGCTACACTATCACTTAATACAATTGCGGCTACTCCACATTGTCTTACTGTATTTGCTGCGTGAAACACGAGAGGAAACTGATAGTGGGTTAACACTATCGCAGAAGTTAATTGCAACTTTCCAAAAGTTTCAGATCTTTGCAACTTTTTGAGAGAAAAAACACAAACACCAGGATGACAAAAAATGTGTTTAATCAAGCATAGAAATGTGCACCTGGGTCTTCTCACGGGGATAATGCCTGCCAACCCACAGGGTCACCTGAGGATTATGCACCAGAGGAATGGGAGGGGTGGAATAGGGGTTTTGTGGTGAAGACCTGTCTAAGCATAAGTTTGAAATTATTTGTATCATTTTAAAGGGGGTAGTTCCATTTTTCTTGAAGTTTTTATGCTGTCTTGAAAAGGGCTAAAAACTTTCCCTTTTTTTTTTTTTAACCTTTTCATTACATTTAAAAAAACTTTTTAACATAGAATAAGATTTCTCTCATTTTTGTCATGTTCAGCACTTTCTAGGTCAGAAGGCATTAGGCTGTATCTGGGGTGGGGTGGGGGGTTAGATTGTTAAGTCACTTATTTTGTGTGTGTGTGTTTAGTTGCATTGTTACTGTTTAACAGGTACCCATTTCATGTTTGTATTTATTTCAGAACTGTTTGCTGGAAGACGTGATGCAGCCTTGTGGGGCCTGCATTGGATGTCCACCTCTGCCTTGAAGAGCAACATTACTCAGTTATGTACATTTTTGTTCACTTTGACATTTTTTCTTTTTGTTTTGTAAAGAAGAAATTCACTACATAAGGAAGCCAGCATAGACTTTACTATGAGAGAAACTCCCAAGAGAAAGAAGCCAGCATGGGGTGTGTAAGAGAAACTCCACACCTAAACAGCACTGGGCATGTAAGAGAAACTCCCATATAAACCAGCACTGGGCATGTAAGAGAAACTCCCCATGTATATAAACCAGCACTGGGCATGTAACTTGTAAGAGACACTCCCCATATAAACCAGCATGGCCATGGCCATGCAAGAGGTGCTCCCTGCATAACCCAGTACAGGGTGTGTAAGACTAAGAAACTCCCCATGTAAAGCAGCATGGGACTGTAAGGAAAACTCCCGGCAGAAAGAATTAACCATCATGGAGTGTGTAAAGGAAAGTCATCACTAAAAGGAAACTAGCAGTGTAGCACAGGGCTCAAGAGTTATTTTTTGAATTCCAGTCTTTGAAGTCCTCCCTCAGAACTTCTGTTCTCTTGTAGCTCCTGTCTCAAACATTTTATGTCTTTCCCTCCTGTTCTTCCCTCTCCATCAGTGATGTGACTGTGCATGAGGATGTGTGTGTGTGTGTGTGTGTGTGTGTGTGTGTGTGTGTGTGTGTGTGTGTGTGTGTGTGTGTGCATGCGTGCGTGTGTGTGTGTGTGTGTGTGTGTGTGTGTGTGTGTGCGTGCGTGTTTAACAGATATATTTAGGGACACGTTTGTTGTAACTTTGTTACAGGTGTGCTGGCATAATTATTATAATGTAGTCAGGGTTCGCATTAACTGGTAATTTCTGGTATTATACTGGTTAAAATCAGCATATATATTATACCGGCAAAAAATCAGTCATTGGTCAGACTGTCAGTTGTGATTTTGTTTGACTGGTTCTCAAAAACAAAAGCAACAGTTTTAAAACTCAGCACAAGAAGAGAGTGTGTGTTATGTGTGTGCCTGCTAGACAGGGAAGGGAGAACTTTGGGTGTTTTCTGGTACTGCTGTATGTAGTACTGTATAGTAATTAAAATATATATAGTAGTGGTATGAATGGCTGTGTGTCTGACCAGTTACAGTGATTATGTGACTGGTTTCTGTGAACCACTTTCAAGATCTTAGATCTGTCATTCTGGTTTTAAAACCATCTATCATAATCACTGGTAGAGTTTTGGTTTGTTTGTAATCATGATGTAGTGGTCTCTGTTGTGTGACAGGTCGTGGTGGATGAGTCCAAACTCAGTATAAATGTTTAACCATTTATTTGTTGCAAAGAAGACAGCACGTGGCAACGACGCGATTTTCCTGAACTTGTGTCCGAAACGGTCATAAACACTGGCCAACGAAACACTAAATCAAGATGGCTACCACTCGCTGCACTCACCTCTTATCTATATCAACTGGGCTGACCGCAAGGACAGCACTGTCCAGCGAAATCTGTGCAGGCTGCCCGAGGCACTTCAAACTACTGTCTTGTGTTTCTTCTAACTTTTGATCAGGCCCTAACTCAAAAAGTACTAAACACATTTTAACGCAGTTTAAAATGCCAAAAACCATTATCTTTTTATCTATCAAAAATTATTATTATCTAGTCTATCAATTGAAGCAAAAATAAGACAGGCTCATCACCCTGATATAACTGCACCGGTTGACTGGGTGTAAAACACCAACTTACTTACTGTGAGCCCAGCTGTGGAACCACATTGGCAGCAGTTAACCTCAAATTAATTAACTCCAACACGACCTATACCCCTAAACACTATTACAGATTTGAAACTAGGGCCCTGAAATACACCAAACATTTACTATATACACAGTCCTCCTACTTGCCTACCTAAAAATCAAGAAATAAGCCTGGGTAACAAACACAAACACCAAATTTGGCGCCAGACTCAAAAGTTCTGCAACCGATTAAATTTGCAAATCCCAAATCCATCTAATCCAAATCCTGTTCGTACTTGTATAAAATATTTTGAAAATATACATCATAAATACTAGCTATAAATATATAAAATAAATACTTAATTTCTGAAGTTTTACAAACTTATAAATAAATATGCCAGCAATCAAAAAACAAAATGGCCGCCAATATCAACTGCTACTATAATTTAGCCCACAAGCAAGGAATCTTGATGGTGTTACCAGTAGTTTAAAATTGGAAAAGAATAGACAAAACTAGCAGACTGTCACACCTGTATACCCTGTAAGATTGTCATGATAATATAAGCGCAGAGGACTTTCTTGGAAGGTACTTCTTTGTAGCCTGCATGTTCCATTCAGGGATTTTTATTGTGCCTTCTGCCCAGCTATTGTTGTTAGTGTTACTGTTTGTTTAGTAGTTATGGGGGCTCCTTTCTCTTCAGAAATGTCTTCTATTTTCTTCTTCTTTCTGATGTCTCTTCATGCCAGCTCTTTGTCTTACTCTTACAGTCTTAGTGGTTTTGTTTGCTTGCAGTGGCATACTGTGGGCGCAAAAATTAAGGTCCCCTATGTTGAGAACCCAGAGCTGTGAAATTGTCTCCCTTTAAAGCCTGGAGTAGGTCAAAGTATAGCTATGCATGCTTCTCCGACTGCCAGGAAGGTTTCCATAGTTCTGTCTGATAATATGTCTTCCCAGACCATTCACCATGTTTTTCAAAATTGTTTCACCTTACTTTTTCTAAAAATGTAGAAAACATTCAGGGCAGTGACAGGTAATGAAAAATAGGTTACACTTACAGACATGATCAGAATATTGCAGATTGATTGCATGTGCATCAGCCTTTTAGTCACTGCTTGTTTGGTTGTAGGCAAAAACATGTCGTAAAAAAGTGGGTAATTTGTTTTTCCTGAATTATTTTTAAAACTGTTTTTGCTGACGGTTTCTTTTCTCATTTTAAGGAACCTGCCTTAAAAGTGCAGCAAATGTCTTTCTTCAAACAGTGGCGATAATCCACTACTGACAGCTATGAAGTCAGTCATGTCTGTGACTTTTGAAAAGAAGGGTGGAGTCATTTTAGAGTGCATGTCTGTTTTGTTGTTGTTTGAAATCTGTATGAAATTGTTGCCAATTGATTGAAATAAATTGCCTTTTTCAAAATTGCCAATGGACTTGGTTTATATTTTTCAGTGCAGTGATGCTTAACATGACACTTAACTACTAGTGACTAGTGTAGGTCACACTACTTGTCACCACAAGCTGTCCAATATAACTGAGTGCCTATGGAATATAAATATTGGCTCCCAAACATGTCCACAGTGATTCACTGTAACTTGTAAGAAAAACTACTTGCTTTACAAAGATACCACTTGCCTGTGTTCTCTGAGTGCTGCTTGTTGGAGCTTCTTGCTAGGCTTTCTTCTGTCAGAGTTCTTCTTAGTGGTTTTCTTGTTCTATTTAGCATTTGGTAGGCTCCGTTCTTCTGAGTGGTTTTTGTAGGGCTCCTTTCCAGTTTGAATACTTTATAGGGCTTTTTCTTTGGCCTTCTTCTATCTAGATATTGTTGTCAGTGTTTTGGTTTTGTTCAGCATTTCATAAGGCTCCTTTAATTCTGAATGCTTCCTTTGGTGTTTATTTCATACACCTTCTTGTACCCAGCTGTTCTTGTGGTTTTGTTGTGGTTAGCATTTCCTAGTGTTTCTCTTTTCTTAGTTTGCTTTTCAGGGTAGTCCACATGTCACAGCCTGTGGCAGGGTGATTTCACACACAAACGTAAACAGGTGGTAAACAGGCTCAAGATCCCCCAGGGTCTCTCCACACTATTGTTTTACCGGTGGAGTGAAGTTCCTTCAAGGGGAGGGGTCCGCGGTGATTCACCGTATGAAAAACTACCTGCTTTACAAAGATGCCACTTGTCTGTGTTCTCTGAGTGCTGCTTTTTAGAGCTTGTAGCTAGGCCTCCTTTTATCAGAACTGTTCCCCTTAGTGGTTTTGTTGTTCTTTTGAGCATTTTGTAGGGCTCTGTTCTTCTCAGAGTGGTTTTCATATGGCTCCTTTCTGGTTTGAATGCTTCATTTTAGGGCTTTTTTTGGTCTTTAATCTAGCTATTGTTGTTAGTGTTCTTGTTTTGTTCAGTCATACACTTTCTTGTACCCAGCTGTTCTTGTGGTTTTGTTCTGGTTAGCATTTCCTAGTGTTTCTCTCCTGTTAGTGTGCTTTTTGGGGGTAGTCCACATCTCACAGCCTGTGGCATGGTGATTTCACACACAATCGTAAACAGGTGGTAAACAGGCTCAAGATCCCCCAGGGTCTCTCCACACTATTGTTTCACCGGTGGAGTGAAGTTCCTTCAAGGGGAGGAGTCCGCGGTGATTCACCGTATGAAAAACTACCTGCTTTACAAAGATGCCACTTGTCTGTGTTCTCTGAGTGCTGCTTTTTAGAGCTTCTTGCTAGGCTTTCTTCTGTCAGAGTTCTTCTTAGTGGTTTTGTTGTTCTTTTGAGCATTTTGTAGGCTCTGTTCTTCTCAGAGTGGTTTTTGTAGCGCTCCTTTCCACTTTGACTGCTTCATTTTAGGGCTTTTTTCTTTGGCCTTCTTCTGTCTAGCTGTTGTTGTTAGTGTTTTTGTTTTGTTCAGCATTTCATAAGGTCCTTTAATTCTGAATACTTCTTTTTAGTTTTTTTTTTTTCTCACACACTTTCTTGTACCCAGCTCTTCTTGTGTTTTTGTTGTGGTTAGCATTTCCTAGTGTTTCTCTCCTCTTAGTGTGTTTTTCGGGTGTAGTCCACATGTCACAGCCTGTGGCAGGGTGATTTCACACACAAACGTAAACAGGTGGTAAACAGGCTCAAGATCCCCCAGGGTCTCTCCACACTATTGTTTCACCGGTGGAGTGAAGTTCCTTCAAGGGGAGGGGTCCGCGGTGATTCACCGTATGAAAAACTACCTGCTTTACAAAGATGCCACTTGTCTGTGTTCTCTGAGTGCTGCTTTTTAGAGCTTGTAGCTAGGCCTCCTTTTATCAGAACTGTTCCTCTTAGTGGTTTTGTTGTTCTTTTGAGCATTTTGTAGGGCTCTGTTCTTCTCAGAGTGGTTTTCATATGGCTCCTTTCTGGTTTGAATGCTTCATTTTAGGGCTTTTTTTGGTCTTTAATCTAGCTATTGTTGTTAGTGTTCTTGTTTTGTTCAGTCATACACTTTCTTGTACCCAGCTGTTCTTGTGGTTTTGTTCTGGTTAGCATTTCCTAGTGTTTCTCTCCTGTTAGTGTGCTTTTTGGGGGTAGTCCACATCTCACAGCCTGTGGCATGGTGATTTCACACACAATCGTAAACAGGTGGTAAACAGGCTCAAGATCCCCCAGGGTCTCTCCACACTATTGTTTCACCGGTGGAGTGAAGTTCCTTCAAGGGGAGGAGTCCGCGGTGATTCACCGTATGAAAAACTACCTGCTTTACAAAGATGCCACTTGTCTGTGTTCTCTGAGTGCTGCTTTTTAGAGCTTCTTGCTAGGCTTTCTTCTGTCAGAGTTCTTCTTAGTGGTTTTGTTGTTCTTTTGAGCATTTTGTAGGCTCTGTTCTTCTCAGAGTGGTTTTTGTAGCGCTCCTTTCCACTTTGACTGCTTCATTTTAGGGCTTTTTTCTTTGGCCTTCTTCTGTCTAGCTGTTGTTGTTTGTGTTTTTGTTTTGTTCAGCATTTCATAAGGTCCTTTAATTCTGAATACTTCTTTTTAGGTGTTTTTTTTTCTCACACACTTTCTTGTACCCAGCTCTTCTTGTGTTTTTGTTGTGGTTAGCATTTCCTAGTGTTTCTCTCCTCTTAGTGTGTTTTTCGGGTGTAGTCCACATGTCACAGCCTGTGGCAGGGTGATTTCACACACAAATGTAAACAGGTGGTAAACAGGCTCAAGATCCCCCAGGGTCTCTCCACACTATTGTTTCACTGGTGGAGTGAAGTTCCTTCAAGGGGAGGGGTCCGTGGTGATTCACCGTATAAAAAAACTACCTGCTTTACAAAGATGCCACTTGTCTGTGTTCTCCAAGTGCTGCTTTTTAGAGCTTTTAGCTAGGCCTTCTTCTATCAGAACTCTTCCTCTTAGTGATTTTGTTGTTCCCTTTAGCATTTTGAAGGGCTCTGTTCTTCTCAGAGTGGTTTTCATAGGGCTCCTTTCAGATTTGACTGCTTCATTTTAGGGCTCTTACTTTGGCCTTCATCAGCCCAGCTATTGTTACTTAGTGGTTTTGCGCCGTTTAGTATTTCATAAGGCTCCTTTCATTCTGAATGCTTCCTTTTGGGTCTTTTTCATACATGTCTTCTATGCAGGTCCCAGCTTTTCTTATGATTTTGGTCTTTTTAGTGTTTCCTAGGGCTCCTCTCTTCTTAGTGTGCTGTTTGGGGTGTAGTCCACATGTGTCACAGACTGTGGCAGGGTGATTGCATTGTAAACAGGTGGTAAACAGGCTCAAGATCCCCCAGGGTCTCTCCACACTATTGTTTCACCGGTGGAGTGAAGTTTCCCTCAAGGGGAGGAGTCTGCAGTGATTCACCCTAAGAAAAACTACCAACTTTACAAAGATGCCACTTGTCACAATCTCCGGGTATGTGATTTCACTGATGTTGCTGCTTTCTCTTCTCTGTTCTTCTTAGCATTGCAATATTGCATCTTTCTCTGCATATTCTTCCTTTTGTGGCTTTTTCTTTGGCTTTTTAAATTCTTTACCAGGTTCTTTTTCACGGTTGTGTTGTTCTTTTTCATGGCCACCTTTCTCCCTGAGAGCTGCTTTTCCTGGCAGTTTCTTTGGCCTTTTCTGCCCAGTTCTTCTTGGTGTTTTTTTTTTTTGCACTCTGTAGAGCTCCTGTCTCTTCCGATTGGTTCTTCATATGGCACTCTCTTAGGCCATCTTCTACCCAGCTTCTTGTTTGTAATCATAGTGGTTTTTGTTCTCATTGATACTTGGCTGGGATCCTTTTTCTTCTGAGTACTTCTTTTCAAAGATTGTGCTTCAGTCTTCCACCCTGCTTTTCTTTTACGTGGTTCTGTTCTTTCTAGTGGTCTGTAGGGTGCTTTTCTCTTTGAGAGCTTCTTTTCAGTTAGTTGGTTAGTGCTTGGATATGTATGTACTGGGTTACCACAGGACACACTAAAATTTCAAAATTCTTCACCAGTTTAGAACACGTACAAGTCACTGTATCTTTAGTATACAGTTGTGTCAGTTCTGGAGACAGCAGCCAATAGCAAGTGCATCTTCACACACACACACACACACACACACACACACACACACACACACACACACACACACACACACACACCCACACACACACACACACACACATGTATATATAACAATTTAGGACCAGCAGGAAATTTCACTGTACTTTATCAAAATATCACAGAGCAGTGACAACTAAGCAAAGAAAGTTGCAGACATGGCCAAGGTGTTGCAGACTGCACTTGCATCAGCCTTTAAAAAAAAACACTTTTTGCTCACAGCTTATTTGGTCACCAGTGGAAAGTGTGTCACAATTTCTTTTTTAAACCCTTAATTTTTTTAAAACTATTTTTGTTTAGTATGCAGGGCATCTGCCTGAAAAACTGAATGGTGCACGTGAAACTACATTTTTAATACTTTTCAAGTTTGATCCGGGTGAGGTGGCATGAATTTCGTTTGGCCCAAAGAACGCACCCATGCAGTCAGAATTCCCTTGACTCCAGTAGACTGCTGCACCTGTGCAGTGTGGTGTCCGTGCCATGTGCCCTGGACCAGGCAATAGCGGTCCATGATCCCGTTCACAGACGAGTCTCCCGCTTCATCATTGCTTTCAACGATGGCAGGAAATGCATCTGTCTTAGGCTCTAAGAACGCTTCATTGGATACTCTGTTTGGAAGGTTGATTGCTATGGAGGAAGATCAGTAATGATGTGGGTCAGCATATATCCAACTCAGTGATAGAATACTACTCTATGCTGCAGGGATGAGATTGCGTGCCCCCTCATCCAACCTGCTCTGCAAGCCATAGGACCAGGTGTCACATTTTGCAGGACAACAATGCCACTCCAGACAGAGCTCAGGTCATCACAGATTTATTGCTGCCCACTCTCCAGATTTGGCTCCCATCAATTTTTGGACAACGAGTAGCTAAAAACTGCCCCACCCCTGTTGATGTGTACCAGCTCACCCATGTCCTGCAGCAGATGTGGCAGAGTAAACTCTTCAGACCCTCGTCCTCTCCACGAGTCAGTGCTGCATAGAATGTCTCAGATAATGGCAGCCATACCTGCTGTAGACTGCCATGAACACGAGTCGCATCTGTGACTTTAAAAAAGAAGGGTGGAGTCATGTTAGAATGCATGTCTCTTTTGTTGTTACTTGAAATGAAATGAGTCCTGTATAAATTGTTGCTAAATGATTTAAATAAATGTCTTTTTCAAAATTACCAATGGCTTTTGCTTGTATATTTCAGTTCAGTGTTATGTGGCCCTTAATTTTTTGGTGACAAATCACCATGCTTGTCATCACAAGCAATTTAAGCAGGTTTCTGTGTTGAGTGCCTGAAGAATATAACATAGGCACCCAAACATGACTGTGTTGTTGTCACCAGTTTATTAGTCATATATATGCTTGTGATTTGATAAATTGTGTTATAAAATTTGTGCAAAAAAACGTCTCAGAGAACTCTCCTGGAAGTACATTTCTCAGCTGCATGTAAGTGAATGTAACTGCAGATATTGCTTATGTTTGCTATTGATTACGTTTTGTGTAGAACTATGAGCCCCTTTTTTTCCTTCTTTTTTTAAAAGGGTATTTTGGTAATTGTGTTTTGACCTGGTGTAGAGTAAGCATGAATATGTGTGGTTCATCCAGAGGTCACCTAGCTGGTGCGGTTGAAAGAACCTAAAAATTGAAGAACTAACTGGCTAACAAGTGCATGGTTCTGTTGTTTTTAGTGTTGTGTAGGGTTCCTTTTTCTTTTGAGTGCTTCTTTTTGGTTGGTTAGTGTTTTGATTTTAATGTCCTGTAAGCCACACCAGATCACCTCAGGAAAAATCACACTTTCACAATTTGTGTGTACCAGCTCAAAACATGAGTCATGAAAACATAAGTGAAAAAGCTGGATCACAGTTCTGGACACAACACAGTCAACAGCAAACACACAGCACTTGACCCAGGAATCTGCTTATAGATGCCACTTCACGATGATTAGCAATGTAACCGCTTTTGTTCCATGGGTCAACAGGGGAAACTGCATTAACCACAACTAATGCAGTTTAAAATGTAGTCAGTAGAGAACGAAAGTGAGGTGAATGAACCAGTAAGGTAGAAATTGGGACAAGCAAGAAATTCCAGGCAGCAGGTGAAGCATGGGTGGCTGTATTCTGACCTACTCCTGGCTTTAAAGGGAGAACTTTCACATCTCTGTGTTCTCAATAGAGGGACCTTAATTTCTGCATCTGCATTACTCCCACTGCAGGGGTTCTTTTGAGGGACTTCTCCAGCCTTTTTTTTTTTTTTTTTAACTTGTTTTTGTTCCAGTTTCTGTACAAGCTAAAGCAATACTATGATGATTACAACTGTATACCTGAACAGAGATAAGCATATAGAAACCTTAGACATAACAAACATGCATGTTTTAGGGAAAAATAAACGGAAGAAAAAAGAAGAGTAAAATATCCATCTGTTCTTAGTAGTAGCAGTTAAGTACTGTTCTTTTTAGCACTTAGTGTGGTTAAAAAAAAAATCAGTTCTTTCTAGGGATTTTGCTACAGGTCTTCTTCCACCTTTGTGATTTTGTTCTTCATAGCACTTTGTGTAGCTCCGTTTTATGAGTTTATTTTTTGATTTTTCTCCTTTTTTTTCTCTTCGTTTTTAATGTATTTTTTAGACTGTTCTACACAGCTTTTCCACTTTTGGGGTTCTATTCTCTGTATTACTTTGCAGGGCTCTTTTAACGTCTGTTATTTTACTTTCTTTCTTTCCAGTGTTTCTTTTTGGTCTTTAAAATTAAAAAAATAACCAATGTCCTGAGGTGACCCTGTGTGGTTGAAAGCACGTTAAAATCCAAGAACTGTCTCTTGATTGGTCTACCCCTCTATTCTTAGTCATGTTCTTTTTAGCACTTCATAGGGCTCCTTTCTGTTCTGAGTACTTCACCCTTTTTTTTCCTCCCCCCCCCCCCCCCCCACATAGTGTCAGTGGTTCTGTTCTTTTCAGCTGCACAAGTTTTCTCCATGGGATTATTTACTTGAGTTAATGTTCCTTCACTTTCATAGCTTTTTCTAGGTAAACTCCACATTCACTCATAATTGTAAACAGGCTCAAGATCCCCCGGGGTCTATCCACACCCTTGCCACACCGGTAGAGTGAACTTCCTTCAAAGGGAGAGGTCCACATGATTGACTGTAAAGAGCAACAACAAACTACCTGCGTATGCGGTTCACGTTAATTGGTAATTTTCAGTATTTTACTGGTTAAGGTCAGCATATACAGGAGGGAAAAATCAGCAGTCAATCAGATACATATACTGGCTGCTATTTAAAAAAAAAAAAAAAAAAACATCTAAAGAGCAAGTGAACAAAAAAAAAAAAAACGCAGCACATTGAGAGAGTGCATATAGTGTGTTTGGGGTATGTGTGTTTGTGTGTGTGCATCTGAAAGGGACTTGGGTGTACAGCTCTGTTAGTACAGCTCTAGTAGTTGTAAACATGGGCAGCTTTGTGTCTGATCAGTTACAGTGATTATGTGAGCAGTTTCTGTGACCCATTTTTGCCACCTTATTAGATGTCACATTGGTTTGAAAAATGTCTAGCTTGTAAACTTTACAAAGACAACACTTGTGTGTGTCTCAGCTTCTGGCAGTGAGATTTCACTTGCAGGGCTCATTTCTCCTCTGAATGCCAATTTTTAAGGCTTTCTGTTAGAGCCTTCTTCCATCAGCTCTTCATAATCTTTTCTTTCTTTCTTTTTTAGACCAGAAATAGTTTTTTGATTGAATCCTTGGTCTCTACTTGCTTGTAATGCAAAGATGGCTGAACAGCTACCTTTTCATTTTTGTGCAAAGCAGTTGTAGAAAGAAAAAAGAAAAGAAAACAGTATGGAGAGAGAGAGAGAACACACACAAAATGGAGAGGATAGAATAATGAAGATACAAGAGTTGGTTTATAATAGGCCCAATCTGATAAGAAGTCAGGGTCAGTTTCAACTTTTGGTTGTATGCTTCAGTTTCATTTATTTTTTTTCCTCCAACATGTGTGTGTATTCAGTCCAGTGCAGGCAAAGAGGAAAACTGAACAATGCCAATGTGCATTCAAGTATCATAGTACAGCATGAAAGAGAGAAAGAGAGTAGTATAACTATGTGTGTGTTCAGTTTAGTGTTGACCAATGTCAGCATATACATATTTGTGTGCATATGTAAGTTCTTGTATGTGTATGTGTTTGCCATGGGGTGCCTATTTGTGTCACTGTCAGTATGTGCAGGCAGGGACTGGGGGTCAGTTGTGTGCTTGTGTGTAGAAGGCGCTGGATGCTCTCCAGACTTCAGCTGGGAACTGCAATGGTCCATGTCCAGTGCAGAAAACGGCAAGAGCAAGCCACCTGCAAGCTAAATGGCCATACCCTGAAGACATCAACCTTCACCTTGGCCAGCAACAGCATGAGCTGCAGGGTGATGAAATGGGCTATTGACACATGTGTCATGCTTGCCTGTCAGTCAGTACAGGAAGTACAAGGTATTTTTAGGTTCATTTGAATACTTTTTTCAGATGAATTGTTATATACATATATATGACTATTCTCTTCACAGGATTCAAGTTAGCCCTAGCCCCCCTTACATGCACACAGAGGGCAACTGCAGCAACAAAGTACAGCATGCATGTACTCCCCCTCCTGCCCCCTCACCCTCAAGAAGGTACATGGAGTAAAGCAAGCAAACAAAATGAACATCATCAGCAGAACCTGTAACAACAAGAAGCACAACAGAACACACTCTGAAGATGTTCCTTGGTGCATGTTATCAGTGGTTATCATAGGTGATTTCTCTCTTTTGTAATTGCATGGCTTGCTGGGGTATGACGTCAGTCATGGAGCCCTGTCAAATCACTTTCTTTGTAGGTTTCTGCATGAGCACTCTTGGCCTCGTTTTGTTTAAACATAGACCTAACAAAAACTACACATTATTTTATGCATGTTGCAATACTTGGAAGTCGAACAGATTCTTCTTTTAACGATGGCCTGCTTGTGCCAGGAATACATATACCAAGTTTGTGTGCTTTGAATGGAAATGTGTTGAGAAAAATATTTCCTAATAAAAGATGACACGGCAAATAAGCACACTCAGAATCAGCAGTGAACACCCCATTTGTAACCGAACCATACCACCATCTTGTGGCCATCTTGAAACGGTAAGTCCGGAAAACCACTTTTTTGTTCATAAACTCATATGTATCCAGATGTGTCTGGAAAAACACTATTCATAAACTTGCACACGCATAACTAGGTGTGTATATTTTATTCATATATCTATATATACACTGCACAAGTAGACAGATGTATATACAGATGTAGTCGCTCATCCAAGCATGACTGAAGGCAAGACTGACTCAGATAATTTGTTCTGCTTTATGCCACGCTTGTGCTGAACTTGCCCACAGCAGATGTATCTGCAGATTTAACATTGACATGAATTAATATAATCACTGCAGTGCTCCTCCAACAGGCCTGTGCATTGATGCTCTGAGCATGACCCGTTTTTCCACACAGGGCTCCCACAGTGGGATACTGTGAACACAGAAATTAAGATCCCCAGTTGAGAACCTAGAGTTGGCAAGGTGAGTATGTACCAAAAATAAATATGTACCAAAACGTGTGTCTTTGTGCTTTGAAAAATATACTGGATTTAAAAATAATAATTTTACATTGTATTTTGTCCTCAGGTGACCCTCTGTGGTCGACGGGATGTTAAAACTCAAGAACTGTGCTGGGGCAGAGGACATTCAAGGTGAACATGACATAACATGACAGTGAACAGCCAGTGCTCTGAACACCGCAGACACTGAAGAGTACAGACGGAGAATGACCCACTGAACAGTACACACCCTGAATGCTACAGGCTCTGGACTAACATTGAATGCTATAGACTCTGAACCCCACTGACAACTGAATACTAGACTGAACACTACCGACACTGAATAATAGTAGGCAGACCATGAACACCGTAGACTGTAACCCAGCTAACACTGAACACCATTGACTGTATGCTACAGATTCTACCGTATAGACTGAATGCTTAAACTGAACTGATGCAACTCTGAACACTACTTGCATTGAATGCTATATAACTGAGCCGACGCTATAGACTAACACTGAATACTGTGTACACTGAATACTACTGACACATAAACAGTACTGAACTAACATTACACTGAACACTACATAATACAGAAAGAGCAAACTGCTCTGAAGGCTACACATAACCTTATCCATAACACAAAACAATTAAAATTGCACCATGTCATTCCACACCGCACCACACTAATTTCACGCCACCATTTCACACCATACACTCTTCTTCACCACACCATTCTGCACCACTTCACACTCTTTAGTCCATTCAGGCCACAGACATTCCACATCGTACAACGTACCATACCACATCACAACTTATAACAAATATATATCTTCCATAGTATTTAAATCTGCCCTCAAGACCCACCTTTTCTCCTGCGTGTGTGTGAAAAGGGTTCAAATTGCATTGTGCATCACACTACTCAGCTCCACACCTCACGTTTTCACATCACACAACATTCCATCACATAACGCCAAAAGATTTTACATCACACCACCTTTCACGTCACACCATTCCACACCACACCACACCATTCTACATCACACCACCATTGCACAACATTCCACATCACATTACTACATACCAATGTCCCACGCCACATCTCGGACATTGTGTTGAAACACATCTCACCTCGGACCACCATATTTTCAATATCTGAGATCACATTACACTGCAGTCTGCCTCGGCACCACCATTTCACGCCACCACATCTCAAAGCACATGTTCCACATCACACAGCCACAGTCCACATCTCGCGCGATTCCACATCCACAACTGTTGCACACCACACCCACATCGTTCAGCAATACAGCATATTTCACACCACACCATTTTCCACATCCCATTACACCACCACATCTTGACTTTACATCACACCACCACGTCTGACATCACAACACATTGCATCATTTTCCACATCTGACGTCACAATCGCACAGCACATTGTATATGCCACGTTCTTCTTCACTGCAATTCCACACCACCGCATTTCACTTCACATCGTAACTTCACACATCTTGCATTATGTGCAGCATTCCACATACAAGGACGCTATATTCCACACAATGCCATACACCACATCGCACATTTTGCGGCCATTTCAATCGCACCATGTCTGAAATTGCAGCATTCCACACTCGCACCATAATTCACATCAAATCACTCCACCACATCTCGGCACACCATTCCACATCACGCCGACATTCCATCTCGCACCACGCCATGCACATCAACAAATTCAAATAATTACACGTCACGCTATCCCACAGCACACATTCCATAACACGTACCACACATCCCACATTGCATTTCAACCGCTATCCCACAGCACACATTCCCGCGTACCACACATCCCACACTGCATTTCATCACACCGCCATGTCTGGCGTCAAACCATTCCGCCACGTCACTCGGTATTCCAGAACCACATTCGCATCGCAGCATACCACCATGTACCACACCATTCCACATCGCATCACCACATTTCACAGCACATCATCTGACATTGCATGACATCACATGTAGCATCACACCATATCGTACATATTCTACCGATCGCACCTTATTCCACATCACAGCCACATTAGGATGAATAAGGCACAACTGACGTCCCAAATTCCGCACCACACTATCCACATCACGCCATGTGTGATCTGGTGGTGTAGTTAAATACGTGAAATGTTGTTTGATGTGAGATATGGTATGCCGCTGTGGTTCGATGTGAAATATTGTTGAGCCGGTGGGGACTGATGTGGAATGTGACCTTGTAGCATCTCGCACCTCATTACATCATTACCACCACATTTTACATTGCATCATTCCACATCAAACACCATCTCTGACATTATTCCAAACCACTCCACATTCCACGTCGGACCATTTCTCAACATTTCATATCGCAGTGACCAGCACCTCTTGCAGCGCACTATTCCACTTCACAATACCATATTTCAAATCGCACCATCTCGGTCACATGCATCACACCACTCGCATTGCACCCCCGAGTCGCAATACTGATGTACCACACAACGCCACATTCCATGTACTCCACGCCACATCAGTTTCGGATCACACCATATATTGGCCACATCATTTATGCATCGCACTGGCCACATTTCGTATCACCACATTTTACACAACATTGCACCGCATCTGATTGTAAACCTAATTCCACATCCCACTACTATGTTTCACATAACATTCCACATCACACATCAGCACACCACCACTGTCTACATCCCACCACTTGCACAGTCTCGCATAACACCACTACCACGTATCTACCTCATTCCACATCGCACAACGTTCCCCATTCCATGCCACAGCACACACCAGTCCACGTATTGCACCACCACTTTCCCGGCATAATCCCATTCCAGTTTGAGAAACTCGGAACTATATGTGATCCGTTTTGTTACGTTCTTTGACATACAACCTTTTATACCACGTACCAAACCCAACACAAAAATGGTGGTGAAAAAGTGCAACAGTTTATTCATAAAGTGCACGAAAAAGTAATACCAGTTTCCCAAAAGTGACTCATTTTTTGAGTGGTGTTGTATCGTAACACTGCATACAAACTAAGACTGCGGAAGTGAACCTGCTGTGCTAAGTGAAAACGACTGCTGCTTTTCATCTGATTTGTTTTCTTTCTCACACCGTCAGTGTGTCGGACCGACATGCTTCACGCAGTCAGTCACGCACAAACTGTGGAGCCATCTGCTTCAGGGCTGGGTTAATGTGATCCAAGCACGGCTACTGACCGATTTAAATGGTTTGCGCAGTCGTTCTTACGGCCGGCTTGAAAAAACAAAAAACACGCATGGGCACATTACATGCTGACGAACGCGTGCGCACAAACACACACGCTGACGCACGCACGCATGCACACTGATCAGTCTGTAGTGGCATCGATTTTTTTTATTACAATAACGTGGCACCCTTTTGTCCAAAGATTATTTTCGAAGTTGACGGTATCGGTAACTGACGTGCATTAACACACGCGCACACACAAATTACTCAGAGCGGTTACAAAGACTACAAAGATACACTCAACACGCACACGGGGTTCAGGCGGGAGAGGAGAATTTGGTGGTCATTAGTGTCAAAAGCTGCAGAAAGATTCGACTAGAGAAGAACAAATGTTATTGTCCAGAGCGGAGAGAATATCGTTTACGTAACAAAGCGGTATCCGTTCTGTATCCTCGATAGGTTGACTGAAAGGGGTTGCTTTCTTGGAGATGGGAGAGAAGTTTTGTGGAGAACGACTTTTTCAAGGATTTTGGACAAATAGAAGTGGGTCGGTAGTTTTTCAAAAGATTTTTATCAAGTGATTGCCGCCCTTTCAACAGGACGGCCACCTCGACTTTAACACAGTTCCTGAGCTCTGATTCTGGTGGTAACGGTGTCGCAGTAGCGATAGGTATATAATATCTCCCCCCCCCCCCCCCCACACACACTCTCTCCGTCTCTAATAAGCCTTGTGGTCTAACCACACACACACACAGTCACACACTGACTCAGTCACACACACACACACTGACACTCGTCACACACACACACACACACTCGGACACACACACACACACACTGACTGACACAGTCATATACACTGACACGCGCGCGCGCCCGCGCACTCACACACACACACTGACACACACACACACACATACACACACACGCACACACACTACCACTGACACTGACACACACGCACACACATACACACGCAAAAGAACAAATAATAGCGGGCGGGTGGTGCCAAACACTCGGGACCAGAAACGCTACCCATGTCAGTAGTATCAGTCTCAGCACCCTCAGGCACGCAATTAAAGTCACGTCGTGACAATGCGACTAACATGATCAGTAGTGACTGGCAAGAGACCACGCCTCTTGTAGAACAATAGCGACAACAACAATTGCTGCAGATTTTCTTTAATTTACAAATTTTCGACTTCACGAAGACTCATTTGGAAATGTAGAAACTTGATACGCATGACATACAGCTTCGATACAACACGGGTCGTCTGCTCGAAGGTTTGGCGAGAGAGAGAGAGAGAAAAAGCAGACAGGCGGAAATCACGTGACAGTCACCAAGGTGCCTTATTTCCATATGGTTGTTTAGATATGGCGGCTCTAGCTTAAGTGCTCTCGAGCGGGCTTTGGGGAGTGCTCTTGTGAGGCCGTGCGTGGAATTTACCACGTTCAGGTACCAAACATGGCAGCTGCTGGAGATTACAAGCTCGATCTGAACACGGAGAAGCGGAACGTCTTCGTCACTCAGCTGCACGACAGGTAAATCAGTGTCTCTTGCGTGGGATTGGCGGGTGCATAAATCATGCATGCTGTTTTCACACTTGGCCAACGTCGTTTGACACACTGAGCGCAAATCAGTTAGCCGCAAGATTCGTAGGAGGTTAAGGCGGCGAGAAACAGCATGCATGATTTATTCAATACAAAAGATCGGCCATGGCGGTGTAACGAGAAGGGTGGGGGGGAAAATGCCTCTAATCTTAATAAAAAATAGCACAATAGGAAGAAATAGCCGAATGTAAACAACACACACACACACACACACGCACACACAGAGTCTCTCTCTCTCTCTCTCTCTCTCTCTCTCTCACTCTCTCTCTCTCACACACACACACACACACACACACACACACACACACACACAGAGTCTCTCTCTCTCTCACACACACACACACACACAGACACACATGTGCACACACACACACACACACACACACACACACACAACTAGTACAAGACACAAACTTCTCATAAAGTTTTAAACAAAAAAGATCTCTTGTGTTCTCTATTTATCTATGCAACATAAATTGTATCTAGGATGTTTCATTGTTTTTCAGCAATTGTTGGTATGAGACAAAAAAGTGGGCTAGTGCTGTGTTGGATTTATAAATGGATGCATGTGAAACACTCCCCCCAATATGTTATGCTTCAGTGTCAAACAGACACACACACAAAACAACAACAACAACAACAACATACATTTAAACTGGAACAAAATTTATAATAAATATATCAGGACACACACACACACACACACACACACACACACACACACACACACACACACACACACATATATAATTAGAGAGAGAGAGAGAGAGGGAGGGAGGGAGGGAGGGAGGGAGAGAGAGAGGGAGGGAGGGAGGGGGAGAGAGAGAGAGAGAGAGAGAGAGAGAGAGAGAGAGAGAGAGAGAGAGAGAGAGAGAGAGCAAAAATCCCCCTTAAATGGTTTTATCTTCTAAATTGTAATAACAATGAAAAAAATCAGCATATGTGGAGTGCAGATAAGACTATCTGGCCAGCCTAAAATATCTTTAAAGTTATAACCCTTTTTTTTTTTTTTTTACATGGAACAAGAACCAGACATAAATTCTTTACCTAACTAGGATTAGAGGCTATCCACCTTTAACTTTGTTTGCTCTTTTGTCTTCATACATGTGGATGCAGAATAGTGAACAGGTGAGCAAAGGTGTGTTTTCTGATGCCTTTCGATGATTTTCTCAGTGTCAAGAGATCTTCCAGACAAGACTGTTCTCTTTTTACAGAGAAGACGAAGACGATGTATCCGCATTTCCCGTGGTCAAAGAGTCAGGCGACAAGCTCATTGAGACAGGGATCAACACCCTTCAGCGAACACTGCTGCTGAAGAAGGAAGTGGAGGTGGAGAAAGTTGATGTGGAGCTAGAACGAAAGAGGCATGAGTTCCGAGCTCGCATGGAAGCATGTGCTCAGCGCCAGGTGGAAGTGCAGAAGAAACAGCAAAGGGTGAGATGTGCCTTTGAGCAAAGAATTGCCTTCCTTCCATCTGAGACACTGCCTTTTTTTTGTCTGAAGAATTGCAGTCTTTTATGTCTGAGGCATTGCTTTTATGCTGTTGGGAACATTTTCACTGACCGACAGACACTGGGTATTCTTAAGTTCATTTGTTGCAGAATAAATCTTCTGTCTGTAGCAATGGATGTGGGATTAACTTAACGTTTTATCTGTCCGTAAAAGCAGTGATGGGTGAGATTCAGCTTTCCTTCTGTAAATGGCAGTGACAGAGATGCCATTTACTCAGTTGGTAAAAATTATCATCAGATTAGACAGCTTTTCTATTGTGTGAATTTAAAAAAAAAAAGGTCTTTAAAAACATCATTATTTTGGTTTGCAATGTTGCATCTGTCTGTAAAAAGATCTGTGGTAAGACACAACCTTTCTTCTGTCTGTAAAAAGATCTGTGGTAAAACACATCCTTCTGTCTGTAAAAAGATCTGTGGTGAAACACATCCTTTCTTCTGTCTGTAAAAAGATCAGTGGTAAGACAGCCTTTGGTATAATTATCTGTGAAAAGAGCTTTGAGTTTCACATAGTCCTTCTTTCTTAAGAAAACCTCTTGTGGTTAGACAAAGCTTCTCTACTGAGAGTGAGAGTAAAAAAATAAATAAAAAAAATAAGAGAGAGAGAGAGAGAGAGAGAGAGAGAGAGAGAGAGAGAGAGAGAGAGAGAGAGTAAGGAATTATGATTATTTTTGATGTTTTAATGTATGCATTTTTGTTGATCTTGTAAAGTGCTGTGTGGTCACCCTCATCAGTGAGATATGGTGATATAGAAATGACAGCTGTTATTATAATATTTATAAATATGAGTAAAATAAGACTTTAGAAACATTTTTCCAGATGAAGGACAGGGTGAGCAAGTTTGAGAAGTTCATACAAGAAAATGAAGCCAAGCGACGTCGAGCCATCCAGAAATACCAACAGGAGGTGAAGATCAGGGAACAGAAGACCAGCGAGTATGAGCTGCTCTTGCAACAGTTAGAAGAGCTCAAAGCAAGGTACTTAATATACACAGCAGTTCAAGACATGTGTACTCACCCTCTCAAAATAGCAAATGCACACCTGCTGACTTATCACACCTGATTTATGGCATCATGTACTGAGCAATTTCCCTCACATTAATCAGTACATTTGTATAAATTGTGGTGATTAAATATGTGGATGTAGGATGGAGACACACCAAAGCACATGCACTGCCTTATTATAGTAACTATATACGATGAAGAAGTACAGAACACAGATTGTGCAACAAGTGCTTAGGCAGTCTTTGACAGAAGTGTTGGACAATGGCAATTATGCACAATACCTGAGAGGGTATACTGTGTTTGCAGTGCCAGATCTTTGTGTGTGTGTGTGTGTGTGTGTGTGTGTGTGTGTGTGTATGAGTGTGTATTTGTGTGTGCATGTGCATGCACATGCATACATATGTGCATGCGTGTGCGTGCATGCAGGTGTGCATGGACGTGTGGCGGAGCCATTGATAAAGAGTATTAATGGCTCTGCCACACATCCATGTGTGCATGCACACACATATGCACGTATGTATGCACGTGCATGCACACACACGTGCACACACAAACACACACTCATACACACACACACACACACACACACACACACACACACACACACACACACACACACACACACACACACACACACACAGAAGAGAAGGGGAATAGCTGGCTTGATAGTGCAATGTCTACACCTCCCTTTTCACAAAAGCTGAATCTGCAGCTTGTATATATATATATGACAAACTCTTCTGTGGCACTGTAATGATCATCTTGGGTTCCTTTGTGACTGCTTTAAGTGCTAGGCTATCCTAAGTGGAAAATATGGTTTCTCTCTAAGGCATAGCTGTCAACCCCTTTTGGGAGTAAACCTTAGTCCAGAGTTTGTGAACCTGTATTTCCCTTATGCAGGCCAGGGTCTTTTGTTCCTTTGCTGGTAGCAGAAGCATTTTGAATTCCAACTGGCACATGTAGCGGTGGAAGGAAGAAGCAATGTTGTGCTAAATATGCATGCCTAACTTCAAATTTTTATCTCACTTCCAGTGACATTTCTTAGCCTACTGCACTTGTCCAGTCAGTGTGCATTTGGCAGTAGCATGTGTCAACAGTTTTTCACTCAACAGTTTAATTTTTTTAAATCTTTTTGCTGTTTAAAACAACAACAAAATCTCATAAAAATTACGTTTTCCTGTATGCATTTTCAGCATGGCCATATATCCCTTCACAATTATGATTTTTTAAAATTTTATACCAGTAAACTGTATGGGTTGACAGATATGCTACGGTGTAGTGCCAAGTTCTTTGGGTGAAGCAGTAGGAAGCAGTTTCCCACTTGATAAGTGTTTAATGCCAAAAAAGGATTTATAAAGTAGCATTGTGATAAATTGTTACATCTGATGTGATTATCATATATTCCTGAAGGCATCTATGGGTTTAGCTGTGTAACAGATCATGTGAATACTATGCAGATTGTGTTTTAAGTGACTGATGTTTCTGTACCTGACAGGCATGAATATTTGGCGAACAAGCTTGTGAAGTACAAGAAGTTTGAGGAGTATCTGATGCGAGTCATAGAGGCAATGCCAGAAGGTATGTCACATGACTAGCGGAAACTAATGACGCAGCCCTTACACAGTTGATCAAAACAGACAAAGCAACACTTGACAAAAGCATGCAAGTTGTTTATGTTGTTGTTGTCATTATAACAACACCCTGAATGAATTAGTGCATAGAATACAACTTCCACCACCAAGCCAAAAATGAGAAAATGACAACAACAGCCCCATTTCTGCACACACACACACACACACACACACACACACACACACACACACACACACACACACACATGCACACACACACACATGCACACACACATACACATGCACACACACACACACACACACACACACACACACACACACACACACACACACACACACACACACACACACACATGCACCCCCCAAAAAAAAGAAAAAAGAAAAAAAAAGCACATACCGAGATACCCAAATCGCCTCCCTAACAAAAGTTTGAGACACAAATCTTCTAAAAAGAACAACAAACAATAAAAACACAAAACAAACAAAGAAGGAACAGAATGAAAAATAAAGAAAAAAGAACAACAAAAGAAGAAGAGATCAACAGTTAAACAACGACATCACATATCTTAGATAGTCACAAAGTTTGGCCTGTCAGTAAAGATGTGTTTAACCATTTGTACAGATTACCTGCCCTCATCAGAAGATAAAATGAAGGGGCTGATGATGCGACATCGGACCCTGAATGAATCCAACATGGACCTCGTAGCCAACGTTGAGTTCATGCAGGATGAGGTTTGTGCTTGGAAATGTCAAAATATGGTTATGTTATGTGTGGTGATTATTGACCAGCACTAATTAATTAGTTTCTGCTAATAAAAAGGTACTTGTGCTAAGATGGATGAGGAAGATGAAGAAGGAACCCTGAAGAAGAATGGATTAATAAATCACGTTGAAAAAGGGTATACCCCAAAAATGTGTACATGTTTTTTTTTGTTTTTTTAAAAAGAATTTCAGGAAAGAGTTTTTTTTTTCTTTTTTAGATTGAAGCGTAGAGAAAACATGTTTTTTTGATCTGGTACTTGACTCGTTTTCACCCCTCTGCTTAGTTGGAGAAGATGAAAGGGCAGCTGGAGACGCTGAAACAAGAGCATGCCAAGCAGAAGGTTTCAGACAGCAGCATGCTGGCCCGTCTCCAGGGGCAACTGGAGGCCATGTCAGAGGCCAACAAGCAGACAGAGGTCAAGTTCCACAACACCAAAGGAGCCATGAGGAAAAGGGTAACGGTTCATTCATTTTGTTTTTGTTTCCTTGCTCTTGGGACTTGTCAGATCCTTCACTTGTCATGTTCTACAACACCAAAGGAGTCATGAGGAAAAGGATAACAGTTCATCCATTTAGTTTTTATCTCCTTGCCCTTGGGATGTGTTAGATCCTTCACTTGTGCATTATTTGCACTTCAGTTTGCCATTATGTGACTGACAATATCAGTTTGGCCAACAACAGTAAGGATCCTTAACTGCTGTTAAATACATTGTGCTATTTTGTTAACCTTTCACACCCCTCCAGTTACATGCAAAGATGTATTTAAAACAGACAAATGCATGAAACCAACAAACATACTTTTGTGACAGCCATTCCTGCCCATACCCCCCCCCCCCCCCCAAAAAAAAAAAAAAAGAAAGAAAGAAAGAAAACAAAATATGATGAGGAACTTCATCATCTCTAAACCACCTCTGACTCCTTTGATATTATATATGTGTTTGTGTCTTAATAAATAAGCATTCTATTGAACCTTTTATGTGTTTGTTTCCCTTGATATTAATTATAAATGAGCAGTAACCATATGAAGACCTTTCCAACATGGAAATGCCACTGCATGAAGACATCCAAGTTTTAACCATGGCCAATTTTTTTTCAGCGAACAGAACTTGGTATCATTTTCATGGCGATCAACAACATTTTTGAAAAGTGTCACAAGACAGAAGGACAAGACACCATTGAATGGATTCAAAAACTGCATAAGATCAGGGTACGTGTGTCTGCATCACATTTCTCAAAAAAATGTTAAACTGGATTATTAACTTACACATGTTTGATTATTATCAACATGGATTAGAATCCTACGGTTGAAATCTACACAAAAAAGAAAAGAAGAAGTAAAAACAAACAGCAAAAAACAACAACAAAACTTAACAGTAAACAATGCTGTTCAGCCATACTGCAACTAAGAACTAGACAAAACTAAAGTAATAATTTTATTCATTTCTTGAGTTTGAGTTCACTGCATGTTAGCTTGATAATAAAACAGTTTGATTCTTTTATGGAGAATGAATGCCTGAGCTCAATAAAATGTTTCAAGGCTTTTTAAAACACAAGAATTCACATTTTGCAGTGCTTTGGTAAAAGAATAGAGGCAGCTCACTCAGAGTCAGATTATTTTCATCTTAAATATGAGGGATTTTTTGTTGTTGAAACAAATCCTGTAAAAAAAAAAAAAAAAAAAAAGAAGAAAAGATTAAATGGGTGTGTATACATGTGTGTGTGTGTGTATGCATATGTGTGTGTGTGTGTTCCATTGTCGCAAGTTGGATTTCTTCCCTTGGAAAAATCATGGTGTTGCATTCCCTTGTGGAAATCCATTTGTGGTGACACAGTCACACTAATTCATCCAACAAATCCTTAACATGCTGGTTTAACATCAGTACAGAACTGACTATGGGCCTTGTCTGTTGTGCAGGATTACCTTAATGACCGTAAAGATGTGGCTTACATGGCATCCAGGATCCAAAGTGCTCAGTCTGCAAGTAACTCTGGCTCGGCAAAAGGTCCTCGACAATTGCAGCCAATCAAAATCACTGTCTCAAAGTCCTAGTGATCTGTGTTTTCATCATCAACTCTCTTCAGGCATATTTGTTGAAAATGTGCCCTCATGAACAGCATTGCATCATTAGAATTAAGTTATGCATGTATTACCGAAGGTAAATGTGTGGTTTATTTGCACCATTAGATCCTTTATAATGGAGATTGAGAAGATGTGTACAATACAGTTGATATTTTTATTATTGGGTTAATGATTACAAAAAAAGAAGAAGAAAAAGAAAATAGGCATGATGACACATGGACTGCAAACCATATTTATCCCTGTCCATCTTTGAAAATCTGCCCAGCAAAAAATAAAGAAACAAGAAAAAACAAGGACAGAAAAGAAACACTGCTGAATGCATATAGCAAAACATATGTTTGTTTAAAAGGACTCAAATGTTTGTGTTACGATTTTTTTAATATTTTGAATATGTGCCACTATCTGGAGTGTTGCAGGGGCAGCAGTACTCTTTTACAGAGAAAAAGTAAATGTGCTTTGTATGTTGTTGACTGCTTTTTTGTAGCGCTATTGTCCACTCTCAAGCACACTCACTGCGTTCTTGTTGCATGTGATTTTGAATGAGTGACAGTAGCTTTTCACAGCACTTTTTGAATTTCCACTGAAGTGGTGTACTTATAGCACTGTTTTGGTTGCTACATGGCTGGTGCTGCATGAAACTGCTGCCACCGCAGTGTTCTGTGTACACCATACAACCATGCACCTTGATATGTCACTTCATGCAAAGCCACATATGTGGGGTGCATGTGTGTTTAACTGTAACCTGCCACCTGCAACTTTGGCAGAATTACCAGGATCTTTTACATGCTACTGTAGTAAAATGGGGGTGGAACAGATATTGAAATAAGTCAGCACGGGAAACTGAGAAGAAAATTCTCCCACTGCTCCTGATGCGACTCAAACCCATGACCTTTTGGTCACAAGTCTGGTGTTCTAACCACTGAGCTATCCCTGCTCCCCACTGCTCTAATATGTACATATACATGTACCAGTGTAGTTCACATGCAAGGATTTTACTCACACTCCTTCTTGGGAAAGTTAGTTGTAGTTACTTTATGTCTCACAAAAGTGAGTACAATCGGGAATGCTGTTCAGGTTGGAAGAAGAACTGCATCTGTGATCATGTAAATACTGTAGATGTGAAGTCTTTGAATATACTGTAAAATTTAAGATGCGCAGGAAAAATCATTCATATCAGTGCAGTAAGTCATAATCAGCTTATATGTACCGTAAGCCTTGTCAGATGCAATGTCTCACAAAGACATGGATAAAACGTAACAGAACCAACTGGTGAGATGTGACTTAATGACATAACTTTTTTTGAAAGACAGCTGCATTTGTGGCTTAAGAGGAAGCGAGTTATTTGCGTTTCTTAGTTTGTACTTCAGCATTGTATACTTCAGTTCCAGTTCCCATCGAGAGACTGGTGTTGGGGGTTTCTTCCCTTTTTTTGTTTGTTGCTATTTTGACTGTTGTACCAACCATCAGTTCTTTTCTCAAGAAAACACTTGTGTATTTATTGCCAAAAAAATCCTGATGCAAAAGTGACTGCGCTGAAGATTGTTATTTTTTACAAATTGCAATCATACTTGCATGTTGTGATCATTGCCAACCCAGCATACTTTTGTGACCATGCTGCAGCATTATATGCACTTGTAATATAGGTCTCAGTGCAACTTGTTTCATGTTAACTGAATCCGTGCTGTATTGTTGTGAGTGTGAAAAAGGTCATTCTATTATGAGAGAGAGAGAGAGAGAGAGAGAGAGAGAGAGAGAGAGAGAGAGAGAGAGAGAGAGACTGACATGGGTATTAGCATTTAAATGATGAAAGATCACCTTAAAAATCAACAGAATGCGATGATTGATTGCAATATTTCTTGAATGTTTCATGTGAATGATAATCCAGAAGGCAAAACTCTGCATGCAAACAGATGGTAAGGTTGTATTACATTGTAAAAGAGAGGTGGCTTTTGTTGAGGGTTGGTTTACATGGAAACATGCACAGAGTTAGTCTTGAAAGAGGGGCATGGTCTGTCATTAGGCCTCTCTTTGGGGTTCTCAGTGTTTATATTTTGAATAGGTCATGCGGACAATGTAGTGAATATATATTATGATTGTAAATTGTTTTATTGAAATCATGTGTGTGTGTGTTTGCATGCATGTGTGCATGTATGTGTGTGTGTACGTGCGCGTGTATGTCCTGTGTTGTGTTTTTATGTGTGTGTGTGCCCTGTGTTGTGGTGTGTGTTTGTGTGTGTATGCATATATGCCCTGCATGCATGCATGTGTGTGTGTATGTCCTGAGTTTTGTGTGTGTGCTTGTGTGTGTATGTGTGTGCATGCATGTGTCCTGTGTATGTGTGTGTGTGTGTGTGTGTGTGTGTGTGTAAGTGTGTAAGTGTGTACACTCATACAACATTCAGTTTTGTACAGACATAAATCAGAAGACAGCAACATTTTCTGTTGAAATAGTTCTGCTAACTGAGATTCAAAACAAAAGACCATAATCTACTCAGTGTCCACTTACTTTTCTGCAACTATTTCTAACACCTTGTGTTTTTCATTTCATTTATGATTTTTTTTTTTTTTAAATAACCAAATAAGCTATGACATAAAGCTATTGACAGTTTCTCAATACACACTCAAAATGACAAGACAATCAGGACCAGTACAAACCTGTCAACCCTTGGAAGACAACAAAACAAATACTGGCAAATAATGTAACAGAACAAAACCAAGTCTCCAGTCAATGACAAGACCTAATGTTTTTGTTATGCCTACTAATATATTGGCAAAATAATACAGATCACATGTAATGCTGATTATACCATTCTGGTTGTATTCTTGTGAACTGAATGTAATTATGTTTTCTATGTTGTTAGATTTTCAAACGTTCTTTCCAAGAAAAAGAAGAAGAAAAGAACGGAAAACAAATTCAGAATTCTACTCCATAGAAAATATACTTAATTAAAAAATTGTTTTTGCATTAAAAGCATGCTAAAGAAAGAAGATAGAGAGAGAGAGAGAGAGAGAGAGAGAGAGAGAGAGAGAGAGAGAGAGAGAGAGAGAGAGAGAGAGATGCAGAAGAAGAAAAGAAAAAACGCAGTTCAAACAAAGGAAAGAAATTATGTAGCAGTACTTGTACACAAAAGAACAAACACTATATCCACATTGAAAAGAAATTAAAACAACAATAACCTCACAATATCCACTACATACTAAAAAATATGAATTCAAAAAACACCCACAGCAGGCATTGACATCAGTGACTGTAACAGATACAGCTGCAAAATGCCTTGGAATGCAAACATCACCACAACTGAAACACTCCACAGGTGGAACCAGCCACTGTTCAGCTTTTTGATCACACAGCAATAAAATGCCAGGTAAGTACAACAAAAGGAGACCACATTGACCTCGCAAATGTACACAGGTGACCCTAAATTAACATGTATAACTACATCATGTCTAAGAGCTCCCAGAAATCTCTTGGATGCACAATGAAAGCAATATATACAGGATCACACAGATAGAAAAACATTTTGATTCTATGTATCTCAAACTTGCATGCAGTAAAGCCACAACCAACTTTCTTACTTTCCCCATGCAAAACACAAAACACAGCCCAATAATTATTGTTATCACCATCAACTGAACAATCAGAAGAACTTACCCTTTTGGCTTTAAGGGGACACCAAGCAAAAAAGCATTATGGGGCCCAGTTGATAGAAATGGAAAAAAACACAGAAGACCTGCAGCAGATTTTCAGTCAATTTATGGTCTAGTTTGTTAACAACTGATGTTTTAAAGTTGTGAAAACACACCCGTGAATGCTGCCATTTTGTGTTTGGCAGTCCATGTCTGTGACGTCATGAACAAGGTAAGTATGTATGGCAGAAGTGTGTATTACATCCTAAGTCAACTGTTTCCACTTTCTTTCATAAGAGCAAACCCAAAAGGCTGTACCCCAAGGAACTCAAAATTCAAAGTAAAAAGGTACTTCTGCTGTGTGTATATATATACAGTGATGGAACAACCATAATTTTATAAAGTAAACGGAAATATCAACAATTTTAAAAAACTGTATTCAAGCATCTTCGCTTCAGGCCCCCTTTAAGTCTGAGTCAGCAAGTGTGCTGTTCATAAAGAGTGAGCTTAAACGCCACTCAGCTTATGATTTTGTGCATTACATAAAGTTTCCACTTCCCTCTCCAACACTTCTTTACTGCAGAGATTTGTGAGTCTTTAATGACAGACCAAATTCTTCCACACTGATCCAGCAATGAACTCATCAACATGACTGACGCTGTGCTACTTTGGGGAGTTAACTCTCTCTAGTCCATAACAGTCTGCCTCCCTTCAGAGCTCTTGTTGCATTGCTTTGTGTATGTGTGTGTTTAAATTGCAGTCTTATTCAAAGGTTTGCAGATGTCTCATTAAGTCATTCTTTCTAATATACACATCGGGTAATTAACATCTGATTACTTGATTTTCAAAAAAACAAAACAAAAAACATGACAGTTTATAACAACTGTCTTTCATTTACAGGACAATAAGGAGATTGTGTCTAAGCTGTCACTCTTCAACAGAGACACAGCAGTACATAAGATAAAACTGTTACGCTTCAACAAAAGACTAGGCAAATATGATCACAAAGTGGCACTGGAAGGTGTGAATGGAGGAAGAACACAAAGTTGGAGGGAAGATGAAAGAAACTAAAACAAAAACTCCTCTATGGTTTATCACTTTGAGACTAAAGAAAATGGCTTAGTTTTATTCATTAAATGTCTAAGAATGCTTGCATTTTTAACAAATTAACTTATTACTGTTCATGTCTTTGTTCAAAACCCATTTGTTCAGCACAGCTGGACTCTGTGGTCTATTCAACATTCATGCTTCTGATTGTTGATTTGAAACTCTATTAAAAAAAAAAAAAAAAAAAAAGAAGAAGAAGGAAGTGTGATGTTATGGTGTGATCATAATTAACATTAAAAAAGCACAGTACAGAAAAGACAGCAACAACTCTTGAGGACAACAACAACAATACTCTGCACAGTCAGGAAGATTCTAGTACTAGTCAGGAATAAACAATACTGTTTGTGGTGTCAACCATTTCCTGTTACAGTCGTTAACCCTAACGAGGAATCATACAGTGGTTAATCCAGATGAAAAATCATACATGCTACAGTTGTGTGTTATTTTAGGGGGTGGGGTGGGGGTGGGGGGTGGCATGGGCAAGAATAGCAAGGGAGGTAAACTGCATTTCTGTCCTTTTACCAGACCACTTTTCTTCATCTGATATGGCCTACAAGGTTGACTGGACCTCGAAAAGAAATCACTTACTTAGTTCTCCTGATTTTAGCACAACCTTCAAAAAAAGAATAATAATGTTTTTTTTCCCTTTTTCAGACAATTGTTTTCTACTGAGTGTGTGTGTGTGCATGCCTGCAAGCATGCATGTGTGTGTGTGTGTGTGCGCGAATGTGTGTATGTCACTATGTGTGTGTGGGTGTGTGTGTGTGTATATGGGAAGGGGAGGGGGGTCTGAAAATAGTGTGTCCACACTATTCCATGATCCTTCAGCATACCCTAAAAACAGATCTATATAATGTCACATACTTGATCCAACCTGTTGGTAATCAAAGCCTCCCCCCACCCCCCCATCACTCTCAAGCAAACAAACAAGACAAATGCCAAAGTTACAATCAAAGGTAAAACACCAAACAACCAAAACATCCAAGGTCCAAGACTGCAGATCCTGAACTGATCAGCTTGCAACATGTAGGAACGAGTGTGAGGAAGAAGTATCCCATATCATATATGGGTCAAGGAGTCAAGAAAGAGAAATTAAAATAGCAAAGAAGTGACTGAATATGTACACGTAAAATGTCACCAAAATGACAAGTCCTATGGACACTGAAGAACCATGGAAACAGCAGCACAGTGTGATGCAGAAAACACCAAAGTCCAGAGGCACCACATAACCAAACAACACAATATTGCACAAACATGAGTTTTTCGTTTTGCTTCTTTTACCAGTCAGTCAACAACCAGGTAGCAGATGGCAGAGGCACTGGCTATTTAAAGCAGAGTTCAAAGGTCGATTATGATACTATATATATATATATCTAGTGAGTCTACTGCTTCTCATGTATTCAGATGCACATTGTGCTCAATTTCAGTTTTTTCTTTCTTTAAAACCCCCCAGTTTTAATGAGCATGTTTTTGCCACTGTGACTGTTGACTAAGGAGTGTTCATCATTGCTCGCATTTTGTGATCCATCTCACTCACACTGTCTTGATAATTACTATGCAGAGGCACAGATCCAAACACAAGATGGTGGGTGAAGCTCAAAGCACAGAACAGTAGTATCCACCACTGTGACAAAGGTTTGGGTGGTGACTCAACTTGCAGGCACTCTTTAAACAGCGAGGCATTGTCAGAGGATGGCACGACTCTGCCCTAGTTGGCTTTCCCTGGAAACTCTAAGATGAATTTCCTCTTGGGGAAAAAATCTCTAAAAAAATGAAACAAATGAACAACAAAAACAACCACACCCCAGCTATTGTCGGGACTACACCCACTGCACAATATACTGAGGGTGGCCTGTACAACACATTCCCTGATGTCTAAACCTCTGAAATGCCGGTTACCCTCCATACAGTAGTTAGATCAAAATGTAATGAGAAAGGCCCATGGTGATAAGTGTGTGGTTGTGGGTCAATGCTCAGCCACAGCAACACTGTCTCGGTTCCTGTGCCATGTAGCTCATGTGTGCACTGGCTCTTGGGGATTGCATGTGGAAGAAACACACACTGCCTTCTTGATGAGAAACACTGGTAAAAATATTCCCCCAAAACAAACATACCACCACACAAAAAAAAGCTACAATACATTTTGCTATGTGTTCAGTTGTCTAAAATGATACCTTGTATGGAAGGTGACCGACGCATGTAAAATATTCACACGTGCGAAACAAAAGGCTCAGAGGTGTAACGACGGAGGAAGGGTTAAGAAGAGTTGAATGCTCTGCTCAGCCCACAGAGACCCTGTGTTAAAGATGCATGACACCGGCAATTCATGGGGCAGTTGAAGCCAGTGATTACTTCTTTATTTGATTTCCATATATATATATACCATAATTTCCGGACTACAAGGCACTTCTGGATATAAGGTGCATCTCCCCAAAATATGGCTAAAAAACAACCCAAACCCCAAAATCCACAGATAAGCTGCTCCTGAATATAAGGCATAACTCTGGCAGTGTCACAGTCGATGAGCAAAACCTGATGGACACATGCATCACCCACAAAAGAAAGTGGAAATGTTCAGTGAATTTGTTATCCACAAAAAGTGTGAATCACTCAGAACATTGTATATGGTGTCATTCTCATTGGATGAACAGTGCAGCATATGATAATTGGCTAACCCAATTCTCATATGCTGTCGGACTTGATAACGAGATGAAGTTAAAATTCAGGCTGCCAGCATTTTCTCTCATTCACATTTAGTGCCAGCATGCGTTTTGCTTTTGATCTGGTAATCTTTAACCTTTGAATAATGCTGCTATACAGTATGACTGGGACTCTAGGGCCATTTCTGGGATTGTGTCCTCTGTCAACTGCCCGGAATATATCACCGACTAGTTTGCCAGAGCATGCAGCTTCGGTTCCAGTCCAATACGGAGACCAGTTTGGGTTCAAAATAATCATTATCATTCTTTGGAAAAGCACCTGTGCCAAATTATATTCACAGATAAGGTACTGCTGACCTATAAGGCACAGGGGTCAAGTTTGAGGTCAAACACATTGCCTTATAGTCCGAAAATGATGGGGATTATGAGGAGCCTGAAACACTACCTGCAGGCACAAGGCTAGGGACATGGCACCACTGATGTCCTGGAGCAGAAATGCATAGAAGACAGTGGTCTGTAATGAACTCTGAGACACGGCCATCACCAACCAGAACAACCTTGGAACTGTGCCGAAGGCAACCCTGGGGAAAACGTCTGACAAATGAAGTGGGGTGCACTAGGGTATGCCACAGGTTAAGATATAACATCTTGAGCTAAACTCATTTTACACTAAATCAGTAACAGCAAATGCCAAAGAAACCTATGCAAAAACTCCATGCCCAGAGCTTCTGAGTAAATCTGATAATTTTTAAAAATGTTAAAAAAAAAAATTGATTTGAGAAATTTGTGTGCATCAGGTTTTGTGGGTATATATTTATTTATATACATAACCATCAGCTTTAGATGCAGACACAGATGGGGTGTCAGTTTTCACTGCACCTGCTGCTACAGCAGAACAGGGGGAAAGATGACTACTTTTTTGGGGTGGGGGTATGCTGGACCTCAGCTGTCATCACTCCCAGTCTCTCAGGCAACAGATGGTTCTATGCTGAACTCCGAGCCCTTGCTTCCCATACTTCTAGCATTCAAATAAATGAAATTTGCCTTTTTGACTGCAGCTATGCCATTACTTAAAGGTTTCGTTGAAAATCCACCTGCCTTTTGTGCTGTTGCTATGGTTTAGCTTGGGAGCCCGACTTAGCAGCGCCCACTTTGGGATTTTTGTGTGGACAAGCTATTTGTGAATTTCTGATGGCTGAAGCTGCATGTGTGACATGCAGTCCAGAACCCTCTTGAGTGTTACCAGTATGAATCAACACACAAGGGAGTTAATTAGCACTTGAAATGCGAAACACAAGTACAATAACAAAGGCCTGAATCACCTATGGTAGCTCTCACCTGGGATGTGTGTAAGTACAAGGTACATAAACTCCACCAGAGGTACAGCCTTTGGAGTCAGGTGAGAGTTACCATAGGTGACTGAGGTCTTTGTTGTGCTTGTGTTATGTATTTTGAGTGCTAATTAACATCCTTGTGTGTTGATTCTGCACGAGCACTCTGGGCCTTGTTCTGTTTCTGATTTGTTACCTGTATGATCCGACCCCAAGCAGCTCTTTCAGTGTTACAACTGAGAGGGTGCAGTTGGTCTGAAGCACAGCCTGAAGCGATCAGATTACCAACACAAATAAGGACACAGCTAAATAAAATAGTCTGACCCCTTTGGGACAGATCCTGTGGGCTTGTTCAGACTTTCGTTTCAATATTCTGTGTTAACAATCGTTGTTGCTGTAACTGTTGTTGTTGTTGCAATTGTTGCTGTTGTTGTTGTAACTGTGGCTGTTGTTGTTGCTGTTGTTGTAACTGTGGCTGTTGCAACTGCTGCTGTAACTGTTGCTGATGCTGTGATGGTGTTGGTGGTGAAAGTTGCAGCTGTGGAAGCGGAGACTGAAATGCTGGCTGAAACTGTTGTAGATGCTGCTGCTGTTGTTGCTGCTGCATCTCTCTCTGCTGTTGCTGCTGTAGCTGCTGCTGCAGCTGCTGGTGTTGCTGTTGCAACATCTGCAGTGACGGCTGCATGGGGACCAGCTGCAGCTGCTGAGCTTGCTGCTGCTGCTGCTGCTGTTGCCGCTCCTTCTGGCGCCGCTCCAGCTCACGGTTGAGTGCATTGCGGTAGACCTCGTAGGACATGACGATTTGTTCCAGGTCTTGCTTGTACAGGCGCCGCAGCAGTGCATCAAAGTATTCCAACTCGTTCAGCCGGAACAGCTCCCACTGATGACAAAGTGACAGTCAGGATTTAAAAATGCAAATGCCGCGACACATGCATGACAACTTCCAGGGAACCAAAACAGTGATGCTGAGAGACATGTACGTAGACTGAAGGTGTCGTCTGACCTAAGCAGACTGATGGAATAACTTACTGAACCAAGTAGACAAGGCTCATATGACATATCATGAATGACAGCTTCTGGGGAACCAACACAGTGATGCTGAGGGACATGTATGTAGATTGGAGGAGTCTGACCTAGGTAGACTGATGGAATAACTTACTGAACCAAGTAGACTGAGGGAGTAGCTGTGCTTACCCCAGCAGATCAAACACACACCTACCTTCAACTTGTGGTCATGCTCAGCTGGTGCCTTGGTGTAAACAACTAGCCACTCTGGGATTTCTGCAGAACAAAGAAAGAAAGAAAAGTTGATACCCTCTGCAAAACTCAATGGTTGGGTACTCTCCCACAGCAAATATCAGTGCTTTCTGTACATCACCCTCCCTCCTTCCACTTTTAGAAGTGTAACAAGCATGTGGTTGTCTTACATGGAGTCTGGCTGCACTACATAAGTGGACCCTGCCATTGTCCATCGGTCATACCAGTGATTGCGCTACATGTTTCAAACTGGTGTGACATCAATAAGGTAGCGAAAGTGGTCCAAGGAAAGTGGTAGCAAAATGATTGTACCCTGTTCCCTTTCTTGTCTAGAATTCACTCACACACACACACACACACACACACACACACACACACACACACACACACACACACACACACACACACACACACACACCTCTCTCTGTGTGTGATGCAGTTTGTTTGTTTTTAAAGAATCTTTTTCTGAGAACAGGTCAAGCAATAACGGTACGTCTGACCCATTGCTGATTTTGTTTCCGGAACATGCCAGTCTTAACTGGTAAAATACTGGGAATTACTGGTTCACACAAACCCTGGTCACACTGCAATTCACCTTTGGCAATGACCCCTACCCACCTTCATGGAGATAGGGATTGGCGGGCACGAGGACATTTGCCTGGCGCTCGTGGCCATAGTCCAGGGCTGGTGACATGTTGAACTGTCCCCCAATGTAGCCCAGGTAGCGCTGAGGGGGAATATTCAGGTAGCTACATGGGTGGTGCAGCTGGGCTATGCGTGTTATGTGGCTGAAAATAAAAATAAAAATGCTGATTTGACTTGTTAAAAAGTAATTCATGTTTCATTTCAAGCAGAATGTAGAGCCCTATAAATACATGAATTAAGAAAAAGCTGCACCCCCCAAAAAAACAACAACAAGAAACAGACAAAAACAAAACAAAGAACAAACAACCCCCCCCCCCCAAAAAAAAAAAAAAATTGCAATTCATTTTTGTGTATACCATCTGACTCATCATTTCCCAGTTGTGGGGTTGTGAGGTCAAACAAATGAAGTCCATGAACTGCTGATGAATTATAAATTAAGTCACCGAGTCATCTCATGTTTTACAGACTTTGATACTGGCAGGGTGTGTAAAGACAACTGTCTGTTATGTTTGAAAGTAAAAACCCTCGAGAATTTCTAAATCACAATCCATCCACTTGTCTTGCCATTATCAAAGAAACAATAAGATGTGAAATGAGCTTATAAATAAATAACCCACCTTACTAAATGTAATTCTAATATACACAGGGAAACAACTCAAATCATCAGGAAATTGGCTTTTTCTGTCTTTCCCCATTGAAAATGCCACCAAAGAAGTAACTACACATTACACAGTACAAAAACTAAAAGAATAGAACATTTTTTAAATTATTTTTTTAATCAAAAATATGTACTCACTTATAATAATACACACAGTGGTCCTTGGACTCAATACGCTCCCACCCTGATGGCAAACTCTCCTTCTCCAACGGATGACTCCAGTGAGTGGCCTGCGTGTTATGGTCAATGTAGTACTTGCGTCCACCCATCGTCCAGTCAATGGACCAGCCAGGTGGCAATGGTGGCTCCTCCGATGAGTAGCCACCTGGAGTGACAGCTCAACATGTCATTTCACTGACTGACAGATGGGAGGCATTGTGATTCTATTACTGCATGAAACATTTCAAACCTGCAAAGTGACAAAAGCCTCTGATTTACAGGGCTGGCTGCTGACTCAGTACAGTAACCTGGTGATATGAAAAGCCAGAACAGTTTCCTTATAAAAAAGATAACAAAGGAAAAGAAAAGAAAAAGGGACTGCTACATTTACACACACACACACACACACACACACACACACACACACACACACACACACACACACACACACTCATGCAAGCGTGCACACACACATACACAGGCGAGTGCATACATACATGCATAGTGTGAACCAATTTGTTATTTACGGTTGAACTTGAAGTTGTTGCATAATTCTCTCTCTCTCTTATTCGTATTCTCTCTCTCTCTCTTTGTGCTGTGTGAATGAGGTCTCTGTATAGTCTGGTCCATAATTATACAACTTAATCCCTAAAACAGCAAGTTGGTTCGCACTCATACTTTAGAAAGAATGAGTCACCAAAGCAGTGAAACATTTGATGAACAGGGGAAAGCTTTTACAAAAAAAAGAGAGAAAAAAATGCTCTTAAAAGAGGAGCTGTCTCTCATGGAAGTGGTCTCTGATGAAGGTGATCCTTCAGCACAGATTGTACCCTGTCTGCATTGTTCACACTTTACCCCTAAGCTCACAAGCTCATGAGTAAGATAATCGCTTGACATTCAAGTAACCTACTCACTGGAACTGGACACAGTGGTGGCGGTGGTGCCGAGAGAACTGGCATCCCCCTCACTGCCGGAAGCACCGTAAAGATTGCGGCTGTGGACGAGGCTGGTGGCGGCACTGTTGGCCTGCTGTGCGTAGTGATTGCGGATCTCCTGGTGGTACTGCTCTATCTGCAGACTCTCCTCCAGCTGTTGAAGGTTATGGTAGTCACTGTTGCCGGTGGGGGAGGGGATGGGGTGGGTGTTGGTGGTGGGTGGGGTGGGGGTGTTGGCTTTGGATGGGTACTTGTAGTACTGATGCTGTTGGCTGCTTTCACTGCTGCCATCTTCTGTTTCAGAAAAACAGCCCAGAAAGGAACCTTATTTTTGAGTACCAAAACACACAGAGGTTAGTTACATTATATATATAAATGGCTTGTTGATGCTTGAAAACAACAACAAAAACTTTGTGTGTGAGTGTGGTTTGATCTTCACCTTAGATGCTGCCACTAGTGCCAGTCATCATTAAAAAAAGAAAACAAAGTCTGAATACAGATCTGTAAGTGTAAGGGCTTAACTCTTATCTTACACTTAGTGACTTACAGAGGTACAGTGCAAATTATAAGATCTCACCACTTTTTTGTTCCATCAGTGTAACTCTTAGTACCATTAGTACTACTCAGCTACTCAGCATTAGTGTCTGACCAACATCAGCTTGAACATGACACCCTGCCCCACCCAAACAAAAAGCAACAACAGAAAAGAAAAAGAAGCAAGATGGCATGCAGAACATTTTGCCAGTTTGGCATCAACATTGACAATAACACTAGTGACAGACCTTCAATATAATTTATGTGTGTGGGTGGGATTGTTGGTGATAGCAAAGCCTCTCATTTACTAGCTAGCAAACTTGAGTACAGGTGATTTTACAAAAGCACAAGTGGAAGGTGCTTCTTAAAATCTTTCCAAGAGGTCTTGTCTACAACTTAATATAAAAATTTGCTGTGTTAAAGGTTAAATGACACTTAGCAAGCTTAGAATAATAATACTGTAGAATGTGCTCAAAATGTACATTGTAGAACAATGTGTAGGTGTAACTGCATGAAAGGCGTTCCATGAAAATAAAACAAAGTATTCAATTGCCTTTCAAGGCATGCTGAATAAATGAGAAGAGGTATGACTGAATCAGTGAACAGGATAATGACCAATGATTCAATGGCACTGTTCACATCCAGTTATAATGTGTATTATATTCTTATGAGTTATAATCCCTTATCTTATCCATCACTAGTCAAATCATAACTGAACTGTCCAGTAAACATAACACTAAAACAGTAAAAGTCAAGGCCCTTATCCATAGTCAAATCATAATCCAGTGGTCCAATAAACACAACACTCAAAGCCACAATCTCACCTTCTGCCAGCACTCCAACAGCAACAGCACGGTCATCTTGCACAGCAAGCGCATAGCTCTGAACGCCATGCGCCACGGGTTGAGAGGCCACTGTGTAACCAGCCTGGTTCGCCACTGAGCGCATGACACCAGCTGAAGCTGCTGAAACTGGCTGCGAATACACCAAGCCATAAGTCTGTGACGGAAGCAGCGCTGAGGTCACATCAGTTCGTGTCACTGGTGACGATGTCACCCTCAAGTTTTGAAACCCTTGCGTTATGTGAGACAGCGGCACTTGCTGCTGTTGCAGTTGTTGGTGTTGCTGCTGTAGAGGTTGTTGTAGCTGCTGCTGCTGCTGTGGGTGTTGATAGTGATACTGTTGCTGGTGTGACTGCTGGTATTCCGGGTAAAGATGCGTCTGCTGCTTCTGCTGCTGAAACTGGTACTGCTGGGACTGTTGCCTCTGCTGCTGGTATTGTTGCTGTAGTTGATTCTGGTGTTGCTGCAGCTGCTGCTGGTGTGCGTGTCGCTCAGCAGCAGTGGCAGCGCTGATGACAGATCCTCCATACATGCCAGATGCATGGGCGAGCCTGGGAGGTTGAGCTGCAGGAACAACTTGCTGGTGAGGTGCATAGGAAGCTGGGGTCCTGGCACTGCGGCCTGAGCGAGGATAGGATGTCCCTGGTCGGACTGGTGTGTGGTAGTCTGAAGGCAGAGGAAAACAAAATAAACCATCCAGTCTCTGAGTCTGACTCTGATGCATGGATGCTCTTGAAAACTGACTGTATGTGTGTCACCAAAATGTCACACACAGAACACTTTATTTATGTGTGCTTATTTGAGTATGTCAAATGCTTCAATACTTCTTCTTTTTGTTTTGTTTTGTTTGTTTCATCCTGGCTTTTTGTCATATGTGTTGATACTGATGTTTGTACGCATTATAATACTTGTGCTTTTTTGATTGTCAAGTGGATTTTGATGTTGATAATGTACAGCGCCGCAAGCTCGAAAATGTTTTAAGGGGTATAGCGCTGTATAAGAGTTCTTATTATTATTATTACTTTCTAACTGATTTAAAGTAAACCAGAGAAATCAGACAAGCAAAAGAAAAAGATGGGGGATGTGCAACAATGGACAAAAATGACATCAACAGGCAACATTTGATTGTAACATTGTTGATCATTAACATTAAATATTTATGATTTACCAGTACCACACAAAATGAAGAAATTATGTCTTAATAAATTAATGTATTATACTAAAACTATTAATATTATGTCTTAAGTTCAACAGAGTTAAATACTTAGTGAATGCTAATTTCTTCTGATACAGCTTTATACTATTATACTTGCATCATACTTCACAGTCAATTCATGTAAAAAAAAACTAAAAAAACCTATTACACTAAAAAGTGGCAAACAAAGCAATTATAAATTTTGTTTTAAAAAGTATCTGATAAAAACTATAAAATTAGCATTATTATTACATACTGGATATTTGTAACAGTGGATTTTGTAACAAATACAGTAGACGTACTGAGAATACTTGCCACGACTTGTTTGGGGACAACATCAGTAAAAAATAAAAGTGTAACACAGTTGGGAAGGTCTGTGGTATTTTCAGAACCAGTCAGCAGTGATGAAATGTTCTTAAAAGTTGTCTATTATTAGTATTATACTATTAAACTGGGAAACAGATGAATCTAACAAACGGACACAGTTTTTGGTTTTCCACTTCATAATGTAATTCTGAAACAGTGAAATCAAGGAAACGACGGCAACAAAAACTTTTGTTCCTTTGAATCATTTGATCACTTATAACTATGCAAATTAGAAGAAACAAAGGTCTGCAATCAATGCAATGGCAGAAAGTAGCAGACAATCTTGGAAACTCAGAATTTTTGGTACAATTTTTGATACCATAACAATCCATCTACTGCATTTTAAACTGATTTTTATGTAACAAAATGGTGCACTTGGGGTGCAACTTACTTGGATATATTAAAGTTAGTTTATCAAGAGATGGTGTAAAAATTTTAAAGAATAGTTCAGCTTCTAAGTTGGCATTTTCAGTTTGTATCGTTATCAGACATCCTGTTACTGTGACATTTTCAGAAGCCAATTTTCCTTGATTTTGATCACTTATCTTGAGACCAAGGCTGCTAATTTTTACTTTGATTTCTTATCAATAAAAAACAAACAAACAAAACAACAACAACAACAACAAAAAACTGAATAAAAGCAACCACAGCTTGATATTCATGAGCCAGTATGGCCTAGAACTAGAAGTAAGGTGTTAGGCTGGTAAGCAGGGGGACCTCGGTTCAAATCTACTTTGGCTCTCCTTTCTCTTTAAAAATAGTTGTCTCTGCCTCTGGACACTGTCTTGTGACTTTGTCCCTCACAATTAATGAAACATTAAAATGGCTCTCATCACTGCCCATCTTAATGCAGGAGTCATTCTGGTGGTGATAGTGTAGCGACAGGTATAAGTAATAGTCTCCCTCTCCCCCACCTCCATAAACCCTTCCCACCTTCTCCATATCCCTAATATTGTAATAAGCTGTACGGTTTCTGGGGACATTAAGCACAATGTTTACTTATATTCATCATTTCACGACTGTTACATGTATAGTAAGATGAAAAGAAATTTTTGTTTTATATGAATGTACACAAACTGACCAGGGCTTTGCTGGAGCACCTTTTGTTACACTTACAGGCTCACATAATTATGTCATAGAACCTATAAATCATTGATCAAATTGACATTGTGCATACAGCATAGGAAACATTATAATGAAAACAGTAAACATCTACTTACTTCGCAACACAGGCGGAGTGTCACGCTTTACATAGCGACCAGCAATTCCTTCATTTCCAAGGCCTGTATCCTTCTTCTTGGACAGTTTGCTGCGCTTATCCATAGCTTGTAAAGAGCAACTCACCCAGATCTAAACTATCTGCAGAGCAGTGCAAATCTGTAGTCTCATTTTAATTTGATGGTGGTCTCAGTATCATGCAAAAGGCAAAATATGAGAACAGCTGTATGCATGTTATCTGTAACATAATGAATAAATTATTACTAATAACAATATCTACAGTTCATTATCTACAAGGAAAAGTGAAACTGAGCATTTTACTCATCTTACAGGTTTCAGGAGTAATCAATTCAATGTGAACCACTTCTACAGTTCTAGACCTTTTTCTAAAAAATAAAATAAAATTAAATCATAACATTTACAACAAAAGGTGTTTTTGTTCTTATGGTTTAGATGGTTTTCCACAGCCAGAGTTATAGAGCTCTGATGTGCATCTCAGTTGAGAGACAACAGCAAGAACCAACAAACTATCATCCAAATTCGCCTTGTGTGTCATCACACTACATGACTAAGAGAACAATCACTTGTAAGCATTCCTTTCGGCTGGCACAGTCACAATAGACAGGAAGACTGAGATAGACAGGAAGATTCTCTACTGAGAGGTCAAAGAGTGCTGGCTGGAGAGAAATTCCACAGACAACACCACACCTGCAGGGCCGCACAGACACCGACCTGAGCATGTCAATGTTTACATTCACGGATTCGGCCGGATACAGTGAAGTGAGGCACACACTGAGTCATGTAATCGTCAAGTTCAAAGCGAACAACATCATACTATCATCATGAAAAGTCTCCCCATAACTCGCCTAGGCCAGCAGCGAAAGCATACGCAGAATGGGAGAAATCTACGAATTCCGAAGAATTTTGTCAGGATGACACTGCGTGCGCAAGTTGCACCTAAAACAACGTCAGAAGCGCGAGAGGTGCCCTCGGGTTGATTTCAAGGAAGCATGGCTGGTGTCTCAAATAAAATGTAAAATAATACATCGCACAGTACATGCAGACGCACTGAAACGCGTGGCTTGCTAATCGATCACATCTTGATCACCAATGGTCTGATGTGGAGAGCAAATAGAAAGAATGTCAACAACACAAAAAGTAGAAAAGGCCCGACAGAAAACTTCGCCGAATGTGAACTACGTCATCCAGATTGGAGTAGAGGATTCGGAAGTGACGAAAAGCCCCGATCTGCGCTGTTTACCGTAGCAACTACACACCTAGGAAACGGTGCATGTAGCGGTGTGCGCGAAGCCACCTTTTCTAGTTTTGTGTCTTCTAAACACCCTTCACCTCGGCTGCATCTCGTTAGAAGTTCACAAGTGATTTGGCCAACTCGCCGAAATGACCGATTCAAAGCCAGAATCGATGCCAGAATCGAAGGAAGATTCTGGCACAGAAATAAAGGCAGAATCGAACACTGAAGTGAAGGAAGAAACTCCTCCATCTGGCGTTGCATCTGGCGTTGTCTCGGGCTCTTCACTACCAGGGCCAGACCTGACACCAAAAGAGCAAGACTTCCTGAAAGCTAAATCCTACCTTCTGACGGCGAGCACGAACACAGGACTCAACTTGTG
>OY757543.1:8932172-8935600 GCA_963584105.1 Alviniconcha strummeri
GACCCCGTCACTGTCCTCCAGTCTCATCCCGCAGTATTCCATTGCCATCATGCGCTCCAACCTCTGGCCAGGTGCCTGCGCTTTCGGCTTTGAGAAGTAAGTGTACGGTTGTGGTCATCATTTTTATTACATATGTTAACCTTTTCACTGCCAAGAGAGAATTGTCCGTAGGTGATCCTTAGAAGTGTCCTTAGTTCTTGGATTGTAATATACTGTCAGCCACACAGGCTGGCAGGATGTTACAATCCAAGAACTAATTAAGCAACTCTGACAAAATTGTGCATTAGTGCCTTTTTATAAGGACTGTGTTGAAGTTAAGGAGAATACTAACAAAAAACAACAAAGAAACAAAAAACAAAACAATAACAACAAAAATGCTGATATTGAGAAGCACACAAGAAGTAAGAATTTAGGCAGGATGCCATGTGACATTCTGTAAGCCAGTGGGAAACACTTTAATTGCTGCAGATGATGGCCTGAGAAGGGAAAATGTTAATGCTCATGACAGTTAAATAGCTAATCAAGACATTTCTGCGGAAAGGGCAATCGTGAAAATCAACTGTTGATTAAATTCTGACAGTTCCTTTTGTTTCTGTATGTATGATGCAGACTGTAAATTCTGGCAGTTTTGATCCATGGTGATTACTTCCATATACTCAATAGAACACACTCTTGTTTGGTCCAGTTCTGGGGGCCATGATGAAAAAGGGATGAGAAGGAAATGACCAATAACTTTTTTGTTCAACACTGTGCAGTGTCTAGGCAAATCTGTGGCATGAACTAAAAATAACTGAGAAAAAAAGAAGAAGAGATTTTGTCTGTCTGTCTCTCTCTCTATGGGTACAGGCTGTTGGCAAAAATGCCCTTGGGGTGACCTGTTGTTCAAGTAACACTTTGGGAAGGTCTGTTTTCAAATTGCATGTACAACCTAGTTTTGTGAAATGGCTCCCAGATGCTGGGCTATGTCTTTGACCAAGTGGCACATTCATTTGGTGTCACTAAAGATAAAAACTTCTGCCAAAATGTTTGGAGTCATTATTGAGCTGGACAGAAATGCTTGGACTTATTTTTGAGCTGGACATCAATTAATAAACTTGCATGCCATTTGTGTGCAGGAAATTTGAGAACGTGTATGTGGGTACTGGGCACAAGTATTCTCAGGACAACTACAGCGCTCCCCCACCCCCGCCCATCCAGGAAGAGTTCCCAAGTGGCCCCGAGATCACAGAGGCAGAGGATCCCACACCTGAGGAAGAGGCTGCTCTCCGGGCAGCAGAAATGGAGGCTGCAGAGGCTGCAGAGGAGATGGAGGATGCTGAAGAGGAGGAGGATGAAGACGATTAGACAGTTGAACCTCAAGGACATTTTTTTTTTTAGAATAATAAACATCAACGTGGCATGAAACTTACAGCTCCTGGGTATGTTAGCTTTCCATGTTGGAAACAAGAGAATTAATTATTTGTTTTGATCATGAAAAAGACATATATTTCTTCTGCACCAAAAAATAGACCTGAAAATGGGTATAGAAAAACAGAGGGGGTAATTAGGTGACAAATTAGATTTAGAGAGCAGAATGAATGAGTGTTGAACTGCATTTTCATTCATTTGTCTCATTTTGTATTGTTGAAATGAACTTCAAAGAAATTAAACAAGAAATGTGCATTATGTTAATAGACTCAGCACATGAGAATGAATGACTGTGTGTGTTCTTTTTTCTTAAATTTTTATTTTTTATTTTTTTTTCTGTACCAGTATAGGTCCAAACACATAAGGGATACTGTACTGTACCAGTATAGTTTACTTTTATCTCCATTGACTAATCATGCATGACCCTTTCTCTTGTGAATCCATGTAGCCTGTGATAATTGCTATGTCAAAACACAATTGACTACAAGACATACTTTACACATTCCATTTGTAAATAGTTTTGTGAACATCAGTGGCCTGAAAGAATGCCCAGACTTTGTTATTATTTATTTTTATTTTTATTATCATTATTTTTTTCCATCTCTCTCCATGATATAACTGTAATGGTTGACTGGGTGAAAAACACCAAATTACTTACTTACGCTACTTCTTGTGTTGTTCAAAACTACTTTACCCATGCTTTAGATTATTGTCTTTTGTTCTTCTACTCAACTTCCAAAGCTTGCTGCAATATTCTTTATCTATTTCTTGTGTTGTCTTCCGCAGTACAGGTACTCATTTTCGTTTTTCTTTGTTGCGTTTTAAGAAGTATCAGAAGGTAAATATCTGTGAACCATAAGTCTGCCTTTTTACCTGCCCAAAGATGGTGAATAAAAGAACTGGAAACAAAAGGTTAATCATATGTTTGTGCACACTTGCATGTGTGTGTGTGTGTGTGTGTGTGTGTGTGTGTGTGTGTGTGTGTGTGTGTGTGTGTGTGTGTGTGTGTGTGTGCGAAGCCAATATAAATTCACTTGACAAAACTGAGAAGGAAGAAAAAAATTAAAAGAGAAATACTAAACTAATCATACACACACACACACACACACACACACACACACACACACACACACACACACACACACACACACACACACACAAAAGCTGGGAGGGGGTGGGGATGGCAATAGTCAAAATAGTGGTTCAAGGGAGACCACCTATTCTTGACCAGACGTAAAGTAAATCACAGTTTACTTCCCTTCAAAATTGTTACTTGAGCATCTCCTGAAAGAAAAAAGAAAAGAAAAAAGGGTGGGGTGGGGGTTGGTAGGGTTTGTGGGGGGGGGGGGGGAGTTGGGGAAGGGGGGGAGAAGAAGTAGAAAGAAGTTGAAAAAGTGCCATTTCATTAGCAGAATTGCAAAAGTGTTCAGTGAGTGTGTGCGGAAAAAGCGGAAAGTGGCGTCCAAGAGAGACAACTCTAGCCGTTCGAAACAAAATTCTTTGTAAGAGTTGTCTCCTATTGTCCGCTGCACGACTGTTCACCTGCACGCCACATGCACTCTGTCCACACCCCTTTTTGTTTCCCCTCCCCCTTCATTCCTCTCTTCTCTCTAGCTCTGTTGGGTGTCTCTGTGTCTGTGTCTTCCTGTCTGTCTGTGTCTCTATCTGTCTGTCTGTTCCTACCTCCTTTCTCCACTTTTCATTCCTATGATTGTGGAACGAGTAAGTAAGAAAGTAACTTGGTGTTTTACGCCCAATTACCCAAATCCTGAAATCCATGAAACATCACAATAGCCTAGGCCGAACAATTGACTGTCAGCTTCCTGTCTCGGTTTGTCTCGTTTTGCAGCCGAAGATTCACACACACACACACACACACACACACACACACACACACACACACACACACACACACACACACACACACACACACACACACACACACACACACACACACACACACACACACACACACACACACACACACACACACACACACACACACACACACACACACGCAC
>OY757543.1:8935800-8995776 GCA_963584105.1 Alviniconcha strummeri
CATTCCTTACTCTCAGTCTCGAGTTCTCAGACGTACAGTTGTCATGCAGAAGAAGTGCAGCTTCCCAATTCGAGATTTTCTTGTCTCCTCTTCGCCGTCAGTGTTAATGTGTCTTGATGCGCAAATCCAAATTTTCTGAAATAATCTTCCAATGGTATCATTGGCGGGAGCCGCCACAAGTATTATTTTTGTCGCGACACACACACAAACTCGTTTTTTGTCGCGACAAGTTTGTCATTACGAAACTTTTATCGCGACAAAAATTATACATGTCGTAGCTCCCGCCAATGATACAATGGTACGTGGGACGGCGTGAGACACCATTTTTACACGGCGCATAGTTGAAAAATGGATAGCCCTTCTTGCGCTTCAAGCATGCCGCTTTTTTCAGTGTCGTCACCATTTAGAAGATAAATGCGATTGTGGGGGGCCTATTTGCTCATCATGCATATGGGCCCTAATGGTTATGACTCTGGACTATTACGACAGCCATCGCGAGTTCAATCCCGGTGAAACCTTTAAAAAAAAAAAAAAAAAAAAATCTTTTCTTTCTTCTTTTTTCTTTTTCTTTTTCTTCTTTCTCTCCAGCTGCAGCAGCACCAACATCATTCAAAAGCTGCAATCTCTCTCTCTCTCTCTCTCTCTCTCTCTCTCTCTCTCTCTCTCTCTCTCTCTCTCTCTCTCTCTCTCCCTCCTCCCTCCCTCCCGCCTCTCTCTGTGTCCTTTCTCTCTGTTTATATAATTATATCTCCATGTAAACACCCGCTTCACCAAAATTAACTTTGAAAGAAACTGTGTGTTTTTTCTCGAAAAGGTAAACGTTTTCAAGGAAGACTTAAACGAACCGACAAAAGTAGCATGATGGACAGAAAGAAGGGGTTTTGGTTCCCGGTAGTTGGAGCCTTGTAAGATAAAAGAAAAAGTGGACTTAGTGCGGAAGGATACATGTCTCAGACAGTCGGTCAACTGAACAGAAACGTTGAACTTTTCAATCTGTTTATTGTGCTTATACCATGTGGGTCTACTAGAATGACACTATTCTACTCAAATTGATCCTGAGTCCTGACGACCGTATTACTGCCACTGACCGTGGTTAAAGTAAAAGTCCAAAGTTTTTAAGTATGCAAAATGACCATCGAAATGATTGACAAATGAGTCACTAGTTTCAGATTTAATGAAATAAAAAATAAAAATAAATAAATAAAATAAATGTTTAACTGGGTTTTTAATCGATTTTATTTTCTGTAGGCTTCTCCATCAGTCACGTGACATTCCCGGAAGTGACCTCAGTCTGTGGAGACAGTGCGGTTGCCATCTTAGATTCTTCAGTAAACTGTGTATGCGTGTGGTCAACAAAAAGTTAATTATGCCGGCCTACTGTGTTGCCGCGAATTGTAACAATTCGCAGACGACCCCAGGTATAACAATGCACGAGCTCCCGCGCAATCGACCCGCAGTGAGGCGAAAGTGGATTAAATTTATACAATTCAAACGAGCTGACTTTCTTGTTGCGCCGCATCACGCCCATTTGTGTAGCGAGCACTTCAGTGTGTGCGATTTCACAAACCCCATGGAATACCGCTTCGAAGCTGACACGATGTTCCGGAACTCTTTAAAAATTCTGCCTGACAGGCTCAGACTGATACGGCTGTATCCTTGTGTGTCTCTCGGGCAAAGTATCAGTTTCGTCTTCCGATATCGAGTTGGCCTTTTTGCAGCGACTCCCCAGAGTGACGTAGTAGGCATATGGTCACGTGATTTGGGCGTTATGGCGACGCTTTCGGTGCGACAGAAAATGCCTTTTTCGTGCATTTATAACCCTCAGATCACGGTTTCATCTACATCATCGTTCTCAGCGAGCTTTAACGGAAATCGTGTCAAAAATCACCCCTAACCTTGGACTTGTCCTTTAAGCGTACATTATATTAGAGATCAGCACTGCCGTTGATACTATAACCACACTGCAGTGTTACTTTTGCGCAAACTCGCATTTTACAGTGTTATAAGAGCGCAAAAAATGCACAAGAATGTTGGCTACGTTAGCGCAAATAGCGCTATAATAACAAAACAAACAAAAAACAGCTAAATGAGGTGGTTTTGACATGCAGAGAAAGAGGGAGAGCGTGAGGGGAATATTGACACTAAGTGTATGTTTCATTTTATTTAATGATGCAGCCTGAAGTTAGTAATTGGATTTTAACGTACTGTCAACCCCCATAGGGTGAATCAAACTCTATCGTAAAGCTATTTCATATTTCAAATCTCTGAAGCTACGTTACTTTTAATAGTACGGCTACACAATAAAATACAAACAGCAATCTGCGTGTCTGTGTCTGTCGGTGGTAGGCCCTATGAACTAGCACAGTTGAACCTGTTATGAACTTCAGTAGCAAAAACTGAAGAAGAGTGTTCGAGGAAATGAACCGGTACTTTTCCCGCAGACGATGCCTTTTCTGCACAGATGTAGCGTCAAATTCATTGTAACAGGATCTGTCTTGCGCATATATACATGTTGCAACCACTTACACGACAGGCGTAGCACCCTCCTCCACTGACTTAGCCCCACTCCAGTCTCATTTTTGGTATAGCCTACACTAAAGCTCAGTAACTTCTTCGTTCATGTATATTGCTATACGCAGACAATGTCGTTGTGTGTGCGTGTGTGTGTGTGTGTGTGTGTGTGTGTGTGTGTGTGTGTGTGTGTGTGTGTGTGTGTGTGTGTGTGTGTGTGTGTGTGCGCTCTCTCTCTCTCTCTCTCTCTCTCTCTCTCTCTCTCTCTCTCTCTCTCTCTCTCTCTCTCTCTCTGATTGAATCCAAAATTCGCTTCATATTATCATGTCCTATGTACAGTGACCCAAGAGATAAATGTATACCACGCAAATATGTCAGATGTCCATCTCTCTTTAAACTGTCAATGCTATTTTGCTTCTAGCTACTTTTCTACCCAAGGCTTTTGATGTACGCAATACTGTTTTGACTGGACAGATGTTGTACCTATGAGGCCTTACGTTGACCTAAAGTTGCTTGACTGTGTTCGTCACCATAATTGACATGGGCCCACGCCTTTTTCAATAGACTCTCTCTCTCTCTCTCTCTCTCTCTCTCCCCCCCCACCCCCCCCCCCCCGTGCATGTGTAGTATGTGTGTGTGTGTGTGTGTGCGTGTGTGTGTGCGTGCGTGCGTGCATGCATGCGTGCGTGATTGTGTGTGTGCGAGCGTGCGTGTGTGTTGTGCGAGCGTGCGTACGTGACGTTTCATGTTTCCGGGACTTTCACAGACTAAAGCGAGCGCTACGATTCCTTTGTTTCCGGTTCCGAGCCTTTCCGGCTGCTTGCGAACCTAGATTCTGCTTTCCGGTTAAATATAGTGTAAATGCGTCATTGCTGGAACAGCGTGCGAGTAATCAATGCAGAACAACAATAAATCCGAGGAGTTAATCAATCATATGATCAGGAGACCAGTCACAGAATGTTTGTTCAGAGCCAGAGGCATACTGCCTGGATTTAATATTTTAAAGATATTTTTAGTTCTCCTGATTCACTTCATAACCAGTCCTGCTTGTACTTCCCCACCCCAACCCACCACTCTCTCTCTAAGTTTTGTTATTTGCATTCTAAAAGAAATCAGCACTGAGGTTTACGCATTTTAAAAACTAGCCTTCTTAAAATATATTTCGTCCATTGTCGAAGACATATTTTTATGATAGCCCTGATATAACCGTAATGGCTGACTGGGAGTAAACCACCAAGTTTTATACACACACACACACACACACACACACACACACACACACACACACACACACACACACACACACACACACACACACATGCAAAGCTTTGTTGTTGTTGTTGTTCGTTTTGGACCGAAATCGTCAATCGTTCCTCCGTAATCTGTGGTCGTCGTTGTTGTTTTTATCTGTTTCGTCCCGAGGTGACCCTGTGAAGTTGATGAGACGTTAAAATCCAACAGCTAGCTAATTAACTGGTCTGTTCTACTTGATGAGGGGGTGGGGGTGGGGTATGATCTAAGAAGGCTATGATTTCCTGTAAGCATAAAACTAATCTTGAAAATACTGCTGGTTGCAGGTGATCACACACACACAGAGCACGCACCCCCCCCCCTCCCCCCACCCCCACACACACACAGAGGCAAGGCTTTGTTGTTGTTGTTGATGCTGAGAACTATAAAGCGAACATACAAAGGAAACACGTATGATTCCATCACGTGTTGCATCTTCCAGTGCAAGACGGTGTCATCTTTTTCCCGTTATATGATTGCTTCTATGTTTGTTTGTTTTTTCTTTTCTTTTTTCTTTTTTCAACCACTGCCTTTTATCGATTGTTTTTGTTGTGTTTCTTTTCTTTTTATGCGACTGTTTTTGTTGTGTTTCTTTCCTTTTTTATGCGATATTTTTTCATGTTAGCTGTGGATGCATCATGCAAGAAAGGGCCTAAGCACACGAACAGTTTAAAAGAACGCTAATTTTAATGGAAAAAAACAAACAAACAAACAAAAAACGTACGCACATTTTCGAGGTAATTAAGCCCCTTTTTAAAACGACAAAACCACAGTTAAACGATGACAGGTTGAATGACAGAAAGGCTCGAAGAAATTAAAAAATCGAAAACCTCAATAAAACAAGCAAACAAACAAAAAATACAACAACAAAAAATACAACAGATCTACAACTTCTAACTGTGCAAAATACTCTTATTCTGCGAACTTTGGATGCTTCTTACACGAACTGATTAATTCTGCGACCCTGCCAGGCACATGTAATACATGATATATAGTTAGTTAGTTAGTTAGTTAGTTAGTTAGTTAGTTAGTTAGTTAGTTTAAAAATGTCCGTTGTCCCGCGCTGCAATCGTATTTCGTAAGCGCCTTCTCGTCAGGCAGCCTACACCCTCTACATGAAGTCTATTCACAAATTTCCAGACCCAGAACGAGGAATAAATATTTGCCGTAACAATGGTACGGGCGAGTCTTCCGGTTTTAGGAGTGAAACTTCCGTGAACACAGCCTAGCGAAAAGGCATAAAACAACTCAACACAGTACCGCTGTACTGAAGTCGATCAACCAAGGCCAAGCATGGCAGAGCCACATACATATTATTCTGTGTCTGTGGGCATAGTCCCCACATCGAGGCACGGCTCGTGAACAAGTTGTTAGTACAGGAGACATACTGTTGTTATTCCGATTCGTCAAAGGTGGGTTATTTATTGTATACACACATGCACCATGTGTATGTGGCTTCGACACTGATATGGACTGCTGAGCTCAAAATGGCAACACTCACGGTGCGACTTTAAATGTCGATTTTTAACACGACGAGAAATCGATTTAAAAAAAACAACTGCTGTGTGTCAAATTTTCTCTCTCTTTCTTTTTTATCGATAGAGCCCCTGATGCTTCTTCGCTTTGGTTCCCCTTTCAACAATATATATATTTAAAAAACAAACAAAAACTAATGAAATAAAAGAAAATGCAGTTATACCAATATGGCTCGGTAAAATTATACAAAATATGAAAACTCTGCCGACATAAAATGAAGTCTTGCGAACTTTAGGGGATAACAACAAAAACACTATATTTATTCACCCCAGCGGGAAATTAAAGCTGTCGTGCGATCGCACAACGAAGAACATATCTCAATAATTCTAAGCCATGAAACACACGCACATACACACTCTTAGACGCCCCCTTTCTCTCAGTCTGCATACATGTATGATAATGTTTGAATAAACAAATAGCATTTACCCATTTAGGAATATCAACTGACACGTTAATCTTATTACACAAACAGCGAAACATTTTAAAGGTCAGGAGCTGTGTGAACAACTCAGGAACTGGGCTCTCATTCCTCATCTCATTCTTCCCCTGTCCCTAATAAGCCGTACGGTTTCTGTGGACGTAAAGCACCGTGAAAGAAGAACGACACTTTTATTAAATTAATAAACGAAATTATTAAATAAGAAATCTCAATGATAATAGATTATTTATGGCGCCCCATCTAGCAAGAGCCCAGAACGCTTACAAAGACATAAGGATACACTAATTTCATCACACACACACACACACACACACACACACACACACACACACACACACACACACACACACACACACACGTATATTAAAAAAAATATTCTGAAACAGAATGACTTCTAGCGTTCCAAAACAAGATCCAAACACAAAAAGGTTCAAAATAAATAAGCATTCATTTGAACCTTTTTGTGTTTGGATCTCGTTTTAGAACGCTAGCAGTCATTCTGTTTGGGATACTGTGTGTCCGTGTCAAAATAAACAAGCGTTCGTTTGAACCTTTTCTGTTTGGAACAAGTATATTACTTTTAACTCCATACCTACCAAAGCGTCCCCGGAAGCTTTTCCCTCGACCCAGCCCTCAGGCAGATTGTGATCCCATTCCTCGTTCAGGTGAAGGACACAGTTATCTTCCCCAGTTCTTGAGTTGTCGTTCTTGTCGTCGAACGAAAATCGAGCACAAGGTTTTCGATACCAACACAGTCTTCGACACTGGCGCTGATTGGCCACTCTGTAACTTTTCAGAACATCGAGATCCTGGAGAGGGTCTACTAGGACACAGTCTGCACCGTGCAGTAGAAGACAGCCACAACAAAATAGTCCAAGAAGAAAATCAACAGAAAACCGCTCGGTCATCATTGTCAAGGGTCCGGTGCTTACAGCCAAAATATAATATTGCTGTCGTTGTCTTTAAAAGGACGTGGAAAAGACCTTGACTGAATGAAATTTGAAGCGAGATATAAACAGCCTTGATTCTCAATGACACGCTGATACATTCTTTTGTATAAGCAGGGCGAACATCGTAAGTAGGCCTAATAATTTATTATTATAAAAAGCTGAGCTTGTTCGTTAAGATCTGTTTAACGCCCAGTTGTCTGCCAAAAAGGGACTCTCAGTAATGGCTGAGAAGAGAGGAAGCCTGCGCCTAACTCTGCAGTGCTGCCACCAGAATGATCCAACGTTCAGATGGGCAACAGCTAAGTCACATCTCTCTCTCTCTCTCTCTCTCTCTCTCTCTCTCTCTCTCTCTCTCTCTCTCTCTCTCTCTCTCTCCAAGGCTACATGTAGTGCACAAACTGTCCGTTTTCACCGCAACCGAGATAGATGGTTCCGGGCGGCCAAACACCCGAGCAGCTTTAGCCAGTGAGAATGTCACAAATGATATTTTGCGCGAAAAGCCCGAAGTGTTGTCGCTATAGCAACAGAACAAAAGACTTGTTGAGTTCCGAATAAAAACTTCGAAATCAGTAACTGCGCACTTTTCATTAATTACGAGAGATTTCAGCTGCGGTCAAATGACCGAGGCAGACTACGTAATTCCTTTGACTGCTGGGTTCGGACTCTCAAATCATCTTGCATTCCACCGGTCGGGCAACACAAAGTAACACAATCATCCCGTGATGGTCAGCTGAAAGCTTTTGTGCACATAAACTAGCTACATGAAGCGAGGGTTAGACATAGCGCGGAATCCTCGAACACCCTCGCAGAAGAGTCGAGGCTCTCTGTGCAAAACTCTGTGTCTTATAGATGTATTATGCAGCCAGACTGAAATTGGAATGAGCTACTGCGTCTGAGCGGCGTTGGAGCTGGTTGGCTGCTCTGGGGACGATGCAGCAGCGACGCGTGACCGAGCGAGAGGAGGAGGAGTCGTGTTGCTATTACACACACAAAAATGATGGGAACATAATCATCTAGGCTTGTAGTTGCCACCCACTTCCAGTTAGAAAGCTGACAGCAGGCGTTCTTCTGAAGTGCGTCATTCTGAGTATTGATCAGCATTCGTTTTGTTAGTCTGAGTTGGCTTTGTCGACTATGAATGCAGGAATGAAAGTTAACGACATGGTTCATCGGGGATGGCTCGGCGGTAGAGCGACGGGCTCGTGATCGAAAGATCTTGGATTCGAGTCCCAACAGGAAGGAACGGAGAGAGAATTTTCTTTTCCGGGATCAACTTTCTATGCTGACTCATTCTGGTATGCGTTCCACCCCCGTGTTACCGCGGTAGCACGTGAAAGATCCCGGTCACGAGTCATTCTGCCCAAAGCGCAGGTGGCAGGCTACAGCTAAACACACTCGCATCCTAAGTATGTGGTTTTGAATGAAATGGCACTGTAAACTGGTGCATGGTTAAAAAATATGGCGTACACAGAACGTGCGCCGAGGCGGCAGCAGGTTTACGTGGCATATATCAGCCATGTAACAGCCAAACAGCGCTTGATCCACTTCGGTGGATATATTCAAAACGTGCTGTGTAAAGCTACAGTCACTCATTCAGAGTCGCATACGACTAGAGCGCAGTGGGTTTGCTCAGATGTGAATAGCGTTAAATAGGTTATAGTTTCCATTGTGAAGCACTTAGGACGCACCTCGAGATGAGGTGTTCGACAAGTGTTCAAATAAAAATGAAATATGGCTACCAGTGTTGTTGCTGTTTTGGTTTTTTGCTTTTAGTTGTTGTTGTTGTTCTGTCGTGTGTGTGTGTGTGTGTGTGTGTGTGTGTGTGTGTGTGTGTGTGTGTGTGTGTGTGTGTGTGTGTGTGTTGTAGTTGTTGTTGTTGTTTTAACGTGCATACAGATTGTCTGGACACTGAAAATACTGCACACACTGTAGGAACTGGTAGCGCTGTTCTTTCGGCTGCTGTAGCCTTACCCAGGATATAAAAACCCAAGGCATAAATAAAGTAGCATAATCGGCTGGGTTAGCTAGTTTGTTGTGGATAATGTTTACAATTGTTTTAGTAGGAGAGAGTAAATTTTATGAGGCAGACTTCGTAGAGAGGCAATTTTGATTTGATATGTAGTTTTAATATAGGTTGGATTTTTCATGTCTTTATTATGCAGTGGCATTTTACCCCAATGTTTGCTGCTGATGTTGTTATGGTTTAATTTGTTGTTTTATGATTGGCGTGAATGTATGATGACTGTGCTTGGCACTACAAAACACTCTTTGTCCAATTACGCTGACACTTGGCGACAAACTTGCGTTGTATTGTATAAACAACAATAATGCTGTCTTTTTGATAAAAGAATACAACTAAAATGGAGGTGCTACGTTATAATATTCGCATACTGTGTTAATCAACCTCAGATTCTCAAGGCATATACTTTAAGCAGATTTGTGTCCGCAGTGGAAGAAAGAAGGACATCTTAGGTTTGTGAGATTTTGTGAGGGAAACATAACAATGAAGTATAGATTTTCACACCTGCGTTTGTTTTCACTGTTTGCTCCTGTGTGTGACCAGTTCTGCTGCATTTTAGTCTGGGTTGTATAAACTTGTTTAATTTTGATCAAAAACAAGCACACAAACAAACAAACAAACAAAAAAGAGCTAATTTACTCTTCTTTTTTTCACTTATGTTTTCACTTTCTCCTAGGGTCTTTCTCATCAGTTGATGATTTGACAGCAATAAGCCCTACTGAAAATCGCGTCTACTTCGACAAAATATGCGACAACAGCAACCTCTACCATCCCCACCCCGCCTTTGTTTCTTTTCTTTTTCCACAAGCGCACAAATCCTGACACAGGAACGAGATTCTTTTTCTTCTTCTTAAACAGGCACGAGATAAATCGTTATCTTGTCATGCGCTGGGACACAAATAACATTATCCTCTACGTGAATTGGGGTATAGTATATTATCGTAGCAAAGCAACGACCCGTTTCACTTGAAGGGATTGATGCCAAGAGGTTACGACACTCGGCCTCCGTAACAAAAATTAATAGGTTGTCCAGGCGCAGTCACCACCAAGTTTACTCCCGAGTAAAGAAACTGGACAATGCAGACTTTTTCTCTGTAGAAGGCCTTAACTGATCTGGCGTACAGAATCTTTACTCCAGAAACTAAGCCATGCAAATCTTACACCCCCCTCTGAAAAAGGAGCGAGCGAGCGGGCGAGCGAGACAGACAGACAGACAGACAGGCAGACAGACAGACAGACAGACACACAGAGACAGAGACAGAGGTTGTGTCCCTTTATATGTCAGCCCGACATCTGAGAAGATTAAGCCCCACATCTTCATCAACTTTTTAACTATAAAAAGTTGATGAAGACGTGGGGCTTAATCTTAATCCCTTCAGTCATAATTCCTCACTTAGAACTTTCAACCGAGTTTTATGAAACTGAGTGGAACTGAATGGAAGAAGAAGAAGAAGAAGAAAGGGTCAAGGATACCTGTTTCATTAAACGGCTACACGCGGTCTCTTTGATCTTTTCTCCTCGGGCGCTGTGAGCACGCCCGTCTCGTGCTGAACTTCAAACCATGCTAACTCCAAACACTGGTTTACGACATCCTTCCTCGTAAACTCCAAGCACTGGTTTACGACATCCTTGGAGCTATTCTCCACTCTCGACATCCTTGCAGGAAGGGTTCCGGAAAGCGATGCTTGGAGTATGCCCTCCTCGGTGTCGGAAATTAAGGGAAGCTTGGAATGTGACTGCAGATCCAACAATGGACGTAATACGCAAATCCGACGGCCACCTGGGCTTTCACACAGCTCCGGAGCTCTGCAGCCACATCTAAAGTGATACTGTTTTTACGCTTCTCTCATGGCACCTTCTAGCCCATTTTACAAACAACTGGCCATTATGTATTCTCTCTGGACGGTGAACATCAGACACGCTTTTAGTTGCACGCAGCCCACGCTGAGATCATGGACCTACGTACGGGTCCATGCTGAGACGACCGAGACAGACACAGATGAGTCCAGTCCATGGACTTACATTTATGTCCATCGTTGGGTCTGCAAGTTCCGGCACCAGTCCGAGGAAGGCACACTCTAAGGAAGAAGGCTGTCGTAAACTAGAGCTTGGAGTTTACGAGGAAGGATGTCGTAAACCAGTGCTTGGAGTTTGCGAGGAAGGATGTGGTAAACCAGTGTTTGGAGTTTGCAAGGAAGGATGTGGTAAACCAGTGCTTGGAGTTTGCGAGGAAGGATGTCGTAAACCAGTGCTTGGAGTTTGCGAGGAATCGTATGTCGTAAATGAACCGATGTTCGGAGTCTGGTCTCCACTGACGTTAACTTGGAAGACAGTCCCTCGCCTGCCTCGATCGGACGTCAATCCCAAGACTGTAGTACGTTAGATATAGGAATGTAGCATAGCTGGTTATGTAAAAACCACTGAGTGGTTACGCTGGACACCGCAGAGATATAGCATGGTTGGCATTCTGCTTGAGAAGCTCTATCGAAGGTTAACTGACCGAATCGCTGTTCTCCGCTCTCGAGTGGACTCGCTGTGCTCATAAATTGTTGTTTTTGGTGCGTGCTCGGTTATATTAGTGTTTGTATAATCCACCGAACTCTGACATGGACTACGGGATCCTTACCGTGCGTATGTGATCTTTTTGGCGTGTGTTACACACGGAGTATCTCCTCCTTTATAGTCTCATCAGAAGGACTTTCGTTGAGTCTGCGCAGACTTCTTTCGTTTACAGATTCTGTATTTTAAGCTTGCAGTAGGTCAGAATGCAGATTTGCATGTCTCATCCACGGTCAAGAATTCTGCCTTTCCGGTTTATTCAGCATTCATGCACGTCCTCCCCCTTCAACTATGAACAAACTTCAACTATGAACAAAGTGAACTCTGAACGAACAATGAACCAGACTTTGACTTTGACTTGTTCTTTGATGACTTAATTGCGTTTCGCTCTGATAATTATGACCTTCACGGTATCTACATTCCATCCGCATTCGATCCAAGCATCAACTTCCCGCCTACTCATTAGTCCTTTTGCGAGGAAGATTAGGGCAGGTTACCCGGAAGTCGCTGCTTGGAAAATGCCTCCCACCCAGCCCCACCTCCTGGAAGTGCCGAGTCTATGTCACACTGGAAGTGGCAGGGGACGTTATAAACTAAGCTTCGTAAATCCAGCTCGATTTTCTGTCCAAAGATAAAAGAAAAATAGAGATGGAAAAAAAAAAGAGAGAGAGAGAGAGAGAGAGAGAGAGAGAGAGAGAGAGAGAGAGAGAGAGAGAGAGAGAGAGAGAGAGAAAATGAGATGGCAGTATGTGCAGCTGTCTAGGTTCGAATTCGCAGAGATAAGAGAGGGAAATCTAAGGCAGTCTGTCAGTCATATGACTTCAACAGCAGCTTATAAATTGCGGCATAATCTCTGGAATTATCTTTGAACTTTCCGAAAGCCTTGGACTGTACAATCCTTTATCCATAATGGTAAGTAAAACCTCGATAGTTTTCACTTTAGAAACAATAGCAAAAAAATAAAAATAAAATAATGGGGGGTTGGAGGGGGGGGAGTGGAATAAATCCTATTCAACCTTTTTTTATGCATTCAGGCTATATGTTTTTTGCTGTGAAAAAGGTATCTAACAAACTCAGCTTATGTTTCATGATAATTAGCAAACTCAGCTTATGTTTCATGATAATAATTAAAGGACAGTCCGTTTGAAATCAGTCCACCCCTGGTCGCTTTCATTTCCTTACACGAAATAGTCATTATCTCTACATTACTGTTTTGCTAAGAATAAACTAGAAAAACGCATTAGTTAAAACTGCTAAAGTATACCCGAGACTAACTTTACATCCACTTTGAAGCAGCTTGCGTTTAATTGCGTCTTTCTAAAGCTTTGTCAAAATGAATTTCTCTTTTGAGAAACTTTAAAACTAGTTAGGCTAGCTCTTGCTCTACGGAGTCCGGAAATCTGTCAGGCCTAATTGTAACGGAAAACCCGGCCATGCTTGTAGCTTTTGTGCTGTTTCTAACACCAAGCCCCACACTCAGAGCATTGCTTTCCGGCACTGTCGTAAACTGGTGCGTGGAGTTTGACCTCATCTCTGTCATGACTCTATCAAGTGTGTATCTTTGACAAGTAAGTATTCAAGAAACCAATTTGATGTGACCCGCCGGCAGCATGCAGCTTCGGTGTCCTGTATCGTTTCCAATGACTTATATATGCGACCATGCGCGGCTATCTCTCTGTGCAAACTTCTGCAGGTGGATGAAACGAAATCGGCTATCTATATATACTGAGAGCTAGGTTGGCGCATATGCAGCCTATACTCGCACAACACACACACACACACACACACACACACACACACACACACACACACACACACACACACACACACACACACACACACACACACACACACACACACACACACACACTCTCTCTCTCTCTCTCTCTCTCTCTCTCTCTCTCACACACACACACACACACACACACACACACACACACACACACACACACACACACACACACACACACAAATACACAAAAAACATAGGACCTAAAGCAGGCTGTCATGCGACGTCACAAAACTAAATATATCGGACCCATCTCTGCCAGGCATTCTTCTTCACTCTCTAGTCAAAACTGAAAACCCACCTCTTTTTTTCTCTAAAGACACTGATTTGTCATGTGTTTTTCCCCCTTCTCATTTGGCCAGCCCATCACATGTAATGCATGTATTTGATGTGTGCGTGCGTGCGTGCGTGAGTTGCGTGCGTGCATGTGTGTGTGTGTGTGTGTGTGTGTGTGTGTGTGTGTGTGTGTGTGTGTGTGTGTGTGTGTGTGTGTCTGTCTGTCTGTGTGCGTGCGTGCCTGTTTGTGTTCGTTTCCCTGTGTGTGTGTGTGTGTGTGTGTGTGTGTGTGTGTGTGTGTGTGTGTGTGTGTGTGTGTGTGTGTGTGTGTGTGTGTGTGTGTGTGTGTGTGTGTGTGATTACTCACTCTGCCGGTACTCGTGACGCTGACGTTCGACTCACTGACCTAAAAGTACATCAGTGATTTGACGTCGTGTACCCATTGACGTCACTGATAATGATATGCCCTTCTGTGACAGACGTTGGCGTACTGGGCTCGTGCGGAGAGCTGTGCCAGGCAGTGGCTCAAAAGACGGGCAGCCAGGCCCTTGGTGCCGTCTGCACCGTCCTGTGCGACATTGTTGGAATCGAGGAGTTCGTCAAACTTATCCAGAAGTGAGAGCACGGTCTTTCCTGGCCTAGTATGTCTTAAATCGATATAGGCCTAATGCATCCTCTTCAGTAGTGACCATGGAGCCTGCAGCACGTATTGTTTTCCGTCATTTTATTGTTTATCGGGCCCTCTCCTTCTTCTTCTTCTTCGTTGGCGTCACCATCGATCCTACAGTACGTTTTTTCTTTTCCCTCATTTTGTTGTTTTTCGGCCCCTCTCTCTCTCTCTCCTCCTCCTCCTCTTCTTCTTCTAAATGCGTCAATACAGAGGGACCAACGATCAGAGCTCAAGAACTGTGTGAAAGTCGAGGTGGCCGTCCTGGACTCCCTGTCCCTAATAGTCCGTACGGTCTCTGTGGACGTGAAACAACATTCAACGAACGGACCCACGGTCCCAGTGAAGGAATAAAACGTCTCCGTCAAAATAGGTTTTGTCTACAGCGAGTAGAAAAGTTTAAAATAAATGCGTCAGCTGAAGACCCCAAAACATAAAAGGTCAGATTTAAGGATTTTGCTTTAAATGAGTTGTTGTTGCTTAACGTCCACGGAGGCGAGAAGGCCTATTAGGGAGGGGAACGAGTGGGAAAAGGATGACAGAAGAGTAAAACCTCGAAACAGGCGCCAACCCGGAAGACCAAAGCTGCCGTGGACCGCCGCCAGAACAACAGAACGTTAAGGCAGTGTCCTTCCGGCACTGCGCAGCGACCACCGCACCACGTAATTGCTGTCCAACTGCTATGCAGAACAGAGTCACAAAGACAATGTCCGTAGCTCCGCCGTTGGGAAACAACTGAAGCAAAAGAAGTCTAACTCTCTAGCCCAGCACCACCTCCCTGCTTTTGATCTCTTCTGGGCTAGCTTCTTCGTGAGAGTCCAGCTCACCTCCCTCCTCTTCATCTCGCCTGGACTCTGTGCATTGCTTTAAATGAAAAGTCCCTGTGGTTTTATACCGAGGCTATACACCGGAAAATAATCAGCATTTTTAGGCACATTATTTTTTTATTTTTTTTAAATCAACACACCGTTGTTTTGCTGTGTCCTCCAAGGGCTGACCTGGACCCATCTACTTCTGCGAGCTGCTGAAGACGTGCCCCATCAACGACCACGGTGATGCCACCATCAAAGATCTCTCTATCACCCCTGTCACCGGACCTCAGGGTATAAATACTGTATTGGCAGTGTGTGTGTGTGTGTGTGTGTGTGTTGTGTGTGTGTTGTGTGTGTGTGTGTGTGTGTGTGTGTGTGTGTGTGTGTGGTGTGTATGGGCGTGTGTGTGTGTGCATGTGTGTATGTGTGTGTGTGTGGTGTGTGTGTGTGTGTGTGTGTGTGTGTGTGTGTGTATGGGCGTGTGTGTGTGTGTGTGTGTGTGTGAGAGAGAGAGAGAGAGAGGAGAGAGAGAGAGAGAGAGAGAGAGAGAGAGAGAGAGAGAGAGAGAGAGAGAGAGAGAGAGAGAGAGAAACTATGATTGTTTAATTACAGATGCTTATGTAAACGTTTACTCTTCAATGCTGTGATAATAATAATTATGTTGTGTGCGTTTGGTGTGCTTTTAGTCTTTGTTGCCATGTTAAAATATTAATCTTTTGTTATTCAGTCTGTTTCTTACTGTGCACCGTAAGACATATTTCCTGGTAAACTTGTACTGGAACAATAAATATTCTGATTCTGATTCAACGCTAATGGATCACGTGACCTCTCCTTAGTCTTACAAGCAATGGCGCCCCCTTTTCGATCAACCAGCTGTTCATCGCTATTATTGATCGCTTTTGTACAGAGAATAATTTTAATACATTTTAATACATTTTACACTGTTTTATTGTATATGCATACTTTTACCTTTGTTGTGTTGAACTGTATAATTAAAATAATTGTCTAATTCAGTAACTGTCCTTTTGTTATTGTGGAGATCGAGTGACCCCAAAGGACCCAAAAGGCAAATTTTCGTTTTATGCATTTGTTATGAAGAATAAATTATAATTTGTGTTTGCAATATTTTTTGTCGAGCAGGCTCATTGTGCTCATGTCGCATGTGATTCTCAGTGAGTAACTGTATAGGCTACTTGTATTGAGCTTTTACAAACAAACAAATTAATGTAACTTCAATCATACATCACGTGTAATACTTTCATGTCTCTCCCCCCCCCCCCCACCCTCCCACCGCCACCCCCACCGTGTCTGCCTGTCTGTATGTCTGTCTGTATGTCTCTCTCTTTCTCTCCAATCCTTGTAAAACTAAGTTTTCAAGTTCGAGTCCTCTCTCTGCACAGGGATGCGCTCCATCACGTTCACCATTGACTCCAAGAACGGTACTGGCACCGGCGAGCTGGACATCATTGTCTTGACCGTCGATGGCATGCCCGTCGGTACGTAAACGACGCTTTTAAGCCTAACTTGTGACTTGGTCCGGCCCCGAACAGAAGCCACTGACATTGCCGTTATTATTGGCATCTGGTTGTCTCTAGCCAGAGCGTTGGGGCCAAAACAAAATATTTGTTGTTGTGCTAAGACTTCCCTGTCAGGATTACTTTGAGCTATGTTATCTTAAAGATATGACAACCCCCCGAAGACGGAATGCAGCTGCTGCCGGAGTGGCGGATAACATATAGCACTTGAATCTGCGACAGTGTGTACAAGTGTGGGGAAATGGTTGCACACGGTACCTTCTCATCTAATAATTGTACATATTACTGGGTGAACCTCACGGTTTTAACTAAGCAGTGCTGTCAAACAAACTGTTCGGGATCGGCTCAACAAGATAGGCTGCTGACATTTAAAGGAACTGTGCCAAGTGATAGGCTTCTGACACTTAAACTGAGGAACTGTGTTGGCCAGTACTACTAGAAACTAGTACGGTATCGGTCCCAAAAGCGAATCTCGTAGCCTGCTTCCGAGTGGTAGCTAGCCTACAGCGGAGAGTGACCGAATCAGACAAGTATGCAGCTGCAGCAGGGTTCAACTTGACTGAACCGACCATGCCAGGGATGCTGGTACGGTGTCACACACTACGCCACGTGAGAGATGGAGACGAGAAAGGGGGATAGGCATTAATATATATTAGGCATTATATATAATTTATATTTTTTACCGCCAATGGTCTCAAATGCGACAGGCAAGACAAGCCAAACCACACAACACACACACACACACACACACACACACACACACACACACACACACACACACACACACACACACACTACAGGCTTGTTATCAGTATCTCTGGCAGCACAGAAAGCTTTCCGTTTAATTCATATCTGAGAAGAGTAGAGTGAGCAGGTCACTGACAACTCTTAACAAGGCCGCTGTTTCAGCCGGCTGCGACACTTATTTCTCAAAAATTCAGGTCGTCATACTTTCTCTTTACACCGACTTTGATTTCCCCTCCCTTTGACTAATCGCCCTGATATAACCAAACTGATTTACTTGGCGTAAAACACCAAGTTACTACTACTACTACTAATACTACGTATAGCTACGACTACCCTTTGACTAACGGAGTCTTTTCCCTTCGCAGAGGACAACCTGCTGATGCAAGCCGCCAACGCCAGCCAGTTCCCCGCCCCTCAGAGCTTCTCCCTCAAGGCTGTGCCCGACCCCGACTGTGACCCCACACAGCAGTTCTGTGAGCAGTGGCTGCCTGGCACCTATGTTCTGAGAGTTGGTTAGTATGAATCTCAAACTCCAAGCACTGCTTTCCTTGAACCACTGCCGTTGCTGATTATGCTATAAGTCTCGGAAAACTGTCAGCTACATGAACGAAAGAAAGAAAAGGAAAAAAAGAAGGAAAAAGAAACCGGCTCCTTGGTAGTTGGAGGAAGGCTGCTGTAGACTGACCTGCCATTTTTTTCCGTACGGTGCTGCTGTCCTCATTGGTCTCAAGTCTCTGTTTGTTGCCTGTTCCAAGTTGTGTGTAAATTAAGTTTTGTATAGTCAGTATGCTCGTGTTGTGCGGGTGCCTGTGTGTGAGTGTGTGCATGTGTGTGTTTGTGTGTGTGCGTGCGTGTGTTGTGTGTGCGTGCGTGTGTGTGTTTGCGTGCATGTATGCACTTAGAACAGTCCCTATGGACAAGATTTTATGCTTTATTAATACTCTAATTAGCCTATTATTATTATGTTTGGAGTCAAACTCCAAGCATCACTTTCCGGCACCTTCCTCCTTGGAGGAAGAATATCATAAACCAGTGGCAGTAAGAGTTTGGAGTTAGAGTATAATGTTAACGATGAATCTATACATATATATACCTTACGTTCCAAAACATCCAGGCTTCTGACATTGGTGCAGCTGGGTTTGGGAAGAGGGAGGCGGCGGGGATGGGGATGGAGGAGGGGCGGGGGGAGACTGCACAGTGCAGCTACTAGGTTCTGGCAGCTGACAACAAGGTCGTCTTATTATTCGACAGACCTAGACCGGGCAGCTGTGTTGGCAAGGTGGTTTCTAACAAAGAAAGACTTTTTGAATGACAATCCTTAAGTATGAGTCTGCAATGTTAACGGCTTGACTGACGTTTATATTTTTTTGTGGGGGGAGGGGGGGCCTGCACTGTTAAAGGTACGATTCTCAAACGTATTTTGTGTCCAACAGGCAGAACAGATCAAAATCAAAGCAGCACATTAAAGGGTGTACTCTACTGAATGGTCAGTTGATCTTTACATAAAATTTTGAAAATGAGTTCTTTTCACATTGAATGTTGCCCCATGTGAACTACTGCGTGCATGCACAAAAGGGAAGAAAAGTTTCAATATTTTTTCTTCACTCCTTTGCTTGGTAAAAAAAGAATGTATCTGATTAATAATCATCTTTTCAGATATCTGCAATGGAGAGTGTGGCAGCAAACACCCCCACAGCCAGCTGTATGACCGCAAGCAGACCAACTTCACCATCACCAAAAATTAATACACTGGAGATTTATGTTTGAGACTCTTTGTCAAAACAGTTTCCACAACTGTTGCCTTGATAACAATGTGCTGTTTTGTATGCCTCCACATTGCTCTGTCTGACTGAAGGTCATAGTACAGATGTATGTAATAAAACTTACCCCCCCAAAAAAAAACTACAGAGCCCCCCCCCCCACCCCACCCCCACCACACATTTTTACTTTTAGGACAGTACCTATAATAAAACAAATCTAAAACAATTTTTATGCTTGTGGTCTCATTTATTTTTTCAATCAATACAATACCAGACATTAACAGTCTAACATTATGTCAGCTACTTCAGCATGCATGGCACACACACACACACACACACACACACACACACACACACACACACACACACACACACACACACACACACACATATATATATATATATATGCAGGAATGTTTCTGGTTACTCAGGTAGTTCATAATGATGTGTGTCATTTTAGGTACTAGTACTACTAGCAACCTGGAACCAACTTTGACCACAAGTTTCAGATTAAGCCACAGAGTATGTCTGTTAATCAATTCAATGTTGTCCTCTGTACTTTGTTTCTTCTTCTTCTTTTTTTGGGGGGGTGGGTGGGGGGTGGGTGCATTTTTTGTATGTGTTTTAAATAGACATGCTACAACATATCATAGTCATACCTCTCTGAAATATATATATAAAATAGTATTGTATTTTCTTATTCCCAAATTGTAGCCTAATTATTTAATTTTATATATTTATATATTATATATATAATGCCATGAGAGAAAAAAGTTTCAAATGGATTCTTTAACGCCACTGTGGCATTGAAACAAGCAAGTTCAAATCACTGCTAATGGTATGAACCTGCTATTGTGTATAAGCTTGTAGTTATTTAGTGTTAACAGTACTATAAGAAGTGTGTGAGTGCAGCAACCACACAAAGTTTGACCTCAATGACATAGTGTCCAAGAATCGAAAAATCTATATGTTTGCCTCAGCCAACCCACAAACTCACTAAGACTCACACTTTATCCATGAACGCAAATCAGTATCAGAGCCTATGCTAGACTAGCATACATATATTTTATATATATATATAAAACTGATAAAAATCAAAGAAAGACAAGAAGTTGGCATAAAAGGTCCCAAATTTTCAGCTAACGCCTTCCTCGGGGGTTTATTCTTAACAACTGAACGAGGGTAAAAACACAGTTCACACAATGATTCTAAAAAATCAAGTGACTAGAACTCGAAGAAGAAAACAACGACTAAGACTGTTCACAAAGAGTCGAACTTGGCTTGTGAGTCGTACCCCCCCCCACCCCATGTTTTGCACTGACGCACACACACTACCCTCACCCACTCCCATCACCCCTGTCTCTATCGTGCTGTCTCTGTCCGCACCCCCCCCACCCCCTTCCTTTATTGTCTCTTCCTAGGTTATTACTACTGTTACCACTCCACAAACACTAACAACAACTCCGAAACAACCCTCACCAAGGCAAACAACCCACCCTCACTGGCTCACCTACCTACCCTCACACCCATGCACACACACACACACACACACACACACACACACACACACACACACACACACACACACACACACACCAACACACACCCTCAACCATACATGCACACTTACACTCACACACACACACACACACACACACACACACACACACACACACACACACACACACACACACACACACACACACCATACATATAGTACCAGTTTTTACACATAAATATTCACCTTGCCCTGGAAAAAACAAAGCAGCTGGTACCATGTACTGGCTGAAACTGAGCACTTTGTGTGACTTGCTGGATATCTATACTCTGTACCCTGGGTTCAGGATCAAGTGGAAGCTCCAGCTAAACAAGACCACTTCTGGTGTTGATCAGCAAGCAAACAAGTAAGCGCTCACTGTCACATAAGATGCTGTACACATCACATGCAACAACACTTGGATGACAGATTTTCCATGGCACAGGCGTAAAGACAACATTAACACTGGAAAGTCTGGCGTCTCAATGTGACCTTCATTTTGCCGACCATGTTGTGCCATTGTGGAGACTGGAGTGGTGAACCAATTTTTTTTTTTTTTTTTTTTTTTTTTTTAAAGGGGCAGGGGCCACAGCAGCTACCTGGGCACATTATTACTATATATTAGGCCTAGATAGTGTTGACTGTACCAGCTGACTGACGGCTGCTGTTGGTACCAGAATTGTTATTGCCGGTTCCACATACTGGTAGTGGTAATCTCAACAGTCTAGTGGAGGTTCTGAACATTAAAGCATAGTTACCCTGGTGCAGAAACTGTCTTCCTTCCCATGTGAAAGGCCCTGTCATCTTTTTTCTTCTGAAGTGGACTCCACCCGCAGGCCTGATATCTTCACGTGTTTGACATTCTCCCTTTCAGGTCCAAACCCAATCAATGACAAGTACTTTTCAGCTGCAAAAAAGTGAAATATTACCTTTACTAGTACAAACACACTCATATCATGGTTGCATCACAAAACAAGGAAAGAAAGTGCTCCATCTTTCAGTGTCTACCAAGTTTTGTTGTTGTTTTGTGTATTAACTTTACTTTTCAAAAATTCCTTCAACTAATTTGAGCAAAGAAAAGACTCCCACGTGGTTGTAACCCTTTGGCTTTGAAATTGCACTCTGACCCTCTGAGGTTAAATTAGCTTTTTGGGTTAGCTGTTAAGGTATTATAATATTAATGCTCTTAACATAACATTATTTTAGTACTTTTTTTTTTTCTTTTCTTTTTTAATGAAAGACTAAAAGTAAAAGACTAAAACTCAAAGTTTGTTGAGCTCTTGCTTTGTTTGAGCAATGACGTGAAGGCAGACGCTTCTGCTGCTGATGGTAGTAGAGAACCTGACAGACTGAAATGGTCTGGTGGCAAACGATGAGAATTTTTTTTTCTTGAGTTACAACCTGTACAAATTAAAGGCTGAGGGAGAGTTTTGATCAGGCTCTGTCCTATTCATAACAACAGTCAATGAGTACATAATTATAGTTTTATTACTACAACTACAAGGAACTCAACGCAAGCACAGACAACACAAAAACATGGATGACCGAAAATCAGCTCAAACTGAATGATAACAAAACAGAAGCTTTCTTCTCTTTCCCTTTTTGTCTTCCTTGAAAGTAATGAAACCTTCCACTGTTTGCCTCCCTGATTCAATTACTCTTGGCTCTCACAACATCCCCTTGTCTGATTCTGCCAGGACTGTCCATGAAGAAGCATGTCATAAAAATCTGCCAAACTGCTTATTTCAAGCTTAAACACATTAGTTCAGTCCACATGTTTCTCACTGAAGATGCAGCCAAGGCTCTTGTTACTTCCTATTATATATATAATATATATCCTCTTACAGCTTGACTACTGCAACTGTCTCCTCATGGGTACACCTAATTCTGTCACCCAACCTCGCTAGAAAATTCAAAACTCTGATGCAAGACTTGTTCTCTTGGCACCCTATCATTACCACTCAACACCTCTCCTGGAAAAACTGCACTGGGTAATCCCTTGGGGTACCACTTTAAAATAATGGCTGGGTAAAATCCAAGGAGACAGTTAGAAATTCTTGGACTGTTTTAAAAGTTATTTTGGGTCACAAATAGCATCACAATCATTAAATGAGGTCCACATCTACCGATTGCAGCCAAAATCCACAACAAAAGGTGAGTTTTTTGTCATACATTTTTGTCCGATTGTTTTGAGTCGGTGCATGTTGCCCTTTGACATTTGATCTAGTTTTCCAGTAACAACATGAACACTTTCTTAGTGCCGATGTTGGCAAGGCAATTGTACTCATGACTCAACATTCTCATTGAGGTTGCAATTTTTTCCATACATTTTCTGAGGGTTTTCAACTGCCGTAGCATGGTATTGAGGCCACTTACCTAGCAGCACTTCGTCGGCTTCATTTGCCAATTGCAATCTGTGATGCCGACTTGAAGTAAACATGGTGCTTAACGTCCACAGAAACCATACAGCTTATTAGGGGTATGGAGAAGGGGGTATGGAGATGGGGGAGAGGGAGATTATATACCTATCACCGCACTGTCACCACCAGAATAACTTCTGCATAAAGATGGGCAGTGATGAGAGCCATTTTAACGTTTCACTAGGAAGTGATGGACAAAGTCACATGGCAATGTACACAAACCACAACCTTTTTGAAGAGAAAGGAGAGCCGAAGCGGTATCGAACTGAGGTTCTTCCGCTTACCAGCCTAACGCCTTACCGCTAGGCCAGACAGGCTGACATGCCAACTCGAAACAATCAAAGACAAAAATATATGAGTGTAACCGAGTGTATTGTATACATGTTCCAGGCCATGACCCTATAACCTTTTCTTTCCGGTCCTTTTCCTTTTTGATTGGGTGGGGGTTTTATGGCCCAATTATCTACAGTGTTAAAAGTTGTGTGCTGGGCCGGCAGCGTCCCTTTTCCCCCAGTGTCCCTGCAGAGGCAGGTTGTTTGTTTACTGTTGCGGCCGGTGTTCATGTTTTTATCAGGGAAGAGCCTACACTGTTTCCTGGTTGGTTGGTGTACAAATAAAAGTTATGTTATAGCAACCTCTGACTTGTGGCTCTTCACTCATGCTTCCAACCTGCTTCCCCTCAACTCCCCACCCCACTCCCCTACAAAAGCTGGCGCTTGCGAGCAGGACTGGAAGTAGAAGAGTCACTAACCAGGAAACAGTGTAGAGGAGCTGTCTGGAGGCCGTTCAAGCGGATCCAACCACCAACAACATGGCAGAGCAACCGCCGTGGCGAGCGATCCAGCCACCAAAGCTACCACGCTTCAGTGGAGTGGCGGATGGCTGCGACGCCGATGAATTTATTCAGGAGGCGGAACGCATCCTCCGGAACTTCAGGATGGAGGAAGGAACAGCAGTGGAGTGGCTGATCCAGGCTTTGGAGGGATCTGCCCGGAGGGAGGTGCTCACCCGTGCAGCAGGGGAGGCAGACACAGCGGCCAAAGTTTTGGCAGTCCTCGCAGCAACTTTCGGCGACCACCGGGGCCTCTCTGCTCTGCTCACTTCGTTCCACGGCCGGCGGCAGGGAATGGGGGAGAGTGTAGTGGGGTACGCACAGCACCTGCTGATGCTGACCACCAAGCTGAACGCAGCGCAGACAGACGCCGTTAACCCCCGCTATGCTCTGCGACCGTTTTATCGACGGGCTGCACCCCCCATCCCTCCGTCGCGACATTCGTCGCTACGCCAGGGAGCATGCTGACGTCACCTTCCATCAGGCACAGGCTGAGGCTCAGCACTGGATGCGCGAGGATGCTGATGTGGAGGTGCGAGCGGAGCAGATCCTGGTGGCTCAACCCCAGCACAACAAGGAAGTGGAGGAGCTGCGGGACCTAGTAGCGGCTCTGACGGCGAAGACAGCAGAGCTGCAGGCTGAGCTGTAACACCAGTCAACCCGGGCACCACGGCCTAAAGTATGCCACTGGTGCGAGCAGCCTGGGCACTTCCAGCAGGACTGCGCTGAGAGACGCCAGTACGTCCAACGGCAGCAGGGCCCTCGAGCATCCTTCAACCCCAGCCGTCCTCAGCCACAGTTCTACGCTCCGCGGCACAGCGCTGGACCACGTTTTCCATCCCACCAGGGAAACTAGAGGTCCCTGTTGTCAGGACCCAAACAACGGGGGACATGAATCCTGTGGGCATGATTGGATGATGCCCCACAGTAGACATTGTGATGAATGGTAGGAAAGTGAGGGGACTGATTGATACAGGGAGTGAGGTTACGACTGTGACTGAGAGGTGGGTGGCGGAAAATCTGCAGAACTCTGACCTCCTTCCCATGACTCAAGTGACCTTGAAGGCAGCAAACGGGCTGGAGATTCCGTACAGTGGGGTAGTAATAGTACATTAGTAGATTTAGAACTTTTACTGTTTTAGGACAGATGTGTGAGGTGTTGATGTTTTATTTTTTTCGAACATTTTGTTTTGAGGTCTTGTACGGCCAGTTGTAGAACACCCTCCATTTTTAAATCCCAGATGGCAGTAGGTTTTTGAATTGCAGTAAGAACAGATGTTAATTTGGGAGTTTTCATTATTAACAAAAAGAATCCTCTTTTTCATCCTTTTGTCCTGTTTCAAGCAATGCGTTCTGGGTCTGTCTGGTTTCCTTGGCTTAAATGCGGTAATCATTTTGCCCTTTAACTGCAATGCAATCAGTTTGGTCTTTGGAGATGTTTGTAGTTAGCCAGGCCTTTATTAGTATGCTGGCAAAAAGGGGTACAGTTTTGTGCGTGGATGTATTGGGTACCACTTTGATGGTTTGTTAAGTCAACTCTTAGTTGCCCTACACCCTTTAGTTTTGTTTATTGCTATGTGATTAACCAGCGAGGACGCTGGTTATGATTGAGTAGGGGGGGATGTAACCGAGTGTATTGTATACATGTTCCGGGCCATGACCCTATAACCTTTTCTTTCCGGTCCTTTTCCTTTTTGATTGGGTGGGGGTTTTATGGCCCAATTATCTAAGGTGTTAAAAGTTGTGTGCTGGGCCGGCAGCGTCCCTTTTCCCCCAGTGTCCCTGCAGAGGCAGGTTGTTTGTTTACTGTTGCAGCCGGTGTTCATGTTTTCATCAGGGGAGAGCCTACACTGTTTCCTGGTTGGTTGGTGTACAAATAAAAGTTATGTTATACTTATAGCAACCTCTGACTTGTGGCTCTTCACTCATACTTCCAACCTGCTTCCCCTCAACTCCCCACCCACTCCCCTACATGAGAAAAACAAAACAAACAAAAAAACTTACCTTTTGTTGCGGATTTTGGCTGTAATCGGTAGATTTGGACCTCATTTAATGATTGTGATGATATTTGTGACCCAAAATAACTTTAAAAACGGTCCAGGAATTTCCGACCGTCTCCTTGCATTTTACCAATGACTGAGATTTAACACTTCTAACAAAAGTGAAGTATGAGAGGAGAATTTAAATACTAGATCATACTTTACTACTAAACTACAATACTAGTGCTGCGTAGTACTAGTAGCAGACGACCAGTTTGAGTGCTCTTACTTGAAGACTTTTCATCCCAAGTTTCATCCACTGTTTTCTTTTTGACGCTCATTGACTTCCATGCCACAATTCCTAATAAATTCCAAGCTGCAAAAAAATACAGAAAGTTTCCGTATTTTTTAAAGAAACTGATTTTAGTAGGATCACCATAGCGGTATTTCTTCATTTTGGTATCCCGGTCACGGTCACCGGAAACGGAAGTTAAGACCGCTATAGTTTCATTATTGACGAGTTTATCAAGGTGAAGGACACTTTCGTCGCGGGAAGATGGCTCTTACTATCGATTCTAGTTCGTTTGACACCGCTCCAGAAACTAAATGTAATTTGCTACCTTGTACAATAAGCAAAGACGGAGACGCAAATGTTACAAGATATTTTGAGACTTCTGTAAGAAAAGAAAACGGCGGTGAGCTCCTTTTCCTTTTTCTCGTCACGATGTATGCAGTGTTTCGTTTTAACTTTCATATTAACATAATAACAATAACATGGGTTCAGCATTCATAATCACTTGCAATCAAAAATTGGTGGGTACATAAATACCTAGCACTCATGTTTGACAAATTACATTGATGTGATTTATCATTTGATCGCCAAGTAGTGACACGGAGGAGGGTGTCAACTGTCTCAACTTGTTGCATGCATTTCTTCTTCAAGACACTGTCACTGTGTCAGTCACTGGTTTTTGAAACTATAGTATAATTAAAGGGTTTGCGATCCCTAACGATGGAACACAATGTATGAACGATGATGTGGGTGTGACTCTTCCAGTCTTAGCCCCACTTATGCTACTTTAGTTTTGTTAGACATTTTTCAAACCAGTGTGACCGTTTGTCAGTTTTCATTTGCCCGATTTGGCCTTGTACAACTACAAGACAGTATTTAACTATGTCTATGACTATGAGCCTATTATATATATATATATATATAAACACAAATAAGAATAAAATGGTTTGCAAAAACTTATTTAAAAAAAATTCACTATAACAGTATAACTATAAGTTGTGTAAGTGTAACCAGTCACCAAGTCAGACACAGCTGTCTGTACTACTACTAGAGCTCTACAAGTATGAAGCAACCACCCTGCTCCCTTCCTCATCTAGAACACACACACCCTGCCATGTGTGTGCTTTTTTTTTAGGCAGCAGACACATAGCTTGCCATGATTACCATTGGCATTGAGTGATACTCATCCACTAATTGGCTTTGCTCTGTCCCTGTCAGGTTTGACAGCATCATTCCGAGGTCGACCTCTGAATGGGCAGGAAGTTGTGCTCCCAGCAGGTTATGCAGGTAACTTTTTCTTCTTTCACAATCATGTGACATTACTGACAGCATCCAAAACACAACACAAATGTGAAGTAAATCACTGCTTTTTTGCTGTGGGGATTTATTTCTTTTGGAGGGTGGGGGCAGTAAAGTTGAATCAATTTGAGGTCGTATTGAAATTTTATTATAGATTGTTACATTGTAAATGGAATTTAGCCTACAACTACAAGATAATATTCTGTCCAAGTTGTAGTGCAAATAAGATAGTATTCTGTCCAAGTTGTAGTGCAAATAAGATAGTATTTTGTCCAAGTTGTAGTGCAAACTAGTATTCTGTCCAAGTTGTAGTGCAAATAAGATAGTATTTTGTCCAAGTTGTACTTGTAGTGCAAACTACAAGTACAATGCCAGTGTCTTAAGTCTTATAGTTAAACATTAATAGTCTTTTAGTTTGTTTCAGATGAAGCTTTGCTTTTAGTTTCAAGACAAAGCAAGTATTATATTAATAGTAATACTATAAATTTCTGCTGTGCACTGCTGTACAAGATAAAAAATCTTATAAATGTGTAGTTTCCTTAAAAAGTCTTGAAGATACTTCTGTCATATTGATGGTCGCAACTGCTTCATACCAAGGGGGGTGGGTGGGGGGTCCACTTTAAGTGAAATATGCTTAAAGTTTCACAAATGTGTGCTGTTAAAAGTGTTATTTTAATCATTTATGTTCATGGAACACATTGCTTGTTATAGGAGTGGTGCTCCGAGAGCAAGGGTCAGCAGTAACGGAGGACCAGGATCGCTTGTTGAGGGTTGACCAGCGCTTCACTTCCTTCACCTCATGGAACCTTGACAAGCCACCTAGCGCAGATGACAAACTCAACAAAGCAATGCAGTGGATTGACATTGCAAAGGCTGTGAGCATGCCAAATGCAACTATATTTGTCATGTTGGGGGTATTCTTTGATTAAATTGTAAATGTGCATGTTAGTTAGCAACTGGATTTTCTTTGATTAAATTATAAATGTGCATGTTAGTTAGCAACTGGACTTCAAGAATATGTCCCACCAATGGTATAGAAATACCTTGGAACAAATGTACACATGTACTGTTGTAGACATACACAGAGATCTGCACATCCTTATGGTAAATGTACTATATTCCAGCATCAGATATGTTTTATGTGCACATCACTGTACGTAGTTTTAAGACAAGCATTATCCCATGTAATAGGATTTCACCTTTCTTTCAAAGAATCTTTCTGATGCACTGCTGTGTGATGGAAATGTTGATGTCAACTTTTTGTACCCTTGCAGCTTCATCGACCTGTGGGTGAACAGAGCAGCCAAAAAAGTGTTACAGGAAAATGAGGCTTGCTGTAGCTGAGTGAAGACGTCTTTCTGCCCTGCCCTGGCAACTAAGATGCTGTGTAAAAGTTGAAACTGTGTAGTCTGTGTGATTGGGAAATGTAAAGATGATGAACTGGCAGTAAAAGTTGAAACAGTGTGTAGACTGTGTGACTGGGAAAAGTAAAGATGTTGAACTGGCTTGCAGATGGTGTGACTGGTTTTGCATACATGTTAGACTGGCATATCAAGTGTTCAATAAAAAAATTAAAGCCAAACAGTCTCTTTATAACATGTTTAGTCATGCGATAGGTGTAAGTGTATTGCTTGACATTCAGAATCTGAAGCGGAATCTGACTGGCTGAGGCCTTTCTGAAGACACTGTTTACAGTCACACTTAGGGGCCAAAAATCAAGAGCAATAATTAAACAGTACATGAGGAAACATTTGCAGCAGTACCATTCTGTGTGCATGATAGGCCGACTGAAATTTTTGTCATCAGCCAACCAAAACATCTGAATGTGTTTGATAGTGGGCAAGAGACTGAACTTGCAGATGTGACCAGGGTGGACAGATAATTGGAAGCAATACAAAATTTCATGCAAAATGATACTCATTACAGTGACTTGGGGGAGGGGTGCACACTAGGCTTGGCCAACCAGTGGATGGCCAAAAGACCAAAATCTTGCATGCAGGTCATGGTGACAAAGTGTATATCATATGACAACTGTCACTAATGGCATGCCATATTTAGCACTGATCATCGAAGCAAATTATGCCACCCCATTACTATTAGCGATGGAATCAACTTACAAATTTATTAATTAAAATGTTGAATTTTGTCGTTCAAATCCCGTCGTAGCCTTGGTGAGTTTCACAAAAGCTGTGAGCAAACATTTTAAGTAAAGATGTAGCTGGACGTGTCTAGCACTGTAGTGTAACAGCTGCCTCCAGCGAAGTGGTCAGAGGTATGAAGGGCCTGGAAGTATTGTAAAGACTGGACCACATGTGGTTGTAAAATAAAGGTGGTCTAACTGTGACAAAAGTTTATCAATATTGAGTACAGTTAACCATTTTAGAATAGTCAGAAGAAGATGAACAAGATGCTAATGAGTAACAATAGTTTTGTAATGCACAACAAACACAAAGGGAATTTCAGTCACAGACACCAACAGTGCATCACTTTATTTGGTCATGGAAGAGGAAGTCAATAAGAAAGAAAGGAGAAAAGAAGAAGAAAAAAGTGCACAGTCAGGTGACTGGTCTTCAGTCAAATCAGAAAGACAAATACTTGAACTGATGCCCACACTTTGTCACACACAATGTACACTTCCACTCCAATGAAAGATGCATTTACATTTCTTAAAATACCCTACCTTAACTTTGTTAACATGTTTGTGTGTTGGAGAGATAAGACACTGAAGAACTATGAAATTTCCAGTGTATTTGTTTACATAATTAGTAGGGTTTCATTGTTCTCTTGGTTCTGTATTATGTTTCTGTCATTCCCATTGTTTTGTATTGTGCGTTTCAGGCTCCTGTTAGGTTAAGCACTTTATAAATACTTTTTTACATTATGTTACATTAAACTCTCCGACTATGTCACCCTGATATGAGTCTTTCAAGAGTGTTGTGGTTGCTTGGTCATTAAAATCCAATTATCTGTCTCCAACCACAAAACCCAATGATTATCAAGTATCTATTTAATACCAGTTAGCTACCTCCAACCACAAAACTCAGTGATCATCAAGTATCTATTTAAAACCAATTAGCTATCTCCAACCACAAAATCCAGTTATTATAAAGTATCTATTAAAAACCTATTAGTATTATCTATCTACACAAAACCAAGTGATTATCAAGTATCTAAAGCATGAACATTACAAACTGCTTGCATTCAAAGTTCATGTACTTGTTTTTTCCTGCAATGATTCAGTCATGTTCTAAGATTCTTTCCTATTGTTGTTTTACAAATCACATGCATTCATTCATCCATTAAAAACAATAGTTTATGGCACAAACACAGTTCCATGGGATCAGAGCTAAAAAGCACATGATCATTATCAACTACAATACCTAAACAAACAAAAATCTGTTTGATCCAATGAGTTATCTTTTCTCAGACTACAGATGTCAGGGAAACTGCTGTAAAACAAGCATTTCATTTCTGATTCCCAAAGAGGAATAACCTTTTGCACAAGTCTTTCAGTATTTATATTCCGTAAAAAAAATCTGCGGCAATCTGAGAATGAACACCCGCAGAACAAGACAAAATACTGACGATACGCATGTAAACTGTGAAGTGAGGAGGTCCCTTGTATCTTTCATTTTCCCCATGGCACAAAAAGAAAATGTACAACCCTGTCAGTCTGGAAAAATTTGCAACACATCTCAGGACATGTGACTGTATGTCATAATGTGAACACACACACATAATTATGCAAACTGCCAAAGATTTGGGCATGGATAGCCAACTGTTTTAGTATTATTAAGGACTAAAATGACCAAGACATCATCAAGTGGGTCTTCAATTCAGTGAAGCTATATTTTTTTTACCTTTACTTTTCATTGCCACCCTAGATGAAAAACAGTTATCCTGTAAGTGTAACCAAGCAACCCAAGGCTGAACGGACAGACCTTTGCCCATGTTTAGCATTTATGACTGCTATTTAGAAACAGCTTTGTTTCTAATTGTAAGTGCTGATAGGGCATGTAAGATGGTGGGAACAGCTTGGAGTTTATTAGTAGTTTACACACATAAACTGGGTGCAAAACTGCAAGCTATCCATCTACTAAAAACAAATGACAATAAAATGTCATTTTATGTGACAAAATGAGCTTCTTGCAGTGATGTGATCTGTATCTGTCCTACATAAAAGATATAGATCAAAATTAAAATTGTCAAAGTGCACTATGTTTCAAGTAATAGGTTTGAACAAAATGTTACTGCCTATACTTCTAGAAATAAAGTGTCTTGGTTTTTGCTATGCATCATACTGTCATCAATGTTTTTCTGCACACTTCATAAATTATATTACACAGATTAATAGTTGTTCATGTAAAGCAAATTAAGCCCAGCAACACTGCACTTTAGAAAAGTAATTGTTCCGTATGATCAGAACTGACAGCAGCACACTAGTTCAAATAAATGAAGGTTTAGTCCACAATGTGCTATAAAACGTGTTTACAGACCATTTGCCCAAAGGATTTTTCAGTACATACTGAACTGACCTCAAAATACATCTCCTTTTTTTTTTATTCAAGTACTCTCACACAAAAGACATGACTCCGTGTGATGCATGGTGCAAATTTTTAGCAGTGGTAGTCTGGTACGTGCACTTCCTAGTCACCTAGACATTATAAACTTAAAAAGCCAGACCTCTGAAACCCTGTGTCATAATCTTCACATAAAGATGCAAAGTGGCCAAGCAGATCTCGCTCTTTGCCTAGGGATCTTTTATTTGCACAGCCAGCACACAGGTCTCAATGCAGTGTATTGTTTTGTAGCCTGGCTGACAAGCTGAACTGAATGTCCAGTCCCTCAGATCAGGACAAAAAGCATGTCACACCTATGTGCTGGCTGTGCAAATAAAAGATCCCTAGGCATTTGGAAATCAAAGAAGAATAGCAGATGTTTCCCCTGATGCCTTGGCAAAATTAAGAGATATCCCCCATTGCAACATGATGGGTAAAAACTGAAATATCACACACTGGCAGGACTAGGCAGCACTGTTCTTGCAGCTTTGGGTATTATGAGCTGAGTTTCATGTCAGGGATTAATTATGTGCACACATAAGCTATCATTAAGCTCCACCTTTCATACTACAGTGTATTTTGAGTATACCTCAGCTAACTGTATGGTGACAGGAAGTCAGAAATGTGAAAATGAAAGCTGCATTTTCCCTAAAAAAATCTGATTTAACAAAGGTGGAGAGAGAGAAAATTGTGTGAAATTGATTTTTGCATTGTCTATTCCTGTCTGACTAAGACATTCAATGACTGTCAGTGACTGTTCAGACCATTACCCATGATACAAACATGATCCAAATAATTTGTTTCGCACTCTCACTGCATTTGCTGTTACCCGTCTTGTAAATTATGGCTGAGCCCACAGAAAGATGAGCATTCTGTCAGTGTTGCTGCTGAGCAGGTGAGCCTACCAAAACATAACAGTCACCTCTCCTAGTAGTTGGGCATGCAGACCCTGAAGAAAATCCACAATACGGAAGCTCAGGCAACAGGTCCTTGCAATGACTCAGTTGGCTGTGCCAAGTCACTGAGCAAGTCCACAAAAGCTTTAAAGCTGTCTGTAACAGGGCTTTTTGGGTGCCACCACCTGTAAGTGTGCACAGCTTGCACACACCATGCCCTCTCAGAATCTTCATGCCAAACAAAGCACTTGGCAAAGTCTTTGAGCCAGAAGCAGCAGGCAAATGTTTTCCAAGCTAGAATCACCACGCAGTCCACATCACTTGGGTTGCTCCATAGACATCAGCAAGGCCTGTTGTAGCAAACTTTCTTCACTGGAGTCCTCTGAAACAGCCATTTCAAGTTTGTTAAAAGACCCACTGGGGGCAAGGTGCAGAACAATACCTGCATGCACACAAGCAAAGTTTCTTCACTGGAGTCCTCTGAAACAGCCATTTCAAGTTTGTTAAAAGACCCACTGGGGGCAAGGTGCAGTACAACACCTGCATGCACACACTAGCAAAGCCAACCGTTTTCATGATGCTAGGTTTACTTCATTTCAAAACAGGCTCGTCTCTTAGGTAAATAACAAACAAAGGGAGTTGATGGCACTCAACAGATGTCACGCCTGTAACAAGGCACACCACTTTTTTTTCTAGTAGGAGTGGCCATATTCACCATATTGAGTATTCTGCTACTATCTTTCATTCTTTGCGTTTCCACGTCGCCAGCCATTAGGCTTACTCTTATCAAAAGGTGGACATGAGATCTTTCACATGTACAATGATCTTAGTGCCTGCTGCACACATGAAGGTCTGACAGGCAGTGACAGGTCTATACAAACGCTGACTCAGAAGAACTGAAAAACAGTATTTCACCCTGTCTCGACCAGAAGCCAAACCCATAAACAACCTGCAGCAAAGTTTTCCAAATGGAGCAATTACAGATATAAAATACAGAAACTATCAATTCTGAATGCATTGTGTAAAGTCATCTTTATCAGAAACATAAGTAAACACCACACCAAGTAGACCCAGTATGAATGTCTGGCAAAAAAAATTAAAAAAAATTGAAGTAACAAGAACAAGGAATAGCTCTTGGTGTTGGTTCAACGACCAAATATAGACCCTCAACACCATCACACTAATACAACTCTATTGCCAAGTGACAAACGCACAAGGAACAGAGCATGGTGCCAAAACAGCCGACACACATTGATGCCAATCATAAAAATGAGAAGTTACTATAACAAAAGCAAATGGTATTAAAGAAAATAAAAGTCATTTAAAGATTAAAAATATGCAAGACCAACAACCTGTACGCACAGCAATAAGCAGCATGTCATTTCCACTTGAAAATCAAGCAAAAAATATCAAAATTATATCCAGACATTTAAGAACAGCCTCTGCTTAGGCCTATGATGTATATAAATTTCTACGCAAGCAAAAAGGCAAGCACTGCAAACGTGACCCCACCTTTCACTGAACTCGACGATGGTGACTCCTCTGCATTGCAACTCCCAGCTGGACTCTTTCCCTTGCCTTCCAGGAAAGCAAGACGTTTCATGCGTAGCTCTTCAGCTGTTGGTGTAGTGGCTGAGGCTGATGAACTGCCGTGGCCAAGCACCTCTCCTCCTTTGGATATGGAGTCCACGATGTAGCCTTTGACAAGGAGCAACAGACACTCTCACGTTCACTGTTATGTACATATTCAGCCAGCAGAAAGGCAAACAGTTACTACAATACAACTTTATTGTCTCTGTGTAGCGAAATCTGCATTCTGGCTCAACATTTACATAAAACATTCAATACATTTTACAATAAAACATCAACAATTCAATAAAACACAGAGCTAAAAAATGCTCAAATACAAAAGCAATATTTATAACAATAATATTGTGCATGCACACACACACACACACAATTTTTAAAAGACTTAATTTACTTAGTGTTATTAAAAGTAAAGCCTGTTTCCGTATATATACATAGTTGATAGAAGGCCACATGGTTATCAAAAGCAAAGACTTTGTTTACAGTTTATGCACACAGTTGGTAGTTATCAAAAGCAAAGACTGTTTATATATATACAGAATTGGTAAAAGGGCAAACAGTTGTTGAAAGTAAGACTGATTACATCCACAGTTGGTAGAAATATTATTAATAATAATCAATAGTTCTTATTCAGTGCAAAACTGTCTTCATGAAACAAAATCTCAATGCGTTACCATACACCATTCATGCACACAAAGAGACACGTAGATATGCACACAGCCTATGCTAACAGGAATGGTCTACCTAGGTTTGTGAAAAAGCCTGTCTAAACAGGAAAGTCCTGAGCTGGGTTTTGAATTCAGAGCACGTGGGGATATTTCACAGACTGGCAGGCAGTGAATTCCAGACAGATGGAGTGATGAAACTGAAAGAGTACTGACTGAAAGATTTCAAACAATGTTAGGAATTTTGAAAACCTTTCACTTGAAGAAAGAGTTATTTGAACAATGTAAGTGAAGACCTGGTTTACATATGCTTATAGCAGGACCAATGGTTATTAAAAGTAAAGACTTTGTTTAGAACTACTAATATTATCAGTCATCCATAATTTACTGCCCTTCTGCCAAACTGAACCATCTATACCATTTCAAGACATTATATTCAGAGGCCTTTAGTTCTACCTTTCATGCTATCCCATCTCAAGATATATTCAGAGGCCTTTAGTTTTACCTTCCATGATTTTCCAGAGTGCTTGCTGAACTGTATGTCATGCAGTTCCCATTTCAAGAAATTATATTCAAAGGCCTTTAGTTTTACCTTCCATGCCTTCCCTGAGTGCTTGTTGCAGTGTATCTAGTGCAGTTCCCATTTCAAGACATTATATTGAGAGGCCTTTAGTTTTACCTTCCATGCTGTCCCATCTCAAGACATTATACTCAGACTCAGAGGCCTTTAGTTTTACCTTCCATGCCGTTCAAGAGTGCTTGTTGCAGTGTATCTCATGCCATTTTACCTTCCATGTTTTCCCTTCCATGCAGTTCCCATTTCAAGACATTATATTCAGAGGCTTTTAGTTTTACCTTCCACGCTGTCCCTGAGTACTTGCTGCAGTGTATCTCATGCGGTTCCCATTTCAAGACATTGTATTCAGAGGCCTTTAGTTCTACCTTGCACTTGCAGCAGTGTACCTCATGCAGTTCACATTTCAAGACATAATATTCAGAGGACTTTAGTTCTGCTTTCCACGCTGTCCCTGAGTGCTTGCTGCAGTGTATCTCATGCAGTTCCCATTTCAAGACATTGTATTCAGATGCCTTTAGTTCTACCTTCCATGCTGTCCCTGAGTGCTTGCTGCAGTGCTGAGTCATCAGCTTCCACCAGTTGCCGGCTCTCTGCCAGCGCCCTCTGCAGGTACTGGTCCTCCCCGTCTTCCTCTTTCCCCCCGTCCCCTTCTTTCTGTTGGTCCTGCCCCTCGGGTGTGATGAGCGACGGCTTGACTGGCTGCACAGCTGGTATGATGCGTAGCAACTGATCGGCCTCTGACTCGGCTAACTCCCCAACCACCACAAACAATGCATATCCTGGAATGGCAGAAAATGGTCACTGTAAAGTTTTCAGTTTTGTTCTGCCTGCAGGTTGTTTCTTGTTTGTTTGTTACTAAATCAAAAAACAATTGCTCTGAGCAAGTTTTTTTGTTTTATTACCTAATCAAGAAAACAATTCCACTTAGCACTTTTTGCTACCTAATGAAGAATAACACTGACAGGATACACCTCACAAAGATGTCAGATAAATTAACCAGTCTTGTGATTATGATGCATAGACCAAAACACACAAAAGGTTACAAAGAGGTTTTTAATTTTATTCTTATTATTAATGTGACAGCACAAAACAATGTGCATGTTGTTCAGTACCAGCCCATAACAAAAGCTGGTTTTCTTTAAACCTGTTATTGAGTTTTGATCTTTATTCAGAATGCTTGTGGTCAGTTGCTTTACATTATATTTAAACACTTGTCAAAACAGCTGTTTCAAGACAACATTTTGGCCCCATTTCAAACACTTAGTGGCATTCTGATAGTGATACTCTTCTCCCTGACCTTAAAGTAAAAGTCCAAGGTTTTTAAGTATCCAAAATGACCATCGAAATGATTGACAAATGAGTCACTTGTTTCAGATTTAAAGGACAAGTCCAAGGTTAGGGGTGATTTTTGACATGATTTCCGTTAAAGCTTGCTGAGAACAATGATGTAGGTGAAACTGTGATCTGAGCTTTATAAATGCACGAAGAAAGGCATTTTCTGTCATACCGAAAGCGTCACCATGACGCCCAAATCACGTGACCATATGCCTACTACGTCACTCTGGGGAGTCACTGCAACTCGAGCTCCAAAGACGAAACTGATACTTTGCCCGAGAGACCCACAAGGATACAGCTGCATTAGTTTGAGCCTGTCAGGCAGGTTTTGAAAGAGTACCGGAACATCATGTCAGCTTCGAAGCAAACCCCATGCAGTATTCCATGGGGTTTGCAAAATCGCACTCACTGAAGTGCTCCCGACACAAATGGGCGTGATGCGGTGCAGCAAGAAAGTCAGCTCGTTTGAACTGTATAAACGTAATCCACTTTCGCCTCACTGCAGGTCGACTGTATGGGAGCTCATGCATTGTTATACCTGGGGTCGTCTGCAAATTGTTACAGTTCGCGGCAACACAGTAGGCGGCATAGTTAACTTTTTTGTCGACCACACGCATACACAGTTTACTGAAGAATCTAAGATGGCAACCGCACTGACTCCCCAGACTGACGTCACTTCCGGGGAAGCCTACAGAAAATAAAATTGATTAAAAACCCAATTTGCTGTCAGCATATACTGACTAAAATGCCCAACTCTGGAGTCTCACCTAAATGCAACCACAAATCATTTTGAAAAATGATGCTCTGACATTGTACATATAATACAAAGTCAAAAATCTGAAGGGAAAATATGAGCCTGTGACAAAAGGTGCTCCCGCTTAACCCGGGTATGTTTGTATACTCCTATTTATTTTCGTCTTACTACAGTTACATGAAACTGTGGTTGCTTTTATTCAGTATGCATTGATGAGTAGTTAAAGTAAAAATTGGCAGCTTTGGTCACCAAGAGGAGGATTAAAAACAAAAATACTTGACGAAAATCGGCTTCCAGAAAGTGGGACAATGTGCGTTGTTTGACTTCAGCTCAAAACAGCAACTAACCAGCTGAACTATTCTTCACAACTTGTACACCATTTGACTACTGAATAAACTAAATTTAGTATCCAGTCAAACTGCAAGCCATGCGTGATGTTCATAACCAAAAAAATGAAACTGAAAATACACTGGCCGTTCGTAACGGACTGTGTCCAAATTTCCGATAAGTTTAAAGATTGTCTGCTACCGTCCGCCACTGCATTCACTGCGGACCTTCACTTCTCTTATTTGCATATCAATCGTGCACCGAAAGCAGTCGATGTTTTTACTGAGGGCATTTCCATGTTTCATTTTTTTTACCCAGAAGTGAAAAATCTAAAACTTTGTCCATTTGTTACAAACGATCTTTTGCAAATTTTATCGACAACGCAAACATTTAATTACTACTGACCGCTTCTAAAACTACCACAGGCCTTCCTGTTGACATCACGTGGCCGCTTGTCGCTGACAATGGTTTCGATGAAGGGGTGGCGGTGAGTATTCTGACTGTGTCCGGTTATTTTGTTTTGTTACGAATGTCCTAAATGTTACGAACAACCCATATAATTGTTGAATTTCTGTCTTCATCATATATTTTCCCAAACAAATGCTTTCTTAGCCACTAGTAAGTGATATAAATGGCATTGGTAGTGTGCTTTGTTTACTTCATCGTATTATGGCGGGAAGAGGGCAATTTCAGATTGTGTACACAGTTTGTGACTGTGTCTGTGTTACGTGTGTCCAGGTGTCTTTTGTTATGTTAGTCTGCAGTCCGTCTATGACTGTAATTAGTGAAGATTTTCTTACAATTAAATTATTATAAACATTTTCACTGCTCTTGTATAAATAAAGACCTTTGGTATGTAAGGGCACTTTAGGATTGTTATAGTCCAAAGTACATGTAGCATTTTTCTGTTTTCCTTTTTTACATACTGAAAAATTTAATATAGGTATCTGACTTAAAGATGCCATACTTTGTGACCTGATCGCATTTTTAATGTGTTGTTGTTTTTCTTTTAGTTTTAGTAAGCATACATTAGATGACGTCTGTCTGTCCCTGGTATTCAAGTCTGTATTAAATTCTGTTACTTTTGATAACTGTGACAGGTTCTGGAAGTGTGCCAAGCAGAAAATCATGTATGGATCCAGTTCTTCACACACAAAAAGGAAGCATGTTCTTCTGGCTCTCACCACTGGACATATCTTACTGGGATTTCTTGATTGCAAACAGAAAAAAAGTTTCCCTGACACTGAGTGCAAAGTGAGGCAGCAGTTTTTCACTGACAGTGATTGACAGACAGGTTTAGTTTGAAAGAATGTCATGTGTGTGTGTGTGTGTGTGTGTGTGTGTGTGTGTGTGTGTGTGTGTGTGTTTTTTTGGGGGGGGGGTTCTTATAAATTGTCCTAAAGTTTTAATGTGATCTGCATGTTCAGAAAGTCGCTCCTTTAACCTGTCACGTCATACTGTTATTGTGCCTAGATTCACTACAGTTGTGTACTGTTTGTTCAGTCTGGGTGAAATAGTATCTTGGTTTTCATAGACTGTGTCCACTGCCATAGTGTTACGTTCGTCCACTTAAACAAGTTGGAATGTGTGAATATGCCTCCTGCCTTGCATTTTTTTTGCATTTATCATTACAGTGTATACTATGAAATAAAGTGTTCCTTGTTTGAAAACTTTACTGAAGTTGTTCTGTGTTTGAAATGATTATTTGTAGCACTAGATTCTTGAGCGCAAAATTTGGGCACAATGATGACATAATACTTACATTTAAAGCAGAATTTGTTTGTCCTGCCTGCTCTGATTTTATTACTAGCAGCTACTTAAATGCACCAGAAGCATTAAAATTGCATACAAATGGTTTTTCTCTGTATTATTATGACATTCACTGTGTCCATTGTTACAAACGTCCACACCTGACATGACCCCCGTTTTGATGCCATACAGCACACACTTGGATCAAAACCATTTTTTGATGATGGAAATAGTTACTTGAAACATACCACTTTCTAATGGTAAGACTGAAAACAGCTTACTGGGAGTTTGATTTTGAGGCAGTGTGTCCCACTTTAGATCACGACACCTTTTGTCACAGGCTCATATATATAAACTCAAAAAGATTCTGCAACACTGTTCACTGTCCAACCTTCTTGCTGAAGCTGTGTGAGGAAGAGGGAGAGATAGGTGTTGGAGATGAGCTCAGGGCCTGTCAGCAGACTATTCAGATTGAACCACTGGTTGCCTATTTTGCGCACACAGAACCAGTGCTGACGAAAGTTGCAGATGTAGGCTCGCTGTGACCTGGACAGAGTTAAGAGGCAAAAAAAGACAGGAAGGTCATTAATGTCATACAGGGAGTCACACTGCATTCTTTTATTAGTTTTAAACAAAACAAAAAAATGTATGTCACAGTACAGTTAGTAGTATACACAGGCTAAAAACCAACAACAAACACATACAATGCACACACACACACACACACACACACACACACACACACACACACACACACACACACAGAGCAACAAAAACCATAGTCTCTTCTCTTCAAATTTTACATTAGGTTATGTGGTGCTGATTGTGCTACACTGGTTTCTGAATGTAAAAACAACATTCGTCCACAATTTCTCATGGGTCTTGTGAACCTTGCATTATCTGGTTGCTTGGCATGAAACAAGCAACATTACAACAATTTGCTTCCAGCCAAACCTCGTGTTGTGTCTTCTTCAGGTTGTTGTGTGCCTTGTGCTTAGATAAGAACTGTGATCAGCAAACAACAAAAATAACCAGAATGTCCCTGCCAAACCTTACGTTGGGTCTTGCTGTGCATCTCGTGCTGCAGGATTCTGTGATGTGAATGGTACCAGTTCCAACCCCCACACTCTGACAGCCTCTTGTAGTACTTGAATGGAAAAAAACCCACTGTCGTCATAATTGCTCGAGGGTTGCTGTGAAAGATAAAACATTCTGTTATGAAAAAAAGGTAGCTATGGTGCATGCAAAAAAAGCTTAACATTAAAACTACATACAATAGTAGTAATACTAACAGTAGCAATTATTCAATGTATAAATCTGGAGGCAGTGGGAAATGCCAAATGGGAGGAACACACACACACACACACACACACACACACACACACACACACACACACAGAAACACACTCCAAACTTTGCTTTTTGGCACCCTTCCCACAAACTCTGCCATAATTGGTTATGCCTCTTGGGACCTTTTTTTTTTTTTTATCTCTGCGCAGCTGTCCATCAATGCTGTCAGTGCCCTCTGAAAGGTTTGGGTGCTAATAAGACTGTCAAACTCAAAGCAACACAGCACCGAAGCATGATGAAGTGCTTCCGCCCCGGCAAAAAATAGTTCTATCTCAATTCAAATGATTTGGTTTCACTTGTGCTGGCACTGGCAATGTGGGCAGTTATTAATTATTATTTTTAATGATATAATTTTAGTTGCATGTTACACACTTAGTGCCATTTCAGTATCACTATAAAAAAAAAAAAAAAAAAATTATTTTATAAGTATATAACCTATGCAGGTCACTCAACAAAAAACAAACAAACAAACAAAAAAAGAAAACAACAATGCCAAAAAATAGAACATTAATATTATATTAATCAAAAACTGTTAACATAAAAACATGATAACAGCAACATAAAAGAAAAAAAAGATGTCTGGATTACAAACAAGTAATAAAGTTTTAAATAAAGACTAAAAAAGTAACATTCACAGAACACACTCAATCTGTGACTCAAGCTCTGATGCAGACCTCTAAAAAGTGCTGGTATTCATGGGAGTCAGTTCCCCCCTCCAGCATGTGTTGTCGCTCCCGCTCGTCCAGATTTTGACCAATCTGTGCCAGGTCTACTGCAGTGAAGTACTGGTTCTGCAGCAGGGCATTCAGGCAATGCTGGGCACATAGTGACCCTTCTTGCTGAAACAGGGAAGCCAAGCAAATCATGTACAATTCAGTCTATTTCTTTGGATTTACTTGTGTCTTTTGTTATTGTTGTTTGTTTTAAAAGTTTGTCACTTCTGCCAGCTTTAGTTCAGATTTTGCATGATTCTGTTATTGATAGTGATGCCCTATTAGTGTTCATAAAGAGATTGGTGTAGAGCTAAGTTTTTCTAACTGAACCATCCACTGATGAAGTCAAACATGAAACATGTACTACACTGGCGCTGTGAACACGCAAGGTTTTGTGTGGAAGTTTTTTTATGCGCTATATATAAATTTTCATTCATTCATACATGTTATCTATATTTTTTTACAAAAGACCTGAGCACTCTTAATCTTATGAGTGGAATATTTAGTAATACTAGTAGTGTTAGTTGTTACTGTTAGTGTTACAGTGTTAATGAGTGGACATGTGTGAAAGTGGAATAGTTTTCTTCTTCTTCAGAACCCCAAAATGACAATGAAAGGCAAGCTGCACACAAACTGACGTAACCCAGAACTTAACACTGGGAAGAGGATGGGAAGCTTGATTACGACCAGTTTCACTTTCACTGTTTCAGTTTCACTGTCATTTGTGTAAAGTGTCTGCAGTGATAGACTATAGTCTACAGACAGTAGTATAGAATAATGTGAAGCCGCATGATCATGACGATGACTTGGGCAAGTAAGAGCAAATTACTATTTTAGTACAATTAGAAGCAGAAAAGAAATTAAGCACTCCAGAACACGGGAAATGATGATGATGATGAATTGATGCTTAATCAGTTAATGTCCTCAGATGTCAGTTGACATATTACTATTATTAGGGACAAGTTGTGACCAATGCCGAAGCACGGTTCAATAATTCTTTACGTCCACGGAAACCAGAAGGCTCGTTAGGACGGACAGCCCAGGACGGCCACCTCGACTCTCACACAGCTCCTGAACTATGGGAAATGAACTTGAAGACCTGTTTAAATACTTCATGCTCACGTGCGTGGAGTTTAATTTATACAACGCTGTCTATCATGATGCAGAATCATTATGGTGACATTTAGCTTCGCGAGTAACCAACTTGGTACTGTAGAACTCTAAAACACCAGTACGGTGACAGTTTGCTTCGAGAGTAACTAACTTGGTACTGTGGAACTCTATGGCAAAACAGTTTTAACTTCAGTCAGTAACAAACTTCCACTCCAGGACGCTTTCGGACCTGATTCATTTCAAAGTGGAATTAAATATATACTCAAAAATAGTGGGAAAAATAACTTGGGACACAGATCTTTGACGTCCCTACTTTGGTGGCCTCAGGAATAAACCCTGAAAACCACGAGTAAAAGTTTCAAATTCTTAAACTTACCTTCTCGTGAAATATCGCCTCCATGTTGCAACAGACAGGGGACGTAACTGTCTATAAATTAAGAGTTACCGCCAGTCGAGTTAGCTGGAAGAGTGTCAAACTCAAGTCCCTGTCGAAAGAGGTCCCCCGCATGCAAAAAGAGATTAAGTAATAGCTATTCTTCTTTCATCTTGGTAGAGTACACATTGGTTACCTCCCTTAGTGTTGTTTTGTACATCAAGCATCACAGCTGGCCTAATAACTGCCAACGTTTAAAAATACATTATCAGTTTTAGTTAGCGAGGTACATAAAATCAAACTGTAGATTTCAAATACTTATAGCTTGCCTGTAGGACAAAGTGCTTTGAGAAGGCTTGTTCATTTAGTATCATGTTCATGATATGCCCCTGTCTGTAACTACGAATGTATTCTGAGCTTCGAAAGTCAAAGCATGAGAACTCTCCTATCCCTCCCGAGTGCAGTGTGTAACTATTGTTCGTGAATTGCTGAATATGGCTACCTCTACCAAAAGAAGATGACTGCCTTCCATGGTCATAGTCACCACTCAATCACACGCACGCACGCACGCACACACACACACACACACACACACACACACACACACACACACACACACACACACACACACACACACACACAAATCATGTTTGGAAGGTCTTTATTTATTGAAAGTCATATAAATACAACTGATTGATATAGGAAATACTTTTTTCAAACTTCGTGGAAAATACAAGAAAAATTACAATAACTGCTCCTGAAAAAAATCCAGGCATTACACTATTTGTCACAAATGGTCAATCTGCCGTCCATCACTGAGTAGCCCAGCCCCACAAAAAACAAGCACACTGGACCTTGCCAAAACCAGCTCAAACACCATCTAATAATATTGGTATAAACAACTGCCATCATCTTTTTTTACTCTCCTGGGGACTCTCCCCAATGGCATGCAGTAAGATGCATCAATAATGAACACAATCACATGGCTCTTGTAGCCTTTCCTTAAGGCGCATTCAGTAAATACATTTTTAACAAAACACCTGACGGAGAGGCTTCCAGTTCCACTGTGTTGTGCATACAAAGATTCAGAGTACTTATTTACCATAACATTTAACCAGCAGCTTAACTAAAGGCCACAATGTCCAAATCACTAGCTGGCTTCAAAATCACTTATCCAGCGATAAATAGGTGAAACAGAAACCACCTTGCAACCAATGGAGGCACAAGACAAGCATGAACATATACATCTTATTTTTAAGGCTAAGAACATCATCAAATGTAAAGAGTACTTTGGCAAATTTAACAATGAATAGATGTGAGTGTGTGTGTGTGTGTGTGTGTGTGTGTGTGTGTGTGTGTGTGTGTGTGTGTGTGTGTGCCTAATGGTGGATTTGGTGGGGTTTCCTGTTTTGTTTTTGATTTTATTGCGGGTTGAATGATACTGAAAATGTTCTATTTGGAACAACAAAGTTATAAACAAATATTATGTAATACATGCAGAGGTAATAAGTCAAAATTAAGTATGCTTTAAAATAATTGTACACAGAATCAACCCATGCACACAGAGGCACAATGCTCAAAAGTATACCAATCTCATACAGGAAACAATCCACACAAAGGTAAAAAATACACAACTGCCATATTATGTTTTTGTCTTTGTTTATTTTTTTTCGGTATTTACTGTCAGCTTTGTAATTACATTAGCATAGCTACAGCAACAACAATTTTGTTTGTATGAAATTATCTGGCCATTGACATGGTGATATGGCCATTTGACAGCTTTGACAATATTATTTACTTTATGAATACCTGCTTTTTGAGTGCATAATGATGATCATAAAATGGCACAGTTTGCTGACAATATCCAGATGTTATCAGAGGGTGATGCAATTGCTTTTGAACAAAGTATCAGCAAAGTAAAAAAAAAAAAAACTTTGGTAGAAAGTCTGGTTTGTCCATGAACATTGGTAAAACACATCCAATTTGGCTGTGAAGTAAAAGGCAGTCCTTGACGACACACTAACCTCATTTATAAAATCATTTAATGGATTGGAATCCTTCCAAATTAAAAATTCCATGTGTGTGGCTCACTACAGATTTAACCAAATGTGGAGAAATTAATCTTGGGAGCAGGGACAGGTATCTGGTAGAGCATATCAGACTGGTGATTGAAAGGTCTCAGGTTTGAGTCCTGGCAGGAGTGGTGGGTGAATTTTCTCCCAGGTCGCTGACTCTTAATTTGGTATCACCCCCATGTTTCTGCAGTAGCATGTAAAAGATCCCAGTCATTCTACCAACATTGCAGGTGGCAGGTTTAAAAAAAGAAGCAACATTGTAAACTGGCGCACGGTTGCATGGTGTACGCTGAGATGGCAGCAGTTTCATGTAGCACCAGTGATGTCAAGAACTAAACCACTTCACTGAATATTCAAAAATGCACTGTGTAAAACTACAGGCATTCATTCAGAATCACCTACAACAAGAAGCAGAGAACAGGCTCATCTCAAGATAAGGCACTCAACGAGTGCTCATAGAAAATAGAAATTAATTTTCTGAAATGGAAATACTACTTAAAAAATTCGGATCAAAATTAATACAGCCCTTTGACATGACCTAGAATTGTTCAGTTATGGCTGCCACTAGTACTACCAAATCTACCAGGTGTTCTCATTGACAGACCGGAAAAACACACACACAAAAATGTTAATTCATATGGAACATAAAATAAGATAGGATTAGCAGGAAAACAATTATAAAAAGTATCCAAAAAGGATGACTGAGGCTACTTCATACATGTCAATTTATGGTTTTAAACCAGTCTGGATACACAAATTCATATGTAGTAATCATAAGTGGAAAAATATTGTTACTGTCATGTTTTCTACTATCAGAATCTCAACCTTGGATGTCCATTGCCTTTAATCAATGGCAAATGAAACCTGCTTTGGATGCATACTTTACTGGCCTATAAAAGCTTTTCTTGCAAAGCATGTTCGCTGAAATCCAAGGAACTTGTAACTTTTGTTTTATAATGACAATAGTAAAGCTGAAAATAAGACTATATTACAAATAAAATAGATTGAAATTTGTTTCTCACATTTCTCATCCTTTACATGAACATGCTTCCATTTTTGTCATTTGAAGAGTTTAACATGAAAGAAATATGGTTTAAATACTGGCTTGCTTGCAAACAATGCTTGTGTGCAAGTTGTAAAGATCAAGTACATCAAGGATCTGGGATATCAATGTCCACAGTAATAAATCTTCAAACTTGAGATAATCTCTAACAATAATTTGCAAACTACACATAGGAACAAAAGTGTTCTATGACATTTTAGTTGAAAATATAAGCAAAGTGCTGCAACAAATAAAATGTTAAACTGTCCAAATAATCACGTTATTTGGGATACCACATTCATACCTCAAAATAAAAAAATTGAAATAAGTAAAACTAAACTATGAATAATTCCCCCCAGAAATGCATCCTTAAAAAGAATTAAGGTAAAAAAATGATGTGGGATGTACCATCTGTAATGCACACTAAAGATATTCCACACTTGTTTGGGAGATGTAACATTGTGCAACGCTTTTGGTCAATGTTCAAACAATTTGTGAACTAAAAGTGCATAAATGTTATAAATATTAAACTGAATGAAGACTTTGTACTGTCTGATAAGCCAAAGGACTTTGTATTTGATGAAACATTTGACTTTGTCATATTATTTGGAAAGTTGCTACATAAACAGAAAATGATGCACTAGTGGAACACATATCAAAAAACAACTGACAACATGGTTTAAAACAGAATACTACCACTTTATCATATGTTTGCATGAAACAAGGCGTTAGTCTTTTCAAATTTGGGTTCTGTTTTATCTATGTCCTTCACTCAGGACAATGGCTACATCTATCCATTTGCCTAAACTGACCCCCTCACATCATGTTCACATAATATACTAACTTACAATATAGGGTAAACAAAGACAAACAAAAGTCAAAACGACACCTGCATTAATAAATTAACTGACAGTGATTAAAATGTAATATCTGCATGCTCTTACATTAATTACCATTATGTAATTCTCCCACTCTTTTCCCTATTCCAATGGTAATATTGCCCCTTTCTTTTTTCCCTTTCTGTATGTTGCTGTTAATGCTGTCAGCCTTATGGCATTGTTTTTGTTTCACTTCTTCATTCCTGTTATATCTTGGCTAGCTGATTGGTTAGATTTTCATATTCATATTGATCACACACACACACACACACACACATGTATGTTTCTATGCATAAAAACCGATGACAACAACCAAACAAAAAACCCCATTAAACATGAAATATAACAGGGGGAAAACTAAAACTGTCAAATATCACTGCACACCATACTTTCAATTTGTAAATATTTTGCCTTGAGGTAACCGCGCAGTTGACATGATGCTAAAATATGTTTACTTACTTGAGGTAATCGCGCAGTTGACATGATGTTAAAATATGTTTACTTACTTGAGGTAATCGCATAGTTGAATTGATGTTAAAATATGTTTAGTTATTAAATTACAGTAACTGTTTAATTATTTTGCAACCACACCTTGCAAATGATTTTCTCCATCAATTTCAGAGTCTGAGGACGCTGTTTGATGCTTCAGTACAAGCAAGATGGTGATAAATATAATGTGTAAAACTTAAGTGATCAGCTGGAAGGCGATTTGTTGGAAGCCTAGAATGATGAACAAAGTAAGTCCATTTATATATAAAAACAGTTTATACCCCCCCCCCCTCCACAAACACACACACACACACACCACCAACCCATCAGCTGGTGATAGGGTTATGGCATCAAATAATTAAAAAAGTCTGTCGCAATTCTGATTACAATTGTAAACAATGACATGCACAAAACTAATCCATCTGTTTACAGTGTGTTCAATGCTTCACAAATACAAACTTGTAACTAAAGTATAAACAATGTCAGCACATTTTCTAACACATCAGTATAATATCTGTTTATAGAATGCTGCAACACACACACAAATAATCCATCTGTTTATACTCCAATGAGTCCAATACCTCACAAGTACAAACCAGTAACTTTTAAGTAAAATATATAATTTCAGCACATTCTCCACCATTGCTTTACATTTATAATCTGTAGTATGAAGCAGATACAAACTTTACATAAATGACAACAAATGAGTAGAGCAAAGTAATTATCAACAGATCCCTTTCACTTAGATTTTTGTGCATGCGCAATGGACTGGTGTGTGAAATCTGCCAGAAGCAGGGGGGAACACGTCAGCTGAGTTGCTGGCCGAGGGCATAGCTGTATTTCCCTAGTACTAGTAGTAGTGAAAACCTCACATTTCACGGCAACAAGATGGGCACAAAAGATCACTGCCATGTAATCCACTGCACCACTGGTCAAATAAAAGTCAGGAATCCCATGAAGCATCTGTCATTTAGTTTCAGTAAAAAGGCAAAGTTTCGTATTCTGCAGCGCTGACTCAAGAATGATCCACGGCCCAGTCTTTTGAGAATGAAGTTTTTGTTTTTCAACATTTTTTTCTCTTTTTCTCTCCATCTTATTCAAGCATGCTGGCTGTGCACTTAATAACTACAGTACAGGCGGGGGAGTAACAGCAGCATTAACTGATTAGGCTGTTTTGCCAGCAGGACGTGTCACTAGTGTCGTGTGCATGTGAGGGTGAGTGTGTTGCTGTGTTGAGACCTTTAATTACTGATCTCTTACCTCCCATTTTACTATAATTATATACAGTCATTTAGGCTAATTCTCTGTCTGTCTGTCTGTCTGTCTCTCTGTAACAGCTTTCACTAATTTCATGCTGATTTTCATCCTGTTTTAGGAATAATTTATGAGGCTACCCAGCTTGGTCCATCAGTTATTTGTGTGCGTGCATGCATGCGTGTATGCACGCGCCCGCACATGTGTGTCAGTCTATAAGAGAGAGAGAGAGACTGAGATGAGGGTGGGTGTATGTATGCATGCATGTGGATGTGTGGGAGGTGGTGATATGGTGTATGGGTGTGGGTGTGAAGGCAGACAGGATGAGAATAGTGATTATACTTGTGCCTCGTATATAGCCTATTAACTCTTTCAAGGCTTTCCACGTCTTAAGATGTGGAGCTTAGCAGTACGCTTGACAACAATCCACGTCTTTAGACACGGTAAGAATTAAAGATTTTTAACGGTCTTACCGACTTTTCGAGTTGACTGGAGGCAATTATATTACACTTTCACCCTGATTATGCATCAATTTCAGACACTTTCGGTAATACCCTTAGTCCAGTCGAGTGTTCCTTTGTCTGTTTTGGCATCTGTAACACATGTGTCAAACTGACGAAAGCTGCATGTTTCAAAAGGGCAGCACGCAGAGTGAACATGCATTACTCGATGAGGGAAACTGTGGAATTAGTACTGAATGAATGAATGAAAATTTATATATAGCGCATAAAAAACTTCCACACAAAACCTTGCATGTTCACAAAGCCAGATACACACAGTGCATACATGTAAGCTCTCGCAAGCTAAAACTACCAAAGGACATGCACTCATACCCACCCACCCCTTTCCAAAATGAGGGCTCAGATGAATGAGGGCTCAGATCTAAAAGATTATTCAGACAGTGGTTCTGAAGAGAACACTGTTGATTCTAGTGAGCAGTTTGTGCCAGTAGATCTCGAGGCAGATTCAAGAGACAGCGATAATAACATCTTCATTTTCATCATTGGGATCTGTGCAACCAGCTGAATAAAACTTCTTCTTTTTTACTGTGTTTGGACAGTTCCCGCTTTGCTGTTGGGAAAGAGAAAGGTATATGATATGACGCTATGGATTATTAATCTGACAAGTACACATTTCAAGCTTTCTAAAAATGTAAATGTTTATTGTATTATTCCTAGTAGTTTATTTACTACAATTTCTTTTAAACGGGCAAAAACAGTGCATCTACAGGAGCCGAGCGTGCCATTTTGTGGCGTCTTGAATTAGTTAATCATATTTGAATGTGTCAGCTACTGTTTATTTTACAACATTTCTGTAATCAATATTATTCTATCTAATAATATTTATCATATCAGTATTGTCTGTCTGTTGTTGTGCTCTCTTAAATTTTGAATCATTTATACATGTGTGGGAGGTGGTGATATGGTGTATGGGTGTGTACCCCACCCTACTGGCTCACCCTGAAGGGAATTTAAAAAAAAATAAAAATAACAATGGCCAGAGCTTCTCTGTCAGTCAAAGGATTGAATTAACTGGAAATGTTACGAAGTCTGTGGGCATCTAAAATTATTTTGTCTGGTCAAATCTCAGTATGCTCTAAGTCTGTGTCAGCACGTTCCCCCCTACATCCGCTTTAAAGGAGTTATAGAACTTTGTAGCTGACTGATTGGTTGTCACTGTGCAACAGCGAGATAAACGAAAGGGGTCTATTGAGTCACACAAATATTCAGACAATAAATATGTATCATCAAAGTGTGCATGTGGTGAATGAAACATGTTTAGCACTGCACACACACACATACACACACACACACACACACACACACACACACACACACACACACACATTTATGACAGGCAATCATAATAGAATTAAAAAAAGAGGGAGAGAAATGAAGCCTGCTTTTGTAACAATATCTTGCTATAGCTAGTTTCTGCATCTTGGAGGGAATCAGAAGACATTAAAAGACAATGTCTATTACATTTTTTTTGTTTTCATGTAAAATAAGCACCCGTTTCTTCAGTTACTGAGATTTTGATTCTGCCAATGATTTCCACATCGTTTTGGCTTGTTCTAAATAAACGCATGTTGCTGTTTTCATACCTTTACCTTGACTTTATTCTTCACACTGGAGGTTGTCGTTTCTGTTTCAGATGTGTGTTTTTGCTGTTGTGTTTTTTGTTCTTCCTGTTGTTTTCTGCTGATTATATTTACCTGTCCAATCTGTATATTTACCTGTCCAATCTGTATCTATTCACAACTTTCCAAGTGGCTCTTTCTCCAATAATCTAGTAGGCTGCCATGACTTTTACTAAAATTAGAAAATAGGTGCACTATTTCTGGTTTTTGAAAAAAAAATGGCAAAAGGTATGAAGAATACAGATTTAAATCACCAAGGAGTAGTGGGTGAAGCCATGCAGTCCCTGGCTGCAGTTACAATCAGAGAAAACTAAACAATATACTTCAAATGCAATGCTTCAACCACATGCTACTGCTTAGAAATGACTGTTCATGTAGACACCCTCCACGCCCACACCACTGCCAACTACCACTTTACAACTCAACAAATGCCAGGCAGTGCTGACACACAGACCCAAAGGTTAGTGATGATGCAAATTTTCATCCACTAAAAAACATACTTCTCTGCTCATTTCATTCCATGACAGCGATGACAAAAAGCCAACAGGTGAAAATAATGTGCCTGAACACCTATCACTTTCATGTGTCCAACATCTATCACATAATGCCATCTGGGATGATCCCAAACTATGTCAAAAAATATCAAACATGAAACATCTTAAAGATTTAACACAAAACATTGACACAGAGCAGCAAAACCAGATCTAAGGCACATCAAAATTATTGTGGCATGAGAACCTGTAGACTGTTTTGGAGTTAGACTGTTTGAAGATAAGAACTTTGCAAATTTATTGTGGCATAAGAATCTGTAGCCTGTTTTGGAGTCAGAGCTGTTTGAGGATAAGGACTTTGCAAGTGGAAAGTTGGGAATACATCCATGTCAATCAACCCCTCACCAAAGAACACTCCTCCCTCAAAGCACCAGTCTTATTTGTGACATTTTGGCAAGTGTTCCACTGTACAGCTTGCATCACACTGCTACCCTTTTCATATCCGGCATCTGGACACACCCTGTGTACCCTACAATATGGGCAACTGCCTCCATTTTTCGATGGTGTGTTCATTTACACTGCTTCAGGGAACTTCTGTGGCAAAGGCCAAAGAAGTATTCTGTCCTGTTCCACCCCTGAATGGCTCATATGTCAGCATCAGGGACTGAACCCTGTGTACCCTACATTTTGAACAACTGCATCCTTGTTTTCTTTTTCTCTCTCTCTCCCCCCACTCCCCCTCCCCCTTTCTGTTGTTGTTTTGTTGTTTGTTTGTTTTTGATGGTGTGCTCATTTATTAATTATATCGCTGCTGCAAACTTCTATGACAAAAGCCCTAAAGGGTCTTGTCCCAGTTCCACTCTCAGTAGCTTATGTGCCAACAAAAGGGACTGACCCCTGTGTGCCTTGCAATCTGGGTTCTTTGGTGGCATACTCATGTACACAAATAAAAGGTAAGTTATGCCCAAAACAAAACAAACAGACTGCAGAGGATTTTGCCCCAGTCCCATCATGGATAGCTTGTAAGCCAGGGTCAAGAATTGACTCAATTGCACATGCTCTGGGTGATGCAGACTTGTCGGTGTCATTGCTATATTTCACATCTGAAAACATGTACTGTTCATTCACACAGTGAGAATAGACAGGAATGTAATATTCTGAGCATTCTGTAATTTTCTCTCTTATTCCCATGTTTTTGCTTAGTCGCTTTAAGTGAGCATTATTTGTTTGACATTATGTGGTAAACACAAACAGGCTCATCATAACCATGTGAGATTATAATGGCCACAGAAAACAATTCATCATCCAACTTTCACAGCAATGCACTTCACACTTTTGTTTTTGGTGTTTTCCTGAAAATTGGTGAATGTTACACACAGAAGCTTGTTGAGTATTGCTTCTGCAATGGTATCGCCAGAATAGGTTATATATAGATATTTTGAAGTGTTCTTAGTGATGAGTCTAAGCTGTTGGATCAGCAGCAGCCACGTTGGCCAGATCTGCTGCCTTTTTGCCCCCACCTGCAACAGTCTCTCCAGGTAAGTCATCATACATGCCTTCAGAGCGCAGACGTCGGTTCCTGATGATGCGCAAAATGCCCAAACCCACTTGGACAGTCCACACCAAGAACATCACCCACGCAGCGCCCTGTGCCCAAAAGGTAAAACTTTTACAACCCACAAACCAAATTTATTGTGTGAAAGCAGATAAAAGTCTTTGCTGTACTGGATTATAGTTTATATTTGAAAGTTTGTTTGAGGGTGAGTGAAGTAAACAGAACAGCAGCTGACTGAAGACAGATTAAATAAAATGGATGCTACGTACCAAGTAAATGAATTGTGCAGTGTGTGTGTGTGTGTGTGTGTGTGTGTGTGTGTGTGTGTGTGTGTGTGTGTGTGTGTGTGTGTGTGTGTGTGTGTGTGTGTGTTTGTGTGTGAGCATGTGTGTGTGAGCATGTGTGTGTGCATGCACACACAAGCGTGTGCTTCAAACATCAGCTATGCATCACACACATTGTTTTTCATTTCGTAACACATGATTATCTTTTCCTGTTCCATGCAGCTATATAACCACCTGTGATCCCTTGACTTGCATATGTATACATTAGAACACATATCAGGTCACAGTAAACACCCAAGCAGTCAAAACCAACATATGAACTGTAAACTGCTCACCAATCATTTATGTTTGCCATTTTCTATTCAGACCAAATTTCAGTGGGCTGATTGAATGATGCTCTCTCTCTCTCTCTCTCTCTCTCTCTCTCTCTCTCTCTCTCTCTCTCTCTCTCTCCCTCTCTCTCTCTCTCTCTCACACACACACACACACACACACACACACACACACACACACACACACACACACACACGCTTTCCTTCTACCTAATGAATGTCCCAGTAGCTGTAGCCTTGGCTTGATGTGACTGTCTGGTTTGCTCCCAAAGTATTCTGAGATACTTGTTGGATATGCATGACAGAGAACTGACTTGATTCAACTGGATGTTGTGAACTGGATATGGTTTAATGTATGCCTGAAAATGACACTGTGAGTGTACATTTTTTCCTTTCTTCTGCCACTTATGCCATGAAGCCTGTGCACAAACTTATGTTTTAACATTAGGCTTTATGCAAATGTACATATGTGCACAGCCACACAGCCACACAACACACACACACACACACACACACACACACACACACACACACACATACACATCCATGCGTGCACACACACACACACAAACAGCCTTCTGTCAGTGTTTCAAGAGGAACACACAATTACAAAAAAAGATTTTATGAGACCACATTTTAGTTACCTCTGTTGAGAGTTGCACATCCATTTTATTCCTACCTGAGAAGCATGGAGGTAAGCGTAAAAAGTACTGCCATCAACATCTATGGAATCATTTTTGCCATGCCACGTCTTCACATGTTGTGCATCAGCACAACTGCACACAAAAAATTAAAGAAAATAACTGTAATTAAAATCAACGATTAAAAAAAAAAAGTTCTGTGCATAGAAAACTGGACTACAAACGCAATGGCTATAGTCAATACTTTTTAAAGAACAACAAAACTAATCCACACCTAGTGCAAAAGCTATCTTCTTAGTTGCTTAATGCTTCCTCTTCTTCAGCATTCAATGGTTCACGTTTGGTGTGTCAGAGTTTCTGAGTCCTGCTGATGTGGACAGAAAGATCATGTGCAGGTCATCAGTGGTTCCCTACAGCTTCTGCAGTAATCTGCCCTCTGGCCATGGCTGGTCAAGCAGTGGAGCGAGACCAGGAGAAGATGTAGAATGTTACAGTGTTTGGGCTGCCACGCTGCAGTTGCACTGAGCAGGACACTGCAATGCCAGTCTGTCTGAGACTGCACTGTCCTGTTGTGAGGTGAAAGATTGCTGCTTGCTCTATATAGCTGAGGTGGTGGATAGGGCCAGAGGAAGGCTGGTAACATCCAACTACTTCTCTGAAGGCTGCTGTCTCAGACAGACTGGCATTGCAGTGTTTCATGTGCTTGAAGCATGCTCTGTTTCTGCCCATATGGTTCCTGTGTAGACTGTCTTCAGAATTTTGGAGTTGGATCATTCTTTAGGCATGCAAACTGGTGGGTGTAGAGTTGGGTTTTTAATGCAGTTTTGAAGGCATGAGAGGACTGAATGTAACAGATGTCAGAAAGGAGTGAATTGAATTGGTTTGGAGCACAGTACGAGAAACAATGTTGGCCAAAGGTTTTTATCGGGGGATGAGAACTCAGAAGCATCCATGTGTGTGCAGAAAAAAGAAGCTGCCTCGAAAGGGTGTACACAGTTGGAAGTGTTTATGTTTCAAACACTTAAGACAGGCCTTACCTGCTGACTCTAGAGCCCTTGACATAGCTGTCACAGAACATCCTGAAGCCCACGCTGATAATACAGGCCACAACAAAGAAGGTCACAGTCACCAAGCAGCTGGCCAGAGTGAATGGCCACACCCACATCTGAGACCTGCAAAAAAACCATGTTTTGCCCTCACTGTAATTTGAACACAGGGCCAACATTATAAGCTCTTTTTTCTTCTTTTTTTAACATGATTTATGTTGTTGTTGGAGGGAAACTAATTGTGCCTAATACACATGCACTCAGAGACAGAGGGGAGGGGTTGTAGATGAACTGTTTTCATGTGTGTGGGTCTGTGTGTGTGTGTGTGTGTGTGTGTGTGTGTGTGTGTGTGTGTGTGTGTGTGTGTGTGTGTGTGTGTGTGTGTGTGTGTGTGTGTGTGTGTGAAGGAATTAAGTCAAGCTGAGTTAAAATGTCCCCAATATTTCAGCCGTGGCTTTCAGGGGTATTTTAACTGCACTGAGGTAGTTACAACACTACAATCCACAACCTGTGGACAAAAGCTCGCAAACAATGTAACACCCCCAACACACACACATTTCAAAAGTTTCTGTGTCTGACTAAAACTCATACCAGCAATAGCTGGGCCTACATCATACTGGGTTGACAACACTTCCAAAGCACAGTTGACAGTCTCCCCCCAAACAACACATAAATTCAAACTGCCTTGCATAAAAAAATGTCAGATTAAAAGAGGAGATAGTCAATGAAAAAGCTGAAACTGGCACAGGATATATACATGGAGTTGAGATGTACGTCACTGGTAATTTGCCCTGATGTAACCATAACGGTTGACTGGGCATAAAATGCCAAATTACTACATCATTGGTGCATGGAGCTTTGACAGTTGACTTCTGGTAGGGCACTGCTTGGCTGCAGAGTTTCTGCTTGTGGTTCAAACTGCTGGCAAAACTGTTCAGGGCTGTAGACATCATGCAGACACCTTGTCAGCTTTCCTTCCAGCTCCTAGCTAATTTGCAACTCAAGTCTGGAGAGGAGAGCATAGGCTCTTGTACTTGTAGAGACTGAAAGTCACGGAAAGTGTATTTTCTCAAGACAAAATCATTTCAAACAGGCACAGTACTCCAAACTTGACAGTCAAAGTGAATATCTCCCTCAAAAAGAAGAGCGCTGTTAAAAGTGGTCAGACTGAAATTATTCCGGGGCCAGGTATCTAAGTTATTACTTTAATGTTACATTTATTCCCAAATGCTACAGTTTAGTAATGGCATGAGAACCTGACTTTGCTACACTGCATGCTAAGATCCCCTGCATCATTATCCTCCACAGTATCTCAGTTGTGGCTGCATGTCTGCAGAGCCAGTGACCCTTCTGACATGAGGTAGTTGTGGGCGGGGTGGGGGGGGGTGCAGCTATATTTCTTACATGGGCAGTAAGATACTGAAGACTCAAATTCAGAATCTGGCTCATAAATAATTTGATTGCTCTCACTTGGGAGAAAATCTACAGCCTGGTTTTTAAAGGCAAATGTTCTTCACGCAGACAAACCATTTCTGACAGACTGTAGTTTCTTTGAGTTGGTCCCAGTTTTCAGGTCCCACCTCATTTGAGAAACAAGGAAATAAAAATGCTGGTAGCATGAGGCACAATCAAGGCTGCCTCTTGTCACCAGCTTTACCAAGAGCCAGGCAGGACAGAGAGTGACACCAATGTAAGACTACACCGGTCATGATAAATGGCCCAGGCAGAGTGACAGCCTCTATAAATAGCCTGCCCCAGGGTCAGGGGATCACAAGCCCTCAGAACAAGTACAGCAACACAGCCACTACAGGCAGAGAAAACCTCTCACAGTACAGTGCACTGTACTGTGCACATGAACATAGCACAAAGACATAGTTATTTAGTTAGTAATTGGATTTTAATCTCCTGTCAACTGCATAGGGTCACCTCAGGACAGTGAAACTCAGGTCATAAGCAAATACATATTTCAAAACTCTTCTCATATGAACCTTTAGTCAAGTCAATCCACAAAACCAGCCACTTTGCACACATAAAACAAAATACACACACACACACACACACACACACACACACACACACACACACACACACACACACACACACACATCAAAGTTTTGAAGAGTTAGTCCCTTCAATATTACCCCTGTTCAAAGAGCACATAAGTGTGGAGAAAAGCCCTTCTATTAAAGCACATCAGGTTACCGATCCCCTTTTTTTAATCTACGTTTAAGTTCAGTCAGACTGTTGGTGAAATTGTCTTAGTAAGTTTTGAAGTTGAAAAGAAGAGAATGTTTTTTAGTTCAGTCAATAGTTCATTGGTACTGGGTTTTAGTGTGGTCATGGGGTGCAGTAGTCTCCTTTCCCATGTGAAACCACTGACCAAAGTATGGTTCCAGTTAGCACTGGTCAGTTGGCCGAGCTGTAGACAACAAGCCATGCATGGGCATGGAAAAGCTGACTTCCCTTTTCTGTTACAAATTCTTCTTTTATTCCAAATTCTGGGCCACTGATGCCATATTTTTCAAGGTATAAAAGACCCTCCCTTTTAATCCCCGCATGACTCACCCTCACAGAAATTTAAAGACCATGTGCCCTCTTTTGCAGTCACTTTGCCAAGTCTCTATGTCAGTGCAGTCACTTTTCCAAGTCTCTATGTCATCTCCAAGTCAGTCTCTAAGTCTCCAAGTCAAAGTTTTACATTTGTGCAACTAGTGTTTTGGCTCAATTTAATCCACATTCAACAGGTTGGTTTGACTATCTTTTATCTTCTTAGTTCCTGACAGATGTTTTATTGTTGTTTGATTGTTGTAGTTTTTATGGTTTGATCTTGCCATAAGATCTGGCATTGCTGATGTTTGATTATTCTTCACATTCGCTTAAATGATTAGGTACAGGGGCCAGCTTTGTGGTAATCACGAGTTGTTTCAGATATATGGGTTATAAAAAAAAATCTCATTTCATGATTGATGTGTTGAATCTTAAACTGCATTTTGCTACAGATGTTCTGACAGAGAGGTCAGGTTTGTTATCCAAGCCTGGCTCCATTTTTCCATTCTGATCTAAACCTCCTAATGGAGTTCCTTTATTTTACTGGTTAGAAAAGGCCTGCTCTGCATATCCACAATTAACAGGTTTGACTTTTCTATTTAATATTATGTGAAAAGGCCAGCTTCATGATAGTCCACGATTAGCTTTGGTTTTACTTTTCCATAAATAATTATCTTCTGTATTCCATCTTCCACTATCCAGACTTGGAAGATACCTTAAAGTTTTCTTCCATAAATTCAGTGTAAGACCCTACTGAGAAATTATGAAGTGAGGTGATGTTTTTGATGATACACCAGTTGTGAACTGTCTTTTCACAGGTTTGTAGCTCAGACTTTTGTAACCCACACGGATGATTTTGTGTTGACTTAATTGTTGTTTATGTTAAATTCTCAGGGAATGAGACAACCAGATAAAGTTTACCTAGCTATATTGGCTTTTTGAACCTTTGTGCCTTCTAACCCCTTCTTTTGTCTGCTTATGACATGCTTGTGACTTATGTTTTTGATTATATAATATTTTGAACTTTCATTCTCCACTTGAATTTGTGTTGAAAGAGAGGTGGGAGTTGAGCGAGAAAAAAAGAAGAAGAATGATTTTGTGGGCATGGATGTGTGTGTGTGGGCTGGATCACTTCCTGATACTGATAGTCATGAGATGCCACGTGCAAGTAATTAACGCAGACATGTTTATAAGTAACCTGCTAGTGTTCTCAGTTGCGGTGACCAGCGAATCACTAAAACAACACTTGATCCCTTCACGCACTAGAGATGTTACGTAAGGCTAGAATATGTTGGTATGCTACACCATTCCATCTAATTTATTGATACCAGCGAAGAAAAAAAGAAAAGAAAAAAAGGAAAAAAAAGGAATGGATAGAAACATTTTTATAGATTATATATGATGGCAAATACCAGTGCCATATGGCAGGAAGCTGCACGTACCACCTACCAACTATCATCTCCTAGCTGCTCAACAAAAGCCATACAAAACAGCTCAATTCTTAACGTAATAATGAAAAAATATTTGAGAGTTTTCTGGAAAAAGTCAGAAGAATGGACCATTAGCAGAAAAATGACATGACAGAAAGATCAAGAAGACTAGGCAGAAAAACAAGAGAGAGGAAATAGGGAAAGGGAATCAAACGACAGCCCTGGGATTCCGGATGGGGAGGAACATGTGACATCCCTGGCCTCTCTTCAGGGTTGAAGACAAACAATTAATTCACTTAACAATGCTAATTGCTATACAGACCAGTTTACTCAAAAAAATTTGTTTGGGGGACTCCAGTCCAGTGCATGTATATATATAACATGTACTTAAAAAACAAAACAAACAAAAACTCTCACTTTTCATATGTTGATATCTGAGTATGTGACTGTGAATGAGAGTGTGACTGCATAATTATGTGCATTATATTTCTGCAACTGTGCCACCAGTCTGAGACAATCAACTG
>OY757543.1:8995976-9010976 GCA_963584105.1 Alviniconcha strummeri
ACCCGATAGGTGTGCAAGCAGGTGTGAATGGACCTGGCACTTTTTCACAACGCCAGCTTTGTACCGCTTACCCGTAATATTAAAGAAAAGGTTATTGACAAAAAGTCCTGCAGAACCCCGAATTACATTTCTTGGGAACACACACACACACACACACACACACACACACACACACACACACACACACACACTGCACAGACAGAATGCTTCAGTTCAAGTACGTTCCCCAGTAGGTTATCTCTTAAGGGATTTTTTTTTTTTTTTTATGTGCGAACAGCTTAGAGGGTGTCCTTTACCCGTCAGTTGCAATATCGAACAGCCAGTCCTTGCTAGACTACAAACTCAAATAAACACGACAATACCACAAACAAATATTAGAGGGAGGTGGGGGGAGGAAGATAGACAGAAAGACAGAGAGATAGAGAGACAGAGACAGACAGACAGACAAACAGATAGACAGAGACAGAGAAAATGCATGCCTACGTGCACGCGTGCTTGTGTGTGTGTGTGTGTATGTGTGTGTGTGTGTGTGTGTGTGTGTGTGTGTGTGTAACAACAAAAGAAGCCCCGATTTGTTATGTCAAGTACAAGTTGAATTCCCCCCCCCCCCCCTTCCTTAACATGTTTGCTGGTTCTACTGCCTTATTGGCCGGTTGTATGCTCATAATGTGTAACAGAGTGATGTATGCATGTGTGCCTCTGGCGCTGTGGACACGCTATGTTTTGTGTGGAAATTCTCATGTATAGCGTTTCACTCACTCATTCATGCCTATATGTATATAAATGATGCCTGTAATTTTATATTTATTCATCAGTAGCTTAGCAAGAAATAGTTGTTAGGTTTTTGACTGAACCTAAACTGCAATCCTTGTGAAATAAAGTTTTCGAGTTCGAGTTCGAGTTCGAGTTCTCTCTCTCTCTCTCTCTCTCTCTCTCGCTCTCTCCAGGCTGTGATGGTATTAGTGTTCAACTTCTAAAAATTGCCCTTCCTTATATAGCTGAAACTTTTACATATATTTATAACTTATGCATACAAAAGAATGTTTTTCCAACTGCATTTAAGAGAGCTAAAGTAATTCCACTCCCTAAAACAAAAACTATATCCACTGATGTGAATGACTATCGCCCTATCTCGATCCTGTCTGTTCTCACAAAACTACTTGAAAGACACATTCATAAACATTCGAAGGATTCTTTTTAGAAATACACCATCTTTTCCATTCCTTCAATTCTGGTTTCCGATGTGGACATACTTGACACTAAACTGCGCCTACCCGTTTAATTGATACTTGGCTCTCAGCTTTCAACAATCGTCAAATGTCAGGTGCTGTGTTTCTCGACTTTCGCAAGGCATTTGACCTGGTTCATCGGGACATTTTACTTAAGAAACTATCCTCGTACAACTTAAGCATGGCAAGTATAACTTTCTTACGATCTTACCTACAGGGTCGTCTACAATGCGTATTTGTAAATGGCACATACTCCCCAACAACGTCTATAACAAGCGTAGTCCCTCAAGGATCGATCCTAGGCCCTCTTTTGTTTTGTATCTTTAGTAATGACCTGCCTATGTGCCTTAAACGTGCATTAGTGCAATGTGATTTATTTGCGGGTGGTGGCACCCTTAATACAGCTAGCGACAATATAGACAATATACGTAGGGACTTGCAACAGAGTTTAAATATCTCTGGATGGCCTTGTAGAAATCAGATGGCACTGAATCCATCCAAAAGAAAATGCACGTTGATGGCGATGAGACACAAACAACAGCTCCCCTTAAATCTAAACTTCGAGACCACGCCAGTAGAGCAGGTTTTAAAACATCGCCTACTTGGAGTAACTGTAGACGAGCAGCTAAATTGGCAAACGCATATTAACAATATTTGCAGAACTGTTTCTATAAATATTTGTCTTCTTTCAAAACTAAGCCAAACTGTCAGCCATAAACCAAAACTGGGCTTTTTCTTTTGCACACATTATGTCACACATAAACTATGCTTCAAGTGCATGGGATGGCTGTGCCCGTGCGCACATGAAGCAACTGTACTCTCTCCACAAACGTGCCATAAAATTCTTAATGCCAAGTTCTAATATGGACTACAATCAAAAGTGCTGTGCTCTCAAACTACTGCCTCTAGACAAACAACTATTACTCAACAAATGTGTTTTAAAGCAAAAGGTTGTTCACGGCAAAGCCCCACAGTACTTGAAAGGTCTCATGATTCCTTCTGAACGTCTTCACGTTCATGGGAATAAACAACTTTTGCCCAGAACAAGGACTGATATCTTTAAAATGAGTTTCCCCTTTTTCGGGCTCTTTTGCGTGGAATAGTTTACCTCATCGTCTCAAGATACCCAATGGAAGTAAAAACATTCAAAAGAAAAGCATTTCGCGCACTCGCTAAACCACCTCGATATATATATTCATTTGCCAGACACCTTGACAATCAAATATTTGTGGGCAGCGATGAGAAGCCATTTTAATGTTTCACTCAATTGTGAGGGACAAAGACAAAAAACTGTGTCAACAGACCACAACTTTTGAAGAGAGAGGAGAGCCGAAGCGAAATCAGGGCGAACCGAGGTCCCTCTGCTTACCAGCAAAGACAGTACACTACGCAAAGATAGTGCATGCGGCAATTTGGGGTGCTTTTACTTCCGGTGCGTACTTTCTTCACAATAGAAGGCGGTGACAGTGAATTTGCGAATTTTACACTGCCAACGTTAAAGGCATTTTTTAAATTTATTTTTTAGGCACGTAGTCATAATGTGTCTGGAAATAAGCAATAACTTGTTGCTCGTGCTTTAGGATGCCCCAAAACGCATTTTTTCTACGAACTCGCGATCTTCTCATCAGCCCCAAAACGACGCAGAGACACTTTTTGTTCACCCTCCATCCCCTTTCCACGGTAATTTTTTCAACTGCAACAGTATTGGCATTTGTACTGCTTCGCAATTCTAATTTCAACTTCCACTGTTATACACAGCGTGAAACAACGCCTACTCAGAAATCGGCCCGGAAGTGCGCTGCGACCTCTCGCGACTTCTTTCGCGAAAGATTACAAAGCGCATTCACTCTAGCAAACCAGCTTCGCTGAATCGCCCAATAGAGTTGGACTTCTCTTGCTTCAGTTGTTTCACAACGGCGAAGCTACGGACATTGTCTTTGTGACTCGGTTCTGCATAGCAGTTTGGACAGCAATTGCGTGGTGCTGTGGTCGCTGCGCAATGCCGGACGGACACTGCCTTAACATCCTGTTGTTCTGGCGGCGGTCCATGGCAGCCTTGGTCTTCCGGGTTGGCGCCTGTTTCGAGGTTTCACTCTTCTGTCATCCTTTCCCATTCGTCCCCGTCCCTAATAGGCCTTCTCGCCTCCGTGGATGTTAAGCAGCAACCCCCCCTCCCCCACACACACACCTCATACTTTTCAGAAATGTTTTCAGTTTCTGAGAGAGATAGGCTTTTCAGTTTTACGTGTGGCCCCTTTTTTGTTGTTTATAAAGGAGCTAGCAGGTGGTACTTGGACGGTGTTATTATGTGTAACTTGGTGTTGGAAAAATCTGACAGAATGGTTGATCATGCTAGCATCTCCTAGCTTTATTGTGCACAAGGGCAACGTCAAAGGGACTACCGGTTTGGAATGCAAGTGTAATATATAGGTGCTACTTGTGTGTTTATACCGAGTTTGTAAATCTGGCTTGAGTGTAATGTTACTTTTAAGATGCATGTTATATTGACTTATGACTATGTTTGATCAGCGTGAGGTGACCCTCTGGGTTGACAGGACTTAAAACTCCAATTACAGTTTTCAACCCTCACAAGTTTGAAATGTTTTTCGTCCAGTTACAACATGAGCTCAGTGGCAATAGCTTGATAAGTTCAACTTTCTCGTTTGTATTCATTTTGTTTTGTTGTTGATTTTTGTCTAATTTATGAAAGAGGTATAGGATGGATTCACATGTGAAAGTTGGTTGTCGGTTAATCATTTTATGTTACCACCCCCACCCCCCCACCCCCCATTGTCTACTCACTATAATAAATTATTGATCCATTTATTTATTTATCTGTTTACTGTGTAAGGGAGTGGGGTGGTGAGTTGAGAGAAGCAGGTTGGAAGCATAGATGAAGAGTCACAAGTCAGAGGTAGCTATAACATAACCTTTTATTTGCACACCAGCCGGTGAGCCGGTGTGGCCTAGCGGTAAGGCGTTAGGCTGGTAAGCGGAAGGACCTCGGTTCGATACCGCTTCGGCTCTCCTTTCTCTTCAAAAAGGTTGTGGTTTGTGGACACTGTCTTGTGACTTTGTCCATCACTTCCTACTGAAACATTAAAATGGCTCTCATCGCTGCCCATCTTAATGCAGGAATCATTCTGGTGGTGACAGTGTAGCGATAGGTATATAGTCTCCCTCTCCCCCCACCTCCATGCCCCCTTCCCCCCCTTCTCCCCGTCCCTAATAAGCCTTATGGTTTCTGTGGACGTTAAGCACCATGTTTACTTACTTACTGCACACCAGCCAACCAGGAAACAATGTCTGTGTTGGAAAAGACACAAGCAAACAAAACATTTAAAACATGAAAGTAAATGTAAAGTCTAAACAACAGCAATTATCTAAATAATACAGTAACCATGTAGTTTACCTGTAGGTTACTATAATACATGACAAAATGATTAATAATCAAGCACATAAATTGTGAGCATGACTTTGCACTTCTATCTCACAGAGTCGCGGTGAGTATACAAGAGACGGCCAGTCAATTAACTGATGAACTCCCAGTATATAATAGTATACAATAAAATAACAGTGAAAAATACGGATCACCAAGCTCATTATTAACTAAACAGGAAGAGTAAGATAATTCTTACAGCAGTTCCACTTAAGCACACGACAAGACGGATAGTGACACGGGTGGCATTTGGGACCATGCCGTAAGCGGGAAGAAGTTGTCATAAACTGACCGGCTCCAGCTTCGTTACTCAAAGCGTTACAGCGTGTCACTGTTACTGACTAGCAGAGCATATCTGTGACAGCGTCAAGAGTTTTACTGCCGCGGGCAGCGTATCAAGAATTTAAGCTGCTGATCTCTTTCTCGGTTAGTGAACAGAGACAAAGACCTAATTGCCACTACTGATGCGCATAACCGGCCAGTTCGGGTACATGCACAAAGATCCGGAAAGGGTTTACAAGCTAAGCAGAGTGAAAGTCTGCGCGCCCAAGACTCGGCCATACAAAAGCCGGACCAAAACAGAAATAACAAGTCTCACAGTTTATACAATCACCCCTATGTACTAAACCATATTCAACTAGTAAAATGAACATTCCACAACTATGAAGTCAACATCTTCAAAGTGTTAGCCATAATATACCACCGATTTCATGTAGAAACATAGATCGGTAGGAAACTAAACAAATAAGTTAGGCCGCACGGCCGCACTGACAAAGGACCCATACTTTAGAGGGATAACTTTGCATCAGCAAAGCATCACTCAAACTGAACATCCAACAATGGCAACATAACATACTAGCTACATTTTGGAAAAAACGGTCATCTTGTGGCATAAAGGCTTAACAATTACGCACAAACAATGTACACTGACGCCATGGCGACAATCTGACGCCGAAATTACCAACGTGTTCAACAACCAAAATCAAGGCACGTTGTAAACATGGTAACATTATAAACATATATTATTTACATCAATAAGAAACAATAGAATAACAAACCATAGAAAAATAACTACTTACAGGCTCTCCCTTGAGATGAACACATGAACACCGGCCGCAACAGCAAACAACCTGCCTCTGCAGGGACACTGGGGGAAAAGGGACGCTGCCATTTCGTTCGTTCGTTCTGTTTTTGCTTAATGTCCTCAGATGCTAAAAGCATATTAGGGACAATCTATAAAGTAAGCTTGTTTTGGATATATCATAGTTAAAACCATGGGGGAGACGGGGGGGGGGGGGGGGGGGGATGGGGAGCGAAGTAAGCTTGGTCCACTTGCGGATCAATATTTGGATCGGGACATGAGGTCGCTGGAACAAAGGGGGAATGAGGGGTGAGGGGAGGGATGAGATGGGTCCACCTGCGGATCAATACTAGGGTCAGGGTGCTGGGTCGTCTTGGCTGTACTGGGGCGTTCAATCGTAGAACTGAGCAGCACGAAAGGGGTCCGGTTAATAAAATAAAAAATAAAAAAAAAAAAAAATCGTCGTCCACTATTTACAGTTAAAAACTGGGCTGCAGATAAAAAAAACTTGCAAGGTTATGTCGGCGGGCTGCAGAACATGTAATATATACAATCGGCACACACAGTATTTACAGTTAAAAACGTCGAAGACGCACATGGTAGTTCACATACACTTGTAGTAAAATCGAGGCCTGTAGTCAGGCGGCTAAAATACTTGGGTATGCTAGCATACACTTGTGGTGGTCGCTGGAATTGGGTCCAGCAGACAACTGGGTGCGGGAAACACGGAGACGTTCACCCCTTCCCTCTAAGATCTCTTGATCTTTTGATCTCGCCTGGAACCCTGGACGCTGGTCGCTTTTGGCTTTTATGTTGCTTAACGTCCACGGAGGCGGGATGACCTATTAGGGACGGGGACAGAGTGGGAAAGGGGCCAGGGTGATTGGCTCGACCGCGGAAACCGCCCGAAAAAGACCGGAGAGACCGTGGACCGCCGCCAGAACAATGGAAGTGTTAAGGCGGTGTCCCCTCGCCATTGCCCAGCGACTTGTGCACTGCGCAATTAACTGCTGTGCTGGACAGAGTCACTAAGACAATGTCCGTTGCACCGCTGTTGACGAACAACTTGGACAACTCAAAGCAAAAGACGTTCAACTTGCTCAGCCCAGCTCCACCTCCCTACTCATGATCTCTTCTGGGCAAAAGTGAGGGTCCAGCTCCACCTCCCTCCTCTAAGATCTCTTGATCTTTTGATCTCACCTGGAACCCTGTGCTGGTCGCACACTGCCAGGCTTTTTGTACACAGGGGCAGTCCCACGCTGCGTAGTTTCCCAGTCAAAGGTTGGAAGTGGTCTGAACATGAGATGCAGGAGAACATCACATGGTGAAACGAGACGCTCATCCCACACTCACACTTCGTCGGTACGCACATGCATCTCCAGACCCCCACGTGCAGACGATGCATGATGCGAGCTAGGTAGGTCGGCACTCCAGGGAAGAAGACTCCTGCCCTGCAGGGGGGAGAGGTGTCGTCCCACTCCTTGGCCGTGGCCATTGGGTGGAACTCCTTCTCCCACTGCTTCCACGCCTGATGATGAGTTGATGCTTAATGTCCTCAGATGTCATTTGACATATTAGGGACAAGTTGTGACCAATGCCGAAGCACGGTTCAATAAAAGCCACATACGTAAGGTGTATGCGTGTTTAGCTGTAACCTGCCACCTGCACTTTTGGCAGAATGACCGGGATTTTTTACGTGCTACTGTGGTAACACGGGGGTGGAACGGATACCGAAATAAGAGTCAGCACAGAAAGTTGACCCTGGAGAAGAAAATTCTCCCGCCGTTCCAGCAGGGATTCGAACCCGCGACCTTTCAATCACGAGTCCGGTGCTCTAACCACTGAGCTATCCCCGCCCCCTGCTTCCACGCCTGATGATGATGAATTGATGCTTAATGTCCTCAGATGTCATGAGACATATTAGGGACAAGTTGTGACCAATGCCGAAGCACGGTGCAATAAATCTTTACGTCCACGGAAACCAGAAGGCTCGTTAGGACTGACAGCCCAGGACGTCCACCTCGACTCTCACACTGCTCCTGAACTATGTTTCTTCCACGCCTGCTTGGTTAGTTCCGCATATACGTCGGCCAGGCCGATTTTCATCGTCACTGTCGAGGAGTCAACTCCCTTGGCTCTTCTTTTTGCTGCTCTATCCGCCTTCTCGTTTCCAAGGCCAGCCCAGCGCACAGGTTTTAACACCTTAGATAATTGGGGCCATAAACCTCCCACCCAATCAAAAAGGATAAAGGACAGGAAAGAAAAGGTTAAAGGGTCATGGCCCGAAACATGTATATTATACACTCGGTTACATCCCCCCCCCCCCCCCCCCCCCCCCCCCATCTCAATCATAACCTTAATGTCCTCGGATGTTGGGTTGACATTTTAGGGACAAACTGTGACCAATGCGTAATTCCATAAGCTTTGAAGACGTCTGCCCAGAAGGAATTATTTTTGACAGTTTGGTTGAAAAAGCAGGGGCCGTAGCACTCTAATTGATGAAGAAATGGATACAACTCCATCGGAATATTTCTCCATTTATGGTTTGATATCTTTAACTTTTTTATCCATGTGAGTTTTAGAGCTAGAATATACGTTTTAATATCTGGAATATTTAGACCTCCACTTTTTACATCTTTTATTGTCGTCTTTCTGGCAATTCTGTCTTGTTTTCCATTCCAAACAAATTGAAAACATATTTTTTGAAGATCTTTCACAAAGTTATCAGGGGGGTCAGGCAGCAAAATCCACAAATGGATCAGTTTTGACAGAATCAGTGACTTCAGTATAGCAACTCTTCCTAGCGGAGTAATAGTCCTAAGTGACCAAATTTTAAACAGTTTTTTAACTTCATCAAAATTTTTGTTGTAATTTATTGTTGCACACTCTTTTAAATCCTGGGTAAACCATATGCCAAGGATCTTAAACATAGTTGGATTCCATACCATTTTCAAATGCGGCATATATTTTACTGTTGAATATTTTTGGCTACCTAACCATATGGCCTGTGTTTTGTCCGCATTCAAAAACAGGCCAGATACTTTTCCAAATTTATTAATTGCATCTATTGATTTTTCAAATGATTTTTTCTCCCCATTGTTCATTAGTTGTGTGTCATCTGCGAATTGAGATATTTTGTGTTCTACTTTGTTTATCCAGATTCCCTTGATATCACTATCTTCTCGAATCATGATTGCTAAAATTTCAACACACAAAATGAATATGTATGGTGATATCGGGTCGCCCTGTCGGCACCCACGCTCTACTGTAAACCATTGGGTTGTCTGTCCATTCACTATTACCGTTGATTTTATGTTTTTATAAAAAGTATCTATCCATCTACAAAGGTCTTTTCCAAAACCGAATGCTCAAAGAGCCCTAAACATGAACCGCCAGTCAAGAAAATCAAACGCTTTCTCAAAGTCGAGGCATAGCAACAATCCAGGCTTATTTTTTGTATTCAAATAGTTTATCAAGTCATAAATCAACCGAACGTTATCACCCATGTATCTGTTGGAAATGAAACCTGTCTGATCATCATCAATTAATGATGGTAGTACTCTTTTAATTCTGTTAGCGATACAGGAAGATCCAATTTTGTATATGACATTAAGGAGAGAGATTGGTCTCCAGTTTTTAATGTTATCTCTAGGTTTATCGCCCTTGGGAATGCAAGTAATAATGCCTTCCTTTTGAGTGGTGGATAGTTCGCCATCTTCAAATGCCTTATTTAAAGCTCTAACAACAAATGGTCCAAGCTGCTTCCAAAAGCACTTGAAAAATTCTGCCCCCAAACCATCTGTACCAGGGCTTTTTTCATGTTTCATATGTTTCAACGCTGTTCCTGCCTCCTCTATTGTTATTTTCCCTTCTAATGATCTTGATTCCTCCTCAGATATTTTGGGAATTTCCGTTACCAACTGTTCAATCTCACACTCTTCTAGGTCCTTGGCTTTATACAAATTACTATAAAAATTGTTAACTTCTTTATTTATGTCAAGTTGTTCTTTAATTTCCTCACCTTTTGTGTCAATTAGTTTTATCATTTGTTTACTAACATAGTGCCTTTTCTCCAGGTTACAGAAGTATTTTGATATCTTTTCTCCTTCTGCCACCCACCTCGCTTTTGATCGCAGTAGTACACCCTCCATTGTTTTCTTCCTTAGTGAAACTAGTTCTTTATTTTTCTCTGCAATATGCTTAATATCCGTCTCTGTTTTACTTTCTTCTCTTCAAATAATTTAATGTCTCTTAACAAACTGTCTTCTTTCTCTCGTGTTTTTTTCTTTTTCATTGTCGCATAAGAAATTGTTCGTGCTCTTATTTTCATGAGCAAAAAATCTAGAAAAACCTTGTCAGAAACTGTAAGTTCAAGGTCAGATTTGGCAATGCCCGAGATACTTGCTTTATCATAGTGGGGGGCTGCATACTGTTCTATAACATTATTTATTTCATCATTTATTTCATCAATGTACTTTTTATCTTTCAGTAGGGAGCAATTAAATTTCCAGAAGGTGTTTCGTTTCATTTCTTTTCCAAAGCGAAGCTTAAGGGTAACCATTGAATGGTCAGACCGATATCCAGGAAGAATGTCTGTATCTTCAAAACTGGAGACTAAGTAGTCAGAGAGTAGAAAATAATCAAGCCTACTTTGCTTAAGTGGTTTCGTTTTTCTCCGCGTATAACGTTTGCACTCAGGATTAGCTTCTCTCCAAATGTCAGTTAAACCTAGTTCTAACATCATATTTTCAACGGACTCTTTGGCTTTTGGGTTGTTTATATGTTTATAATTATAACTGTCTAACTGGGGGTCTAACACTAAATTCCAATCGCCTACTATAATTATATTATGGTTTTGGTATTCTTTAACCATTTCCGTTAGCTCTTCATAAAAAGCAGGTGTATCCCGGTTCGGTCCGTAAACATTGACAAGCAAAATATCTGTATCCTTCATGGAGAAGGAAATAAAAATGAAATTTCCGTTCCTATCTCGCTTTACATCGTTGATTTTGAATTCAAAATTGTTCATAAACATTACTGCTACTCCCCTTGAATTAGAGCTGTAAGATGCAAAAAAGCAATTATATCCCCATTCAGCTTTGACGTATGTTTCTAATTTGGTACTGAAATGCGTGTCTTGCAAACAGTATATCGAGCAAGATTTTTGCTTCAGATAATGGAAAACGTCTCTTCTCTTTCTAGTATTGCCAAGGCCTTGGCAATTTACAGACAATATTGTAATGCTATCCATAATCGACAGTATATAAACCCAAAGTTATCAACACATCAGAATTTTGGTAGCTGCTTCGCCAGGTACAACAGTAGTACAACAGACAATAGGTAAACAGTTCCATCTCCCATTCAATACAACACACCCGAACCACATCTAGAGCACGCTGAATCATCACGTGAAAAAACCGGGAATGACACAAAGGCCGAATATGCTGGTTAGGCAGTAGTTCACACGAAATCCCGTTCACGCACGTGCATTTACACATAACACCAGTGCCAAGCCGAACTATGACTGTCACAAAGTGCGTGAAAACATGGTCACAGGCACATGAAAACCCTGTAATACGCACATACGTTTCCAGGCAAAAATGTCCAAAGAAGCAAGAGGGCAGACAAAGAAGGGGTAGATCAGAAAAATATAAAAACATTACCAGTGCACAAAAAGAACAAAATACCTGAAGTGTTCAAAAAACAAAAGTAAGACAAAGATCACTGCAAGAGGTATAGCGCAGAAAGAAAAAACAACTGGATCTGCTAATATACATAAAGACCGACAGTGGGGCAATAGACAATGGAAGGTCAAGTCAATAAACGGTGGTATTTCGTGAGATCAGTCCCTACATGTGTGTATGTGTGTGTGTGTGTGTGTGTGTGTGTGTGTGTGTGTGTGTGTGTGTGTGTGTGTGTGTGTGTGTGTGTGTGTGTGTGTGTGTGTGTGTGTGTGTGTGTGTGATTTGTACACCAACCAACCAGGAAACAGTGTAAGCTCTTCCCTGATAAAAATGAAACATGTGTGAGCAAGTGCTCTTTGTACGTTTTACAATAATCCCGCCCCGCTTAACGGATCAATGCAATTTCATTACTGTACTTTAGTAACCCGGGAACCGGAGCAGACGACGCTTTTGTTTTGAAGCGCGGCGTGTGGCGTAACGCCACATGGCCTTCACACAGCCGACCGGCGATAGCCGCCAGTGCGCGCCTTTTTCAAATCTGTTTTTCTCCCTTAACATTTTGACCGCTTGTTTGTTTACCTACTCTTTGTTTACTTAGTCCTTTTTATGCACCAAGCCATGAGTAATATATTTTGGCATCTTAGAATGTTATTTAACGTTTATTCAGACGCCGGATCGAGCTTAATTAGTAGCCGATGCCTCTCTAGGTCCATTCTTTTATAGCCGTCGTCTGCATGGCGCGCTTTGTTTAGTACTAGTAAATGGTAGTGAAATGTTGTTTTGATTCGATTAAAGTAATTCTGTGTCGATCAATGCGTTGTCGTATAGTATTTTGCTTAGCTGACTTCATGTTTAGTGTTTATTTTGGGCTGAAATTAACTTATTAAGTATTGTGTACTGTAGAAGCTAAGTTGTATTCATAGACTACTTAATCTCACTATCAGCGCTGCTGCGACTAAGGTTACGCGCCCCAGGCGAAAGTTCGCACCGATTGTTTTAATGCTAGTCTTTGAGTTTGTCTTGCTTCTCTTACAGAGCGTTGTATTGTAATTGTTATGTACCATTTTAACCGTGGGAGCGTGCTCTTTATTCCGATGTAAGTTTTAGTGACATTTATATTTTGTACATTGTGTTAGTTGTGATTTAGTTGTACGAATCTGTATATAGACAGGCGCAAGCCACGCTTCCCACTCTTGTTGTAAATAAAATAAGTCATGTGTGTACATTTTGTTTATACAGTTTAAAAGATTGTAACTGTAGCTTTTATTTGATGTTTTTGATGTTTTAATTGGTTTAGTTATTGTAGAGGAAAGTGTATTTGTGCGGGCCAGGGAAACACAATTGTCAGCCATTTTGTGGTCCAGAGGGGCGATTTTACTGTAGCGATAGCGTGTGTTCCCTGTGGCCCGCGCCGCTCTCTTATCTATGCGTGAGCGTGAGGATTTTGGGTGTGTGCTGAAAACTGTCTGCGGCTGAACAAGTAAAAACACTGATTGCTGCCATACGCCTGCTGTGGTCTCCACTTTATTGACTCCGCTGCCTGTGTCTTGTCCTTTGACCACTCCACACCATTACACATGAACACCGGCCGCAACAGTAAACAAACAACCTGCATCTGCAGGGACACTGGGGGAAAAGGGACGCTGCCGGCCCAGCACACAACTTTTAACACATTAGATAATTGGGCCATAAAAACCCCACCCAATCAAAAAGGAAAAGGACCGGAAAGAAAAGGTTATAGGGTCATGGCCCGGAACATGTATACAATACACTCGGTTACATTAACAAAAAACTTTTACATTCGGTTATGCTAGCTATATAATCATTATTATAATGGGTGGACGTTGATGGGCGAAAAAACAAACAAACAAACCAGGTAGAGAGTTTCTGACGGGAGATTGGTAACTGATGTCACTCAGATTTTATCCGCGTTGATTTGTCCGCATTAAATATAATATAAAACAACAATGCTGGAATGAAAAAGAGAACACTAAAGACAAAATATCCTGTCTTCCTTTCACTAATTTTTCAAACCATGAGATAAATCTGGTGTATCTACTGAACAAGAACTGAACAGGAGACAATGCTGAGTAAGCTACTATTAAACAAAAACAAAACAAAAAAAGCTCAGAATAATCTGAAGATATAGCAGATAGCTTCAAAATTGAACGGGCATTGTGGTAGGTATGATCTAAGCGTACAATGCACTTTAAAATCGAAACAATCTCAGCCCTCCCCACCAACATCAGCTACAGAAAGTTACGGTTACGCGCTGACCGGAAGAATGGAGCGCCTGTCCGCCAACCACCCGCCCGTTGCGCCACTCCGTTTACAGGCTTATCGTGACACGGCTCGCTCTCTTAGTTCAGGAGCTGTGTGAGAGTCGAGGTGGACGTCCTGGGCTGTCCGTCCTAACGAGCCTTCTGGCTTCCGTGGACGTAAAGATTTATTGAACCGTGCTTCGGCATTGGTCACAACTTGTCCCTAATATGTCAACTGACATCTGAGGATATTAGGCATCAACTCATCATCATCATCAATGGCTCGCTCACTTGGCTATCCCCTTGCTGTAGTATCTCTGCTCTGACCGATTCCCGAGCTCGGGAGCTGTGCCAAAGTCGCGGAGGTGGACGTCCTTGGCTCCCCGTCCCTTGAATAGTCCGTACGGTGTGTCAAGCCGCCTATTCGCTGACGACTGCCTCCTCTATCAGGGAGTCAATTCCACCCAGCATCACGGCCACACCCTGCAACTGAGAGGACCCACAGCAGCTGGAGGCATGGACGGACACCTGGAGCATGGCGCTTCACCGCCAGCTACTCAGTGAATGCTACATCTTCAGCCTGATGTTGAAGTGTTGCTTTACGTCTAGAGAAACTGTAGTTATTAGAGACGGGAGCCCAGAACGTCCACTTCGACTTTCACACAGTTCCTGAGCTCTGATCCTCAGCCTTCAACACTCTTCTTCAGTCTTAGTTCTTTTCAGTATGAGCTTAACAGTACCCTCCTACAACGACTAACCTCCAAAGCCTACCTGGGGATCTCAGGATCTCTGAACTGAGATCTCAAGTGGGGTCCACACATCAGCGGCATTATATTACCAAAAAGGCCAACAGCACCCTGGTAGTCAAGTTGAGGCCGGCCGGCGGGGCTGGTACCGGCACTGCCTCTCGAGAGATTCCTGCCGCAACAAAAAAAACGGTAGACTGATTCGGGCCCGACAACAACCTGGCTACGTCACGACCAACACCATTGGTGACTACACAAGAAACAATGATAAGGACCTATACGCTTGTAATTCCACGCTGCTGCACAGACCAGCTCATAGTTCAGGAGCTGTGTGAGAGTCGAGGTGGCCGTCCTGGGCTGTCCGTCCTAACGAGCCTTCTGGTTTCCGCGGACGTAAACCATGCTTCGTCATTGGTCACAGCTAATTGTCCCTAATATGTCAACTGACATCTGAGGACATTAAACATCACTTCATCATCATCATCATCGGTGGATGATATGTCAACTACCACCTGAGGACGTTAAGCATCACTTCATCATCATCACTGACTCATCAGACT
>OY757543.1:9015976-9044790 GCA_963584105.1 Alviniconcha strummeri
CGCCTGGTGAACATCACCAATTCTGTGGAGAAGATTGAGCAGCTGCTGGGCATCAGTCACAGCAACAGTGCCACCTCCTCCCCCTCCAACACCTCTCTCACTGGGTAGGTCGACTTATTATGGACCGTATACATGTATGTGTTTGAGTTAGCTTCCCACAACACTGGCTGCCTCCTCCCCCTCCAACACCTCTCTCACTGGGTAGGTCGACTTATTATGGACCGTATACATGTGTGTGTGCAAGCTAGCTTCCCACAGCATTGGCTGCTGCCTCCGCCTCTACCACCTCTCTCACAGGGTGGGTAGATTATTATGGACCATGTGAGTGTGTGTGTGTGTGTGTGTGTGTGTGTGTGTGTGTGTGTGTGTGTGTGTGCGCGAGCTAGCTTCCCACAGTACTGGCCACCTCCTCCCCCTCCAACGCCTCCCTGACAGGGTGAGTAGACTTCTGATGGACCCTGCATCTGGGAGCTCCTCCACCTCCAACTCCTCTCTCACAGGGTGGGTAGACTTATTATGGACCATGCATCTGGGAGCTCCTCCACAAACGTGTTCGTCGCAACAAAGGTTTTGTCACAACAAACGTAATTTTGTCACAACAAAAGTTTTGTCACGACAACCGTGTTTGTTGCAACAAAACTTTTGTCATGACAAAAATGATACTTGTGGCAGCTCCCGCCAATGATACAGACCTAGAAGGGATGTAGATCTGGACAAGATGAATGTGTGTTTACATTTACAGATTTTGACATCACACAGATAAAACCTCATCTTACAGGTGATTGTCAGTTGCAAGTGCTGTTAATATGATATAGCTGCAGAAACGCAGGCATGGGTGTTTACATTCACAGATTTTGACATCACACAGAGAAAACCTCATCTTACAGGTGATTGTCAGTTGCAGTGCTGTTAGTATTATGTAGCTGCAGAAACACAGGCACAGGAATGAAACACTTCTTTCTCCTCTTTGCTCGCAGGCAGCTGAGCGGTCAGCTGATAGAGAGAGTGGCCACGGAGTTCAACAAGCTGCAGTTCTATGTCACCAAGAGCAAAGGCCTGCCTCTGGTGGAGAAAATTAAACCTGTGAGTTGCTTTCACCTCTTCAAGTTGCCTGCTCACCACTCTGTGACTGGTGTGGCACGAGGCTCTTTGTGAAAAAGTACACAGATCTTGTGATGTCGTCTTTTTAACAGGGGTAATAATTTAGGGTCGACTTTCTGTGCTGACTTTTATTTCGGTATCCGTTCCACCCCCATGTTACTGCAGTAGCACGTAAAAGATCCCGGTCATTCTGCCAAAAGTGCAGGTGGCAGGTTACAGCTAAACATGCATACACCTTACGTATGTGGCTTTGCCTGAAGTGACATGGAGCATGGTTTTATGGTGTACACAGATCTTGCACCAAGATGGCTGCAGTTTCATGTGGCACCAGCCATGCCAGTGCTGTAAGTACACCACTTCGGTGGATATTTAAACAAAAACATGCTATAAAAAGCCAGTCACTCATGTAGAACCACATGCAAGCGCAGTGAGTCTTCTCAAGAGAGCGGAGAATAGCGCTATATAAGCGATCATCAATCAATCAGGTGAAATCCAGTTGCTAACTACTAACTTACTGCAGATGGCCAGTGAACCCAGCAAGATATAATGTGATTTCATATGCATGTTTTTTAACACAAGCAAGTAGGGAACTCTGCCCGGCACACGATTATGGTCTTTTATTGTTTCAAAGGGTGGACATGGGTTCTAAGGAAGGAAAACAGTACATTATGATTAAGGCTCAGACCTGGAACACGATGATTTGTAGCTCTGAAGGAGGAATGCTGTGCTCTGCTTTGTTTTTGCCAAACTGAGCACAGCATTCTTCCCAAGGATCTAAGAGTTACATTGTCCCAGGTCTGAACCTGGATCATGTGGAAATGGAAATGAGGACCGTGCTCTTAATTTTCTTCTTCTTCTGTTTCACTGTCTGTGGAGGGCAGAGTCTCTAGGGAGTAGTGTGCATGTGTGAAGCACAGCTGTGGGGTTTTCTTTATCTTGTTCGTTAGACTTGCTCATTGCTAAGTTGTCTGCGAAGAGGCACTAGCAGGATCCAACATCCATGTAGTGGAAGGAGAAGGGGAGCTGTACCTAACACTATGCTGACACCATCAGAATGGTTTTGCACTTGCAGTGAGATGGGCAGCAGTGAGAGCCATTTTAATGTTTCATTAATTGTGAGGGGCAAAGTCACAAGACAGTGTCCATAAGCCACAACATTTAAAGACGAGAAAGGAAAGCCGAGTAAGTAAGTTGGTAACAGTCAACCAGTACAGTTATATCAGCGCAAAAGGAAATCTGAAGCAGCAGTTGAACTGACATTGTCTGATTATTAGCATAACACCTTACTGCTAGGTTAAAGTGGCTGTAATTTTTTTTTAAATCTCTTGTGACCTCCCCATTTTATTGCTGATAACACTGGATGCTATTTTAACACGTCGCCAACATCACCACTGACACTGTATGCTGTTTTAGCGCATCGCCAACATCACCACTAACACTATGCTGTTTCAACGCATCGCCAACATCACCACTAACACTGTATCAGTCTATGGTATTTCAGTACATCACCAACATCACCACTAACACTGTCTACTGTTTTAGCCCATCACCAACATCACCACTAACACTGTATGCTGTTTTAACACATCGCCAGCATCACCACCAACAATATATGCTGTTTCAGTGTATCACCAACATCACCACTGACACTGTATGCTGCTCCAGCACATCACCATCATCATCACTAACACTACGCTAGTTCAGCACATCACATCACCAACATCACCACGAACACTGTATGCTGTTTCAGCGCATCGCCAACATCACCACCACGCTGCAGTACAGCCTGGAGGGGTCGTTTCTGGAAGGAATTGAGCAGGAAGATGTTGCCATGCTGCGGCAGTGCTTACGAACCTACGCCCTCATCGACAAAATTCGTGATGCCGAAAACCTGTTCAGACAGCACATCGTGAAGCCGTATATGGAAGAGGTTAGTTTGTTTGAGTACCCATGCTGTCAGTAAGCTTCCCAGGATTTTGATTTTAATTGTGATTACCCGGTGATTAAAAAAAATCAAACAAAGTTGACTGCCAGTCTGTGTTCTAAAACAAGAAGGTTGAAAAGAACGTTTAGTTTAATCTGACAACACAGACCAAGCTTATATTTTTAGGGGAAACCTTTTCAAGGAACAAACAGATAATACAAAAAAAGCAAGAGATGAGAGGAATGAAATTTGATTTAGGCTGTATTTGTCTTTTGGTATTGTTTATTGCTTAGGATAATAATTATGTCCCCGGTGATAAACAGCTTTTTAACAAACATGTTGTGAAGTCTCGCAGTAAAGTGACTGGTATGCATAAAATGCTCTTGCTCAACACAGTAGACCCAGTAATTCATGATGGCATGGCCAAAGTAGTGTGATACATAGTGTTAAAAGGCAGTTGCTGGCTGCACATGTCTTACTGCATCTGCTTGGTGCATTCAGACAAAATGTCTGAGACATCTCACTCATTTGCTTAAGTTATTAAGTTATTATTTATTAGCTGCTTGCTTTTGACCTGAGGTCAACAGCTTAAGATTTAGAATGTAACAGTACAAAAGTATATGTATCATTGTATGCTTGAGTGTTCTATTGATACAAGTGATCTGGGAGACTACTGATGCAGTGGCAAATGGTTGATTTGTGTCCAAAATAGACATCTTGCTTTCTTCAGCATGATCCAACCTCTACCATCACCTAATAATAATAAAGAAGATGTCTATAACACCCCATATTTGATCCAGCCACTACTGTTGCCTAATAATAATGAAGAAGATGTCTGTAGCACCTCATTTTTGATCCAGCTGCTACCATCACCTAATAATAAAGAAGATGTCTGTAGCTCCCCATTTTTGATCCAGCTGTTACCATCACCTAATAATAAAGATGTATGGACCACCCCATTTTGTTTGGGCTCAAAGTGTTTTGCATTAGCACTAGGACGTCGACTTGAATGATGACCACAACAAAGCATGTGATTGTGAAGGCACCAGACAACAGTGCAATAGCTAATAACAGTGATTAAAAATGACACAAAGGGTGGTATGGGGGAACAGGTGACAGAAGATACAGTCATAGTAGACTCAACCTGCAATGTGTGTGTTTCAAACACAGGACAGACGATTTTAAAATTCACACCAGACAACAGTGCAATAGCTAATAACAGTGATTAAAAATGACACAAAGGGTGGTATGGGGGAACAGGTGACAGAAGATACAGTCATAGTAGACTCAACCTGCAATGTGTGTGTTTCAAACACAGGACAGACGATTTTAAAATTCAGGAATGTGAGCTACACAGATGGGGTTTGAGGGCATGCTGCATCGTTTTGATTGTGAAGACCTGATGTCAGGTATGCAAGTTTTGCTCCAGCTAGATCACAGGACCAGCATGTAAACAAAACAAAAAAAGGGGGTGGGGGTCTGGGGGGGGGGGGGGGGGGGGGGGAGGAGGGAATTTGACCAAAGGTTTTTGTTTTGACAGAGGGGACACACCTGCCATCAACTTGCGTTTGCTTTTTGCAGGTGATCTCAGAGACGTTTCTCCGCTCCAGCAGCCAGGGTCTGGAGGGGATGTTCAGCAAGGTGCTGGACTTTGTGCCCACCCACTGCCGTGTGCTGAGGGACATCACCTGTCCCGGAACCAGGTGAGAGCCAGGCACAGTCAGTGCTTTGTACCCGTTGTGTGGCTGGTCTTGACACCAAACAGATATTTTTTGTTGCTGTTGTTTGTAGTGCCCTCTTCATTTGGGTTGGGTAAGAAGTAAGAACTGTTCACAACAACGATGACTACAGTGATGAGATTCAAAAAAGGGGGGAGTGGGAGAAAGAGAAATGAGTTGGCTTTACAGTTTTGATTGTATTAGTTCTTACTTGCTTCCCAGCTGGTCAGACTTATCCAAATAAGAGATGTGACATGCACAAGCCCAGGAGTTGATACAACTGTTGGATCCTTCAGTGTCGGCTCTTCCTATCAATGTGAAGCAGAATTTGCCAAGCGTTGGATCATCTACTAATAGGGAACGTGAGCTGGGTTTTAGACCATCATGAGACAGGCTACTTTTACCCTACTTATGGCACATTATTGCTACGGTAATTCTGCTCAGTATGAGAGGAACCGCAGATTCAGATATCTGGTTTACATGCTTGGCTGATAAGCCATCATTACCATCACAGGCATTAACTAAATTAGATGAATCAAGAGCATGTTCCTGTAGATAACTGAGTGTAGAATACACCAGTGGGTGAAAAAAGAATGAAGAAGAATAGGTTTGATGTGAAATTTTCAGTACTTACAGCATTTACTTTTGAACCCAGGTTATGACAGCATTTTTTTCTCCTTCTGCATAAAAGAGCAAGCTTTCCCCTGATTGGCTGCAAAGTTTCAGGAGTGCATTTGATCATTTGTCATGGTAGGAAGAATTTGAAGAGATCCACCTGGAAACAAAGACTACGTTTTTGTCAGAAGTGAGCGTTGCCTGTCCTAATACTAGTACAGCTGATGCAGGTATTGGCTGGAGATGAACTTCGTCATAGTTTGGCAGGTCGCTGTGAATGGCTGGAGATGACCTTCGTCATAGTTTGGCAGGTCGCTGTGAAAGATTCTGTTCTCTGTGTACTGACTGTGACACGAGAACGTGCATTATCCAACCTCAGAGGAGTAGAGAGGAATCATGGAACATTGGGATTAAAAGGTGCACAGACTTGCTTTCTAGCTGATCACGTGTTTTGCTGTGACAGTTCTGGCGAGATGGTCCGGGGCTATGATTTTCTGGTCAACGCTGTGTGGCCGGAGATTGTCATCAACCTGGAAGCTCGCACACCTTCCATCTTTGCACCTGGCAACCCAGAGGTGTTCCACCAGGTGAGATGCAGATTCAGGTGCCACTTCTTCAGTCATTCAGGATTTCTGTTGCAGGCACTGGCTAGGGCCAATTCTTGGATTTTAACGTCTGTTCCATTTGACTGCACAAGGTGACCCTAGGATGACTGTGCTGGGGTATTTCTGGATGCAGAAATTAGGGTCCCCTCTGCTGGAATTCCAGCACAATCTTTTAAGCCTGCAGAAGGTCAGAATATAGCCTTGTATACTTTGCCAGCTGCTAGAAATTCTGCCTTTCTGACAGTTGCCTTTCCCAGTTCATTCAACCGCATCCATCCCCCCCCCCCCCCCCCCCCAGTCTCCTTTAAACATAAAGCAGCATGTGACATGAATAATGTGTTAGACATGCAGTAGTGATTTGGTGGGGTTTGTTTCAACCGCATGTGACTTTTGTGGTTGCCTTGGTATTCAATATTAAGAATCAGTCAATCAGTCCCAGTGACAATGGACAGTGTGGCAGGCTTTTTTTTTCTTACGACAGCAGTGAACTCCTCAAAGTTGAAGGACAGACTCTTCCAAAAAAAGAGTTTTACTGTAGGAATGGTGAATTAGATGTCAACAGCAAATTCCTCTAAGTTGAAAGACAAACTCCTCCAAGAACCAGTTATACTGTAAGAAAAGTGAATGAGATGTTATTACCTTAGACCTTCTGTGCAGTTTCACTTTCAGCCTGAAGCATGTTTCTGTTAATGAGGTAGTTCTGATGGTCCCAACCACTTTGCCTCAGCCCTCTTCCCATCAGAAAATATGTAATGTTGGTGCAGTCTTCCTCCAACAATAGGTTCACGCTTTGTCCCATGTTGTAGTATGGAACTTCACATTGCAATTAAAATCTCTTTTTGTGGAAGAAATATTTGTTGTTGGTACAATATATTGTCAAAAACAAAAACAAAACCTGGAGTTGAATGTTCATCCTGATAAAAAAAATTTTTTTTAACCTCATTTCCAGAAATACCTGGCCAGTCGGGATTTCCTGGACAAGTTTGAGTCATTGTGTGGAACACAGGCAAGTGTGCAGCATCTAAGGAACCACCCGGCATATCACACCTTCAACAGCAAGTGGAGTCTGCCAGTCTACTTCCAGATCAGGTACTGCCTTCCCTTGGTTAGTGTTGTCCCAAATTCTGTTGACACAACAACATTTATTTCACAATGAGCCAGCAACCCCATGACAGAATCAGTCAACCATCAAGCTACAGCATAAAAAGCCAAGCTCTTCCTGCCTTCTTCCCACAGTCTCCCTGACAACTCCTAGTCCTCTCCCCACAGTTACTGGCCCTCTCCCTGTCCTCTCCCCACCATCTCCCTGCTAACCGTCCACCATGTCCTGGTCCTCTCCCTGTTGTCTTCCTGCCATCGCCAAGTCCACTCCCTGCTGTCTGTCTGCTATTTCCAGGCCGTCTCCCCACCATCTCCCTGCTGTCTACCTGCTGTGTCCAGGTCCTCTCCCTACCATCTTCCTGCCCTCTCCCCACCCTCTCCCAGCCCATTCCCTGTGCTCTCCCCGCCCTCTCCCTTCATCTCTCCTTGCCCATTCCCTGTCCTTTCCCCACCCATTCCCTGCCCTCTCCCCACCTTCTCCCCACCCATTCCCTGCCCTCTCCCCACCCTCTCCCCTCCCCTCTCCCCACCTTCTCCCCACCTCCCCACCCATTTCTTGCCATCTCCCCACCCCCTCCCCTCCCCTCTCCCCACCTTCTCCCCACGCATTCCTTGCCCTCTCCCCACCCATTCCTTGCCCTCTCCCCACCCTCTCCCCTCCCCTCTCCCCACCTTCTCCCCACCTCCCCACCCATTTCTTGCCATCTCCCCACCCTCTCCCCACCTTCTCCCCACCAATTCCTTGCCCTCTTCCCACCCTCTCCCCTCCCCTCTCCCCACCTTCTCCCCACCCATTCTCTGTACTCATGTCACTGTCTCTCCCTGCCCTCTCCCCACCTCTCTGTGCCCTGTCCCACCCTCTTCCCACCTCCCCATACCCTCCCCATCCTCTCCCCGCTGTCTATCTGCCCTCTCCCCACCCTTCCCCTGCCCTCTCCCCTCTCACTGGGGTGCTTGTTTCTTTTGTACATTTGTGTGGGTGTTTTTTTTGTCAGAGGTGCGGTGCATGTCACCTGCGTGGTTAGGCTGGCGGGACTTTCATCTGTTCCCTCTCTGGCTTCTCAGGTTCCAGGAGATTGCAGGAGCTCTGGAGACGGCCGTTGTGACCGGCTTGAACTCGCCCCCAGGTGAGTAGTGTCGGTTTGTTCTCCCAGCGTCATATCAGAGCAGTTGCACAACAAATGTCATGGCCTGTTGTTTTGTGGAGCAGAAGTTGACGTGTGTTTTTTTTAATTTTAGAAAAGAAGAGAAAAAAATTATCCTTTACACATATTGCTGAAAATGCTGCTTCTGGACAAATCAGCAGGTTCCCAAGTCTCTTGCCTTGAACAAGTTCATCTTGTTGCTTCCAGAACACAAGAATGCCAGAAACTTGGTAGTACCCAGCTCCAAGTGTTTTCCATATGGTATGAAAAAGAACTCTGGCAGCTTGTCTTGCATAGTATCCAGATTCTGAACATTACGCAGTAAATTTGATACACTTTTCCCAGACCATCCTCTGAGCCTTTGATGGATGTACTTAGTTCAAGACCATCAACAACCACTAGACAAGCCACAGGGCTTCACATCCCCAGTGTCGACCGAGGAAACAACGAAAAACGCTTTGGTTAGGTAGTGAGTGACTGGATTTTAACATCCTGTCAACTGCGCATGGTCACCTCAGGACAAAACACTTTGGAGTCAGGACATTTTCCAGTGCTTCACCTACACTGCAGAAACAGTCTGCCTGTTCCTGTGAGTGAGTGTTGCCCATAGTAAGCTTTTAGCAAAAAGTTTAAAAAAGCCTGCCTACCCGTTCTCAAAAAATATTTGTTCAGTCTGTGTGGCAATGACTTCATTTTTTTAATATTTTGTATGTGCTCTGAGCATGCTGTTGCAGCATGGACATACTCATGTTCTACAAATTGTCATCATTCAGATGCATGAACATATTCATGCTCTACATATGGTCATCATTAAGATGTATGGACATATTCATGCTCTACAAATTGTCATCATTAAGATGCATGAACATATTCATGCTCTACAAATTGTCATCATTAAGATGCATGGATAGATTTATGCTCTACAAATTGTCATCATTAAGATGCAGGTACGTAGTCACACCCAACAAATTGTCATCATTAAAGGACTGTGTATGCGCCATCGTGGCTAACACCAGTTTAACTCCCTGTTTTCAGAACCATCAGAGTGGAAGCTGCACTCCACCAGCACGCTGTGGTCAGGTTTGGAGCGATGCTGGAAGGATGAAGTTTACCTGCCGTCCCTGCTGCACCGCTTCTGGAAACTGTCCCTGCAGCAGATGGCCCGCCATGCCACCTGGCTCGACCAGATCTACGACGACGAGGTGAGCTGGGGGTCAAGGTCCAAACCCACAAAAGGTTCAAAACAATGCTGATGTGGTTCTTTAGCAGGTGCTTTGTGTGGCTGGCTTGTGTAGAAAACTCTGTGGAAGGGGACTTGCAGACAAGATTATGTGGCTCTTTAGCAGGTGCTTTGTGTGGCTGGCTTGTGTAGAAAACTCTGTGGAAGGGGACTTGCAGACAAGATTATGTGGCTCTTTAGCAGGTGCTTTGTGTGGCTGGCTTGTGTAGAAAACTCTGTGGAAGGGGACTTGCAGACAAGATTATGTGGCTCTTTAGCAGGTGCTTTGTGTGGCTGGCTTGTGTAGAAAACTCTGTGGAAGGGGACTTGCAGACAAGATTATGTGGCTCTTTAGCAGGTGCTTTGTGTGGCTGGCTTGTGTAGAAAACTCTGTGGAAGGGGACTTGCAGACAAGATTATGTGGCTCTTTAGCAGGTGCTTTGTGTGGCTGGCTTGTGTAGAAAACTCTGTGGAAGGGGTCTTGCAGACAAGATTATGTGGCTCTTTAGCAGGTGGCTTGTGTGGCTGGCTTGCATGTGGAAGTATTGAAAACATGGCGCTGAAAAATAGGACAAAATTACTTTTGCTGTTTTTACAGCTGTGTGCAGAGAAAAATTGGTCACTTTGTGCTTAGAATATTATTGTGTGGATAGAAGAGCAGTCTAGGTTTCAGAGCTCAGCTATACTAGTGAAAGTCTTGGAACTAAGGAAAGGACCGGAAAGCACACACAAACACAACAAACACCCTTTTGAAGGAGATTTTCTTCTTCCTCTCTCTCTCTGTGTCTCTCAGTGTCTCTCTTTGTCTCTGTCTCTCTTTAAATAGCACAATGTACAGCAAAAAGTGCAGGGGAGGTAATTTAAATGTATCTGGAGAGTTAAATCTGTCGCTGTTCATTTTTGTTTTCTTGTTCTGCTGTTATCATTAAAATGGTGTCCTTGTTCATAGTTTTTATTATGTTCTTGCTCTTCCTTTTTTGCGGCACCAAAGTGTCGGGTAAAGGACTGCATGAGTGAAACAGATGTGTCTATTTCAGCTTTGTTCACTTCCTTTACTTCTGCATATAATTTGATAGCTGTAGTTGATATCAGCTTGCTTGCAGTCGCTGCATGTCCCCTGTGGTTAATATCATTTTCAGGTAAAATCTAAACACATGAGTGGTTAAAAACAATGCTCTTTATTATGACAAAACACAACATGCAAAAACAACAAACAAACAAACAGTATGGTGTGTTTTGTCATAATCATTTAATAAACAGTATTCTTTTTAACCTTTTGTGTTTGGATTGTGTTTTAGAACACTAGCAATCATTCTTGCTTCAGATTTTTTTCTCCTCATTTTTTAATTTTTCTCTTTCTCCTCATTTTCAGATGGAAAGGCGACGGCAGAGTCTGTCCAGCAAACCATCCAAAGCGTCGCTCCCAAACTCTGCCAGCACCAGCCAGCTCTCATCTCTCGGGGCTGGAGATGGAATTTCAGGGTCGTCAACCGTTCGCTCAGCGTCCCCCCAGCCGCAGATGGTGCAGGAGGGAGGGGCAGGGTCAAACTCCAGCGAACCCATCACAATGGGGCAGATTGTGTGTCTGCTGTGTGATGCCAGCACGCTTCAGGAGAAAGTGAGTGGCAGTCTGTGTTCTGGTTGTTGTGGCTTTTTCATTGGTGGTGCTGGTGTCCACTTTCCTTCCCCGCTGGTGTGTTCAGAGAAGTGTGGCCGAGACTTGATGCCAGTTTACAGATGGAAGAGGGGAGATGTTTATGCACTGATTTGTGACGCTTAGTCTTCTTCTTCTTCTCAATTGCTATTATGACACTAAGTCTTGGTTTGTTAAGCGCTTAGAGCCTCTGTAGGTTAGGAGCTCTAAGTATCCATTATTATTATCATTTTGTCGTTGAAAGAAAATGTTGAAACACTGTAACATACTGGCATAAAAGATGGCATGAGATTAAGCTTGTTCACCCCTCCCTCTTTCTCTGTGACTTGTGTTGGTGCGAGATGATGCCAGCACTTCACTTGGTCTAAACAGCATCTCAATACAGGCCTATATACTAATGCCTGAAGTGAGAAGTGCTTGGTCAGTGTTAGACTTTTCCAACACCAGGCTGTCTCCAGAGAGGCACTGGCAGGGACCAAGATTCCTAGGTGGTCTTGGAGGGAGGGGGTCTTGTACCCAGCACTGTGCTGACACCACTGGAATAGTTCTGTATTCAGATGGGCAGCAGCGTGAGCCTATGTTACTTTGTCGCTAATGGCGGTGGAGGACAAAGTCATTAGGCAGGATCCTCAAAACAACAGCTGTGATCAGACTGTGCAGTGTTAGTCCTTGGTTACTGTGCAGTGTTAGTCCTTGGTTACTGTGCAGTGTTGGTCCTTGGTTACTGTGTAGTGTTAGTCCTTGGTGACTGTGCAGTGTTAGTCCTTGGTGACTGTGCAGTGTTAGTCCTTGGTTACTGTGCAGTGTTAGTCCTTGGTTATTATGCATGTTAGTGTTGTCATTTCAGATTGCACCAACACTTTATTATGTGATTTTTGTTTTAGTTTTTATTTATTTGTTGACTATTATATTAACTTTTGTAATCTCCATTGTGCAGGTTCCTGTTCTGTATGAAACAAGTATCCGACCCAGAGTTCTTGCTGCAGGTTTACAACAGGATGATGCACTGAAAGGTACACACAGTGTGACTGCTGGCAAACAAAGCTGCCTCTGACATATTCTTTAAAACAAATCAAGGAACTGATGTGAAATGCTGAAAAGCACATGCATGTCACATACACACACACACACACACACACACACACACACACGCACACACACACACACACACACACACACACACACACACACACACACACGCATGTATGCATATCAATGTGCTGAAAGGTATGCACAGTGTGATGCTCTGGCAAAGAAAGCAACCTCTGACATATTCTTTAAAATAAATCAAACACCTAAAAGCATATGCATGTTGCACACACACACAGGCTATCTGTAAACAAGACATGTACGACTCAGGATGGTTACATTTGCATGGACATGCACTAAAGAAGACTTAAAGTTAAACAGTGACATTCTCATTTTTGCATGGCAAAGTGCTTCACTTTTTTGTGTGGAAAACACACACACACACAAAACCACAAAATAACAACAAAAAGACAAAAACTATTCAATAACATTTATGTACCCAGGCATTCATGACTGATTAAAAAAGAAAAAAATATACTCTTATGTCGCTCATTTTTAACAGAGTGATTTTGAAAAGGAAACCACAGGCTTGTGTTATTTTTCACATAGCCTGGCTTGTTGAAAAAGATCTCGTGTAATTTTTTTCTCTATTTTTTTTCAGAGTGCATACAAGAGAGCATGCATGCATTAGAGGAACGTCTGCCCAAGTTCCGCTCTATACTGACAGATGAGATTGGTGTTCAGTGTTCTGCCTTCATCCGCCAGGTCAGCGACATTCCACGACTCTATCGACGCACCAATCGTGAGGTAAGACACTTATTGTATGGTGTCTCATTTGACATTATCTGCTCCACATATGTGCATTGGAACGTCTCTAAGAGTGCTGCTGTTTCGATTGATCATAAAGTTTGCCTTGTGTAGTTCCTGAATCTCTTGCCTTTGCTTTTCACCACCATCCATCATGACTTCTCACATTATTGTGAGAATGTTCAGTAATACCTGATTGTTGTCAGCTAAATTGGAGCCATTGCCTGCAAATGTCAATGCAGCAGGTACAGGACACCAGAGACATCAGAGCGCTACTGTTTTGATCAGTCATAAAGTTTGCCTTGTGTAGCTCTTGAACCAGAGCTCAGGAGCTGTGTGAAAGTCAAGGTAGCCATCTTGGGCTCCCATCCCTAATAAACTTCAGTTTTTGTGGACGTAAAGCAACACTCAACCAACTCTTGAACCTCTTGCCTTTGCTTGTCACCACGCAGCCATTGCGCCTTTTCATGTCGTTGTCAGAATTTCTAGTGATACCTGATTGTTGTTGGCTAAATTGGAATTGTTGCTGCAAATGTTAGTGCAGCAGGTATAGGTCACCTGTTGTTCTGGTTAATCCTTGCCTTGCCTTCTTTGCCCTGATGTAACCATTCTGGTCGACTGGGCGTAAAAAGACAAGTTGCCTATCGCCTTGCCTTCTCATTAACTTCAGTTTGGACATCTTTTTTATTATGTGTTACAGGCCTGAAATACAGTGCGTGTCCTTTCCATTTTCATTCCCAAGCTGTGTGTTTGCAAGTGTTACAAAAGTGCTCTTTCTTTGTGTGTTCTAGGCCTGAAAGACAGTGCTTGTGCTTGTTACTGAAATACAGTGTTTGTCCTTTCCGTTTTTTTTGCTGCATGTATGCAAGTGTTACAGAAGTGCTCTTCCTTTGTGTGTGTTATAAGCCTGAACAAAGAGTGTTTGTGCTTGTGATTTTCGTCGCTGCATGCTGAAAGTGTTACATAAGTGCTCTTTGTTTGTGTGTGCAATTGCTCAGGCACCAAACAAGCCCTCTGGCTACTTGACGGGCATGCTGCGGCCACTGCAAATATTCTGTGACGAGCATGCTGCGGCCCTGGGGGAGAGTCACCACAGAGAAATACTGCTCATCATCTTCTCCTCCTTAGTGGACCAGTGAGTAGTTAAAGCCATTCGCAGCAATGGCTGAAAGTACATTTTTTTAGTGTTGAGAAGGAAAAAATGGACACAATGTGTCTTAACCACTGCTGTCAAAACAGACTCAGCTGCACTGGCCTGCTTTTTTTTGCATGCAAATGTCCATCAATCTGGAACATGGGGGATGGGGGGAGGGGTCTGAGAATTAAATTGGTACAGTGGAACCCCAGGCCGGATAAAAGACCACTGTACTGCCAGATCCTTTTTTCCTGAAACATTTTGGAATTCTCTTCATATTTATTTCTGCAAAAGTGACCTCTGACCACTTAATTTTTATGATGATCTTGAAGCTTGGGTCATTAATTCTTGGGTTTTTACATCCCTTAAACTGCACAGTGTTGCCTCAGAATGGAGGGACTTGAAGGAGGGGTTCCACTCGGTTGCAGACATTGGCAAGGGTGAAAACGTGCTGCCCCTAACCCATTCTGTTTTCAAGCCCTTCTCTTCTGTTTCAGGTTCTGTGAGGTGACAGGTGAGGTGCTGACCTCAGTGAAGAAGATGGAGGAAAGCCTGAAGCGCCTGAAGAAAGTACGTGGCTCGGAGAAAGCGAGCAGTACCCAAGGCCTGAGCGACGACGATAAGATCCGATCACAGATTATCATTGATATTGAGGAACTTGGCAGACAGGTCAGGCAACAGTGCAGGGAGCCATGAATTGTCTCCCCTTCCATCCCCCTCCACTCCCCCCCCCCCACTGCCGATGCCCCTTTTTGATACATGTACCAGGAACAGATTATTGCCAGTACTGATCAGCTGGTCAGTCTTTAATCAGTAAATTATACCCCCCCCCCCAACCCCCGTCATCCCCCCTTCATGCCCCATTCTCCATACATGTACCAAAATATACACGTGTACTTTTTTTGTTTGTATACAAGTTAAAAAGCATACCTCCCATGCCCCCATCCCCCTTCATACCCCACTGACCATACTGTACTAAGAACACATTTTTTGTGGGTATGTTTTTGTTTTTTGTATACCAGTCAAAGAACTTCTTAAACAACACACACACACATGCACACACACCCACACACACCCACACACACACACACACACACACACACACACACACACACACACACACACACACACACACACACACATTTATTTCCATGTTCCAGTCACTACATCTTTACCAAGAGCATGCACAGGTAGTTGTTGTTGCTGTTGTTGTAAGACAAATTTCCTTATAAACTTGTACTGGGACAATAAATATTCTGAGTGTGATATTTAAAGAAATGATTTGCCATACACAATGATGTTTTCAAACTCTTTCACCAGTGCCACTTTCAAAACAATACAGCCAAAAAAATGAAGTTCAAAGAGGCAGCAGTGTGGTGGAGTGATTATAGCATTTGACTCATGATCAAAAGGTTGTGGGTTCAAACCCAGGTTCAGGCAGTGACTTTCCTTTTCACATGCAGCCCTGTGTGCAGTCACATGCATTAACATCTCTGTGTACACTTAGAATCCCCAATACCCACAGCCATGCCTGTGTTTGGACATGAAAATACTGCACACACTAGTAGGAATGAGTAGCTTTGCTCTTGCAGCTGCTGTAGCCTTTCCCAGGTAAGGTGGCCAAACTTTCCTGCAAGGTATAATGAAGTACAATTAAAAAGAAATGTGTAGATATATATATATAAAACAGTGCTGCAGCTGATGTTCCTTGGAGGCAGTGGTATATATTGTTCATCTTGGAACAGTAAAGTGTACAAAATGTGAATGTTTGTTGCAGCTTGTGTCATTGTGTTACAGACATCCGCCGTGCTAAAATGGACTTGTGTCGTTGCAGGTTGTATTGTTTGGATTGGAGAAAAATGCCATCAGCGGGTTCTCCAAACTTCAGAGCCTAGCAGAAGAGGCCAAGTCAGACATGACATCAACATGAGGGGTTTCTGTATGGAATGTAGATCATAATCATTGTTAACATGGGCTATTTTCATCCATTGTGATTGCGGACAGTTTCTCTTATCATTACAGTTGGGTTTGCATTGCAAGTTGTTATTTATAATCTGTGATTTGAGGGATGTTCTTTTTTTTTTTTTTTTTTTGCCAGTGCAATTCAGTTGATGACAGAAGTATGACTGTTCAGTTCAGCAAATGAATCAGTTTTGTCCTTGTCTGACACTAGTGTCAGACTGGATAAAAAGCAGAGGAATGCACTGAATGGGGTGTTATGCAAAACTCGTGTTTTTTGTTGTTGTTTTTTTTATGAAAGAAAAACCACGAGATGGTTGCTGTGTATGTGTGCCTTTACCTTGGTTTTGCAGATAAAAAGATTTTAATATATTTTTGGATGTAGTAAGCTGTGAGCTGTGACAAAGAGCTGTGAGCATAAACAAGGAGCCACTAGAGAAGAATGTCTTGCACGAGAAGATGCTTGATGATGATGATGATGATGAGTTGATGCTTAATGTCCTCAGATGTCATTTGACATATTAGGGACAAGTTGTGACCAATGCCGAAGCACGGTTCAATAAAATCCACATACGTAAAGTGTATGCGTGTTTAGCTGTAACCTGCCACCTGCACTTTTGGCAGAATGACCGGGATTTTTTACGTGCTACTGCGGTAACACGGGGGGTGGAACGGATACCGAAATAAGAGTCAGCACAGAAAGTCGACCCTGGAGAAGAAAATTCTCCCGCCGTTCCAGCAGGGATTCGAACCCGCGACCTTTCAATCAGGAGTCCGGCGCTCTAACCACTGAGCTATCCCCGCCCCCAGAAGATGCTTTCATGTGGATTACTTTCTAAAGAGTGTCTTTTAAGGAAAGAACATTGGAGCCCCAAGAAGACCGAATGAAGGGGACCATTGAGATCACTTCCTGTGCATATCAGTAGTCATTTATGTGTAGGTGCTCTTTCAACCCTATACTCAGCTGGTAATGATCGTACCCATTTTCGTCCCTGGTGAAGAGCAAGGGGTATAGGTTATTTTCAGAGATGCCATTCTGATCCTAAAAAATAAAAATGCAGTGTACAAGGTCATTCTGGTGGGGGGTTTTAAAAAGGAGAAAAAAAGAGAGAATAAAAAATGCAGTGTGTAGAAGGTCACTATAGTCTTTTCACAAAAATCATGTTAAAAGAACCAAAATACAAAGAAAAAGGATGCGGTTGGGATATTTTGGCCTCTTTGTCTTAACCGTTTCCCTGCTGTCAAGAAATCATAATGATGGCTTTGACAGATCTCTTTCATTTTGCTTAAAGGACGCATATGATGTCCCACTTTAGGCCTGAATTTCAGTGCATGCAAATATGTAGCAAAGAGCTAAGAATGGGTGTTTCTGGTTAGCTTGACCACTCACTAACTCTTAGAGGGAAGTAGCTGCAGCAACATTAAAAATGCATTGGTAGGGGAAGGGTTAAAATGCAATGGCAGGGGAAGGGTTAGTGGAACTAGCCCACTCAAAACTGGTTGTATCTGAAAGGTTGAAGAGATCAAAACAAAATTTTAATATTGAGAATTTTCTTAGAAAATAACATGTTGATTTTTTAGTTCTGATTTAGAGAGCAGGTTTGGCAAGTACTGATTAGCAGGACTAGCTGGACAAGTTCAATTTTCACCTGTTCAAGGTGATAGCTTTGGTAGCTTTGCACTTGGAAAAGCTGATATGCACTTCACCCCATCTCTCAGTTCTGTTGTTGTTGAGATTGTGCAATGCTCATTGACTTTGTCATGCAAATTGTGTGTGTGTGTGTGTGTGTGTGTATGTGTGTATGTGTGTTATTGCTTCATAGACTGAAAGAATCCAGTGTAAATGAGAGGCAAACAGTTGTCCAACGAGCACATGTTAGGCAAGCTATAGGTCTGTTATTTCAGAGGTGGGAGTTACTGATGTGTTTGTTCACATATTCACTAACCCCCGTCCACTTACAGAACATGGATCTTTGATCATGCTCAGGATTCGTTAGGGTTTCAATTCATAATACTGACATATCGGTGTGCACGACTGAAAGATACAGATTTCATTGTAAATACTGAACAACATTCAAGTTACATTCATGTAAATTAAACAGCAATCAAAGCAGTGTTTGCTCATTTTTATAGAGTTGTGGCTGTTGTAACTCCACTCCCTGTTTTTGCTCCTCCATTTTTCCCCGTTCTTTTTGGGGGGGTTGGGGTTGGGGGGTGGGGTGGGGGGGGGGGGGGGGGCCCTCTGTTCCACAATACAGAAGCCAATATACAGGCAGCTCAACAAGAATTGCTTTTTCAGGCCACCTACTGGTTTTAAAGGCCACCAGGTCAACAAGAACAGCTTGTTCAGCACCCATTTCATTCAAATCACTCCAGTATATAAATGATAGCAATAATAGCAGTCATTTGTATAGCACAGTATCTCACCGACAAGGGTGAGCACGCCTCACTTTACAAGATCAACAAAGATGTATACATCAAAATGTCAAATATAATAATTACATAGACATAATCAGTACCCCCACCTCCCTTCCCAGTATTACCTTAGGTTGACTGGGAAGTAAATTACCAAAACACACATACATGCACACTGAAAAGAGGTGGTGTGGTAAACTGAAGGGATGTACTGAAAAGAGGTAGTGTGGTAAACTGAAAGGATGTACTGAAAAAAGGTAGTGTGGTAAATTGAAGGGATGTAGTGGGAAAAGGTAGTGTAGTAAACTGAAGGGATGTAATGAAGAGGTAGTGTGGTAAACTGAAGGGATGTAGTGAAGAGGTAGTGTGGTAAACTGAAGGGATGTAATGAAGAGGTAGTGTGGTAAACTGAAGGGATGTAATGAAAAGAGGTAGTGTGGTAAACTGAAGGGATGTAGTGAAGAGGTAGTGTGGTAAACTGAAGGGATGTGCTGAAAAGAGGTAGTGTGGTAAACTGAAAGGATGTACTGAAAAGAGGTAGTGTGGTAAACCAAAAGGATGTACTGAAAAAAGGTAGTGTGTTGAAGGGATGTAATGGGAAAAGGTAGTGTAGTAAACTGAAGGGATGTAGTGAAGAGGTAGTGTGGTAAACTGAAGGGATGTAGTGAAGAGGTAGTGTGGTAAACTGAAGGGATGTAATGAAGAGGTAGTGTGGTAAACTGAAGGGATGTAATGAAGAGGTAGTGTGGTAAACTGAAGGGATGTAATGAAGAGGTAGTGTGGTAAACTGAAGGGATGTAATGAAGAGGTAGTGTGGTAAACTGAAGGGATGTAATGAAGAGGTAGTGTGGTAAACTGAAGGGATGTAATGAAAAGAGGTAGTGAAGGTAACTGTGAAGGCAATGGATCAAGGGCTGGTTGTGTGGGAACAACAGTAACAATGTATTTCTTTCACCCCAGCAGAAATTTAAAGTTTTTCAATCTCTTATATGAAAGCACAACCAACAGCTGAATTGTAAATATTGTATCTTAGTAGTTGAAAATCATGAAACACACACTGATATATCTCCTTGCCCCCGCCCCCCCCCCCCCCCCCCCCCCCCCCCCAACCATATACCAATCTGCATGCATATGTTAAAGTATTGGTCTGTTGCTGATTCCTAGCAAAACTCAGATCTGATTTTTTAAATATTTTTTAATCTGACCAGCCAAAGCATAAAAACCCTCAAACAAAATCATATGGTATCCACCTCCCACCCCCTCCCCTAAAAAGTTACCGTTCCTCTGCAACAGACACCCTCACACACACACACACACACACACACACACACACACACACACACACACACACACACACACACACAGAGTTAAAAACTATTCATCCAGTTCATAAACTAGCTTTCTCCACCTCTCCCAGTGTTTGATCTGTCAGACGAGACAGAAAAGTGAGTATCTGTGTGCTACAGACATGCATGTTTTATGCATCCCAGTACAGCACAAACAAAATGAAAAGTTGGTGGCGCAGAGCAAGAGTACTCACTCTTGAAAGCCAAATTTAAGCATGATCGAGTGTGGTCACCAAATAGATGGGTGATCATTATGTGCTAGGCTTTGCGCCTGCCCTTGGTTTTCTCCAAAGTCAAATTCTGTGCAGACTACAAAAGTCCTTTGGATGAGACTATAACCAGGGTCCCCCATGTGTATAAACATGCAAAAATACCACATACACATGTTAAATATCATGTAGTCCATGTCAGAGTTTGGTGGATTATGTAAACACAAAAATAATCTAGTACACACTAAAAGTGTCAGAGTCTTTATATAGTTGAAGTTGGACACTATTGCCTATACGAAAAGAGAAGAATTGTCATTGCAGAATTCTGTGGAAATTCCACTGACTTTAGGAAGCAAGTTGTGGGCTGTATAGTGTGATTGTCACTGCTAGTTTTTCTCTGGATAACATTATGGTGGAGAAATTCCCTGTCAGGACAGCATATTACATGCTTTGATGCATGGTGAATTTTATTCAATTTAAAGGTGTTCTGCTGTGAGTGGTAGACTTCTGTTTCGGGAATCCACAGAGGGGTGGGGTTTTCTAGGTTTGACTGCTACTCACAACTGTCTCAATTGTTTTGAGAATGGGAGAGACTCGAAATGTAACTACTGTGGTGTGTTTGATGGGGATTTCAGAGGATTTCACATAATTCCATGCCAGTGTAATCTTGTGTCTGAGTGTCCATTGTTACAAATGACTGATGTACATTGTTACCAAAGTGATTGATTGCAGTGGAAACTGCATTAAAGTGGGTATGTTAACTTGGAAGACTGCACCATGCAACCAGACGGTGGTTCATTTGTGTGTGTGTGTGTGTGTGTGTGTGTGTGTTCCTGTGTTCTACCTATTACAGCTTAGTCTTCACCTGTCTTTTAGTTCTTCACAGGTAAGACACAAAAATAAAGAATCCTGATTTTATGTTTTGTATAAATTTCTGACATCATGATCACAACAAGGTGCAAATTCAAAGAAAGCAAAATGACGCTCTTCAGAAACTGGTTACATTGAAAAAAAATTGTCCCATAACTTACAGTTCTAAACATGGCTCAAGCACAAGAAATGAAAATTTATACCACAGACAAAGGGTGCATGCACAAGACTGACTTTTTTTTCTCTCACTGCGATTGACTGTATCTTCCAGATTTACCATTCAGAAATATCATCATTCTCCCCTCCAATCTAAACCCCACTCTCATGCACACACACACACACACACACACACACACACACACACACACACACACACACACACACACACACACACACAGTGCATGCATAAGGAAGCATGCATACACACACTGACACTGTGACAGTATTGCATTTTTTTCCTACCATGCGTTACACTGGAGCATATGAGTTCAATTAGCTTATTTAACCAACTGCAGATCACTGTCACTTGTGCAGTCGTGAGGCACTACACTTCTTCTTCTTCCTTTTTTATTTCAAGTCTTTTCACTTAAGTGATATTAAACTGTTCTTACAATTATCAAGCTAACAACACATCAGCAAGTTACACCAACACAGTAACATATCGCAAGAAAAAACAACAACAACCTCACTTAGTTGCAGTCATAAAAACATATATATATATGTCTCCATACACATACTTAATTCAGCCTAATTATATATCTCATACATATATGCAGAACCACATATATACTAACACACCATAAATACCAAGTGAGTACCCACTGATACTCATACTGTATAAAAACTAAACATTCTCACTTACTTTCAGACAATTTAGCTGTCACTCATGCTTTCATTCCACCCACCCCTAGACATGCTCTCATACATATACATAAATAAACAAGACACACAAATGTCTGTTCTGCCAGCAGACCATATAAATATCACCAACTATGGTAGACTTCTTTACTTACAGCCTGAACAACTAAAAACTGTTTCGGTTGGCAGTGCACAATTTTCAAGCAGCCATCTGATGTTCCTGCTAATGACAATGGTAATAACTTGATGGACTCACACTCAATGTCACTGAAGCAGGGTAGTTTAAGTCAGTTTTCCAACTCTTGTACTGAACATCAGAACTGGAAATCAATTTTTTTACCTTTCAATGCTGGTCTGCAGTACCACTATTTGTGTGCCCAATCTTCAGCACTGAGACTGCCCTCCTATGGGTAGTGAATGACCTGCCGTGCAGCGTGAATGGTAGTAAGGTGGTTCCCCTGACCCTTCTGGATGTTAGTGCAGCTTTTGACAAAATCAGCTGTGACCTAGCTGCTACTACAGCGACTTGAGGGAGAAAATGGTGTCAAAGGACCCAACCTGTGCTTGCCTGGTTCAGCTCCTATCTACCTGAGTGCTATCATCATGTAAAAGTGAACCTGGAGGTATCTGCTAATATGTATTACAAGGTGGTGTCCTGCCTGGTTCTACTCCTATCCAGCTGAGCGTTACCACCATGTAAAAGTGAACCTGGAGGTATTTGCTAATACTGTATGTGTTACAAGGTGGTGTCCTGGCTGGTTCTACTCCTGTCTAGCTGAGCGCTACCACTATGTAAAAGTGAACCTGGAGGTATTTACTAACACTGTATGTGTTACACGGTGGTGTCCTGCAAGGCTCTGTGCTTGGAGTTGTTTACCATTTACACTGCACAGCTGAGTAAAGTCATAGACATAAGACTGCAAGACAGCATTTTGCTGATGACACCCATTTAGCATCCCTTTTTGATACTGATGACATGATGCTGCAGTGATGAATCTAAACATGTTGTGCAAATATATTAAATCCTGGATGGTGGAAAACAAACTTGAGCTGAATGGTGGCAAGACCAAAGTCTAACTCTGACCCCCATCCATCTCCTCAAAAGGCAGCACTGATCGATCACATCCAGGTACGCAAGGCACAAATCAGCCAGTCAGCCTCTGTCAGGTATCTTGGGCTGGTCGTTGATGCTAACCTGGATATGACAGCCTGCACCAGCAACATGACCAGGTCCTGCTACTGTCACCTCAAGTCAATGGGAAAACTTGAACCTATTCAACAGGCAGCAAATGCAATTGCAGTCTCTCTCATCATTTCTAGACTTGACTATAGTAGCAGTACTCTGTGGGGCCATCCAGCTCATCAACTAAATCACCTACTAAAGATCCAAAATGCTGCTGATTGTATTGTGACCAGAACAAATTTCCAAGAGCATATTAGTTTTATTACCCCAGTCCTGCGGTCTCTGCACTGGTTGCCCATCACCAAATGGATTGAATACAAGATCATGTCTCTCTCATATACTAGTGTGTGGATGAAACTGCACCACAAAATCTACAAAGACCCGTTTTCCTGTACAAATACAATACACCTTGTTATCTCTTCCAAGTGTAGACCAAACATCTCTGGGTTCAGCGAGAACACAAACAAAAAGTACTCAGGTGCAAGATCATTCTGCAATGCTGTGCTCACCCTCTGGAACAGGCTGCCAAGCACATTTCAAAATGCAGCTGCTGGAATCATATTTGTTTTCAACTCCCCTCAGTCACCCACTGGCCTCATCATCTATCACCAGATCTGTGTGCGCATGTCACTCTGTGTGTGTGTGTGTGTGTGGTGTGTGTGTGTGTGTGTGTGTGTGGTGTGTGTGTGTGTGTGTGTGTGTGTGTGTGTGTGTGTGTGTGTGTGTGTGTGTGTGTAACATGGTTATTGTTTGATAGATGATAATGGTAGACTACAATATTTAAGGTTCTGTTTGTTTGAAATGTCTGTTAATGTGGTTTTTGTCATGTTTGTACAGCGCAGTGAGTTTAACTCTGGTTAGAGAACAGTGCTTTATAAGAATTATTTATTATTATCTCTTTTCCCGCAGTTCCTCCTGCATCCCTTTCCTCAGCCACAGTTCTCTCCCCTCATTCCTTCCCCTTCCCTGTCATCTTCATCAAGCACAATGAGCACTTGGCTGTCTACATGGAGTAAAACTGCACTATACAAGTGGACACTCACATTGACAACTGAATGGCACAGTAAGTTCATGATGTAACGACATATTCAATCACCTTGCAGAAAGCAGAAAGATGTGACATGTAATACTAATAGCGACTCAAAAATACCGTAATTGCATCAAACCCTGATCCACAAACATCGTTTATTACTGAATGTACATAAATTCTCCACAATCTATAACACAGTTCTCAATAATAATTTCATATAAAAGTTTGATATTTTTGTAATAATATAATTATGTATATATAATTATATTATTACAAAAATATGTAACTTTTTTTATGAAATGATTATATATATAATTATATTATTACAAAAATATGTAACTTTTTTATGAAATGATTATTCAGAACTGTGTTAGTTGTTACAGATTGTGGAGAATTTATATTTATTCATGACTGTGCCAGTGGTTTTCTGTGGAGCAATTCTGCCTCAAACTGCTCAGCTGTTATTGTCCCTTGCAAACGTTCACAGTTTCGATTGAAAACAGAATAAGCACTCATTGATTCCTTTTTGCTCCCTCTTCCTGTCCGTGTATTGATGTACACAAAAACCAAGGCCGACAAGGTGAAGAACACTGCACCAAACTGCAGTTCAATGAAGATCAACCACACAATCAACCACAGCAAAAACTTCAAAGCAAGCAGAAGCCAGCCAACTCTTCCTGGTGGGGATGGTGGTTCACTGATTTCTTCTCCATCCTGTTCATTATCTTGCTCAGGCCTCAGGGGGTTGTGTGGTTTGGTGTTGCCTGTGTCAGCTGTACTTAGATTTTCTTCCCCGCTCTTGGAATCATCCAGGCTCTGCAGATATAAATACATTAGATGTTGTATTATGTGTAAAAAGCAGAAGAAGAAAAAGGAAGTAAAAGATTCTGAAATTTGTACTAACTACTATTGCTACTAATTAATATAGCATTCTGAAATTTGTACTAACTACTATATAACGTATTTGTCCATTCTCCTATTACGGTCATGCAAAGTTTATAAAAAGGGGCTCTTATATTAGTAGTATTAGTAGGCAAGTTCTATTACATAAATAATCTGCCTGGTATTATAAAACCCAGACAGATGGACAGACAGAGACAAACAGATTCTCTCTCTCTCTCTCTTATTATTTGTATTCTTGTTTGAAGTTTTAAGTGTTGCTGTGTTTGTCATCAGGGACAGATTTGTAGAAAAGCTGACTTGTGCTTAAATCTTTATACTTGTGTAATAAAGTATTATCTTCTATCTCTCTATCTCTCTCTCTCTCTCTCTCTCTCTCTCTCTCTCTCTCTCTCTCTCTCACACACACACACACACACACACACACACACACACACACACACATATACAGAATTAAAAAAATTATGATCACATAAACCGTAAACTTTTGGGGCTCCAGAAGCACTGGTTTGGGTTGCATTCAATGAAAATTAATTTTAAAACAGAGAGAGACACAGAGAGAGAGAGAGAGAGAGAGAGAGAGAGAGAGAGAGAGAGAGAGAGAGAGAGAGAGAGAGAGAGAGAGAGAGAGAAGCAAACACTAAGACAACTGTTAAAAACAAAACAAAAAACAATTTGGACTGAAATTGAATGCACTATGTACTCCTTTGTCAATATCATTCCTGTGATATCCATGTGTGTGAACATATAATTATATCTAATGAATAAAGAAGAGCCCCTGTGTGTGTGTCTGTGTGCCTGGAACAGCCTGAAGATATGCTTTGTCCAGAACTAGAAGTAGAAGAGACTGAAACAAAAAATAAATAAAAAGGACTATGTTTAAAATATTTCCATTTTTGATTATATAAGAATTTTCTCATCTAAGTTTCAGGTGTAGTGAATAATGGGTCTGGATGCAAACAACAACAAATGTAGTCACAGCTGGCCTAACAAGTTGTGTAAAAGTACTCATGGCCTCTTTGATCTTGTTCCTCTAGTGACACAATTTTCATGTTCAATGTCAAAGAGGTGATGCTTGCAACATGAGCACACCAGGACACTTGTCGTTGTTGTATGTAGCCAGATCCAAGATTCGCTACTCGTGATTTTTATTTTATTTTTTACAAAATGAAGGATGAAAGCATCTAAAAACAAACCTAGTATTAAATCTGGATCTGGATTCATAGACAGCACAAACGATCATTATCACAGCGGAACTGTAATGTAAAGTAAAATTTTAAGAAGAAGAATCTGTACTATTTCTTGTTGTGCAGGCCATATAGATATATATAATCTGAAAACTGGCTAAAAACACCTCAGATCTGGCTGCCTACGTACCTGTGTAATTTCCCACCACCCTCTCTCCCAGTCTCCCCTAATTTTGCCTATTGGACAAAAGACATGATCCAACATATTTCTTACCGTCTTTCTGAAAATACCTAACAGTCGGCGGCCAATGGTCACCTTGTGACGTTGTTCATTTGTTTTCTTTGCTCGGAATTCAGCTAGTTTCGCTTCCATGTTGGCATCTGGACCAAAGCTAGTTTTCTTTACAAGAGAGTGGCGATGTAGGACTGATTCGACCTTTTCTATACGCGAGAATTGTAAAGGGAAGCCATTCTTAGGCAGTAATGTTCTGGACCCACTGATGTATTGTAAGAAGAAACGCTTAACGCTAGTTAGTTTTGTTTATTTATCTGTTTATTTATTTTGGGCCTGCGTGGTCCTTTTAATCTATATTATTACAGCGTCTACATCATATGATTTTACCGCAAATAAAATTTATACTGAGCGGGATATTTCACTGAAATGAGGACAGAGAAGGAGTTGTTTCGATGTCATCCTGTATTAGTTGGTAATTACTCTGCGTTAGATTAGCTGTCTTATCGTTAGATTAGCTGTCTTATCGTTAGATTAGCTGACTTATGATTGTTTAACACTGACAAAGCACTGACCACGACCATCTTACGTCGGTGGAAGGTGGTGGCACGTGACACTTAGCACTACAAGTTGCAGCGCCCTGACAGAGCTCAGTCATCCATGACAAGAGGAAGAAGGAGAGATAATTATGAGAGAGTCAAACTCACACACACACACACACACACACACACAATTTTCAGTTCTACACTCTACCACTGAGCTATCCCGCCCCTGTTCAAATGACCTGCTTGTTAGCGAAGACGCAGACGTTGGAAGTGGGGGTGTCGTTGTCGTGCAGCGTGTGGTCGCCGCCGTCAGTGACGATGGTGCCGTAGAGGAAGGCAAGGTCCGGGTTGTCCGGGTGATGGAGCTCCACCTTCGCTCTCACAGCCTCTGTAGACCACAACGAGCTGCCAAGTGAATACCCGCTCTGAAGAACGACAACACCAACACCACGACGACGACCACCACCACCACCAACAACAACAAAACGATAGAAATGGTTGGGCTCTGAGAAGTTGAAGAACTGACTTAAAGGAACTGACATCGGACATGTTTACGATAATGAATATACTCATGAGCTAGACAGATATGTAGGGTCGATACAAACCCGAGACAGCAAATGCCACGTCAGCAATCTTGGAAGTAGGACTCGTGGCGAGGTCCAGACGCAGACGTGAGGCAGGAACAAGAGCGAAGAACGCTCCCCCATAGCTGATGTCCACCACCACCTCGCCCACCCCGGGTACGGCCACTGTCACGTCTGCAAGGCATACGGGTATAACCATGCACAGACACTTTCACCCGCCGTCTGAAGGTACACAGGAAGTAAAAGCTTATACTGTCACTGCTGCATGTATGCATAATAGTGTACCCCGGGTACGGCCACTGTGATGTCTGCAAGGCACGCAGGTATAACCATGCACAGACACTTTCACCCACCGTCTGAAGGTACACAGGAAGTAAAAGCTTATACTGTCACTGCTGCATGTATACATAATAGTGTACCCCGGGTACGGCCACTGTCATGTCTGCAAGGCACACAGGTATAACCATGCACAGACACTTTCACCCACCGTCTGAAGGTACACAGGAAGTAAAAGCTCATACTGTCATTATTGCAGCTAAATATGCAGATAGTGTACCCCAAGTACAGCCATTGTCGCGTCTGCCGGGTACATGGGTACAATCACAGACACTTTAACCCACCGTCTGAAGGTGCGTAGAAAGTAGGCGCCTACCGTCACTGCTGCAGGCACACAGACAGTGCACTCCAGGTACAGCCACTGTCAAGTTTAATTTTGTAAAGTAATAACGGTTATCTGCATCCACCGTCGCGAGTTTTTGTTTGTTTTTGTTTTTTGTTTGTTTTTGTTTTTGTTTGTCTTCACGTTTTAAGCTTTTTGTTTTTGCTTTGTATTGTTTTTGTTTTGCTTTGTTTTGACATGTTTTTCGGCATATTTTCCCAAAATTTCACGTCTTTTACACGTGGCTTTTAATATAGAGATAGATAATGAAAGCGCGCCTACGAAAGGGAAAGAACTATATCCAGCTGCACCAGAGAGTAAGTAAGTAAGTAACTTGGTGTTTTACGCCCAGTCAACCAGTGCGGTTATATCAGGGCGACTGCACAGAGAGTAATGCACTCTTTTTGATGAACTAGATGTAGTACGTTGTGTGCTTTTACAGCTAGTGGGTAAACGAAACCATGTAAAAGCTGTTCGCACACAGAAGAAGAAGACGAAAAAGAAGAAGAAGAAAACCATTCTCCTCGGAGAAAACCTAGGAGCCTTTTGGCCCTTTCCGAGTCCGATTCAGTCCTGTAGGAAACCCATGAAAAGAAGCTTATCACCATAGCAGTGACTAGTAAAAGAACTGGTATATATATATTGGCTGAGTAGCCTATTACGAAGTGAGGTCACGGCCACCCGCCCCTTTCCAAGTCCCAACCGACCCGTCAGCGCATGCAATCCGAGGGGTATCCCTTGCCGGGAAGTTGACTCACCTTGCTGTTCGTTTTGCCGTTAGGGCT
>OY757543.1:9044990-9062195 GCA_963584105.1 Alviniconcha strummeri
CTCTTGCTTTTATTGATTTTGAGGAGATAAATGATACATTTTCTCTCACGACAAGGACTGTAACATTTTCTGCTCTTTCATGGACACCTTTTGAATCTTTGCATGGCTACAACTTTGTTGACTTCTACCAATTCATACAGCTTTTGATGACTCTATTTCAAAGCCAAAACATTAGAAATGTCAAAGTCCACTTTTCAGTTTCTCGGTACGTTCTTATTGTATCAGGTTTAAACGTTTTGTGATCGGTACCGACATGCACGATTACCACACAGTGCCTTTCGTGAGTCTGACATGTCTTTAAGGGAATTAATTCAGGCTTCAAATTCGGTGAAAATTTCAGCGTAGTCTCTTTATCTCTCGTTTTTAAATTAAGCGACAGAAACTCTTCAAAATAATAGTTTATTCACTCGCCCGTCAAATTTTCCTATCACTGAGTGTGTGTGTGTGTGTGTGTGTGTGTGTGTGTGTGTGTGTGTGTGTGTGTGTGTGTGTGTGTGTGTGTGTGTGTGTGTGTGTGTGCGTGCGTGCGTATTTGTGTGTGTGTGTGTGTGTGTGTGTGTGTGCGTATTTTTTATTTTGTGTGTGTGTGTGTGTGTGTGTGTGTGCGTGCGTATTTGTGTGTGTGTGTGTGTGTGTGTGTGTGTGTGTGTGTGTGTGTGTGTGTGTGTGTGTGTGTGAGTGTGTGTGTGTGTGTGGGGGGGGGGGGGTGTGGGGGGGGTGTGTGGGTGGGTGGGTGGTGTTTAAGGATTGGTAGTCTCTGCGAAGATTAGTGCAGTTATTGTTATATCTCTCAACGTTTTTTTTTTGTTTGTTTTTTGAGCGGTGGGCCTCTTTTGAATGTGAGTCGCTGGAGCATTTATTTTTCTTGTTGTCTGTTTGATTTGTGTGTTTGTTTATTTGGTGCACGTGTGTGAGCGCGCGCAATTTGCGCGCCTTCAAGTTCTAAATGGTCGAATTTCATCCAGTAGGCAACTGCTGATGATCTTGAACGTTTTCCTCATCAGGGCTAAAGAAGCAGTATAAGTTCGTTCCAGCTCTTTTCACTTCTAGTAAAACGCGTGAACGCGCCTGTCCGTGATTTTTCGCAGAGGTTTTAATGTTGAAGTCTTTGACCTGAATTTATTTGCTTGTGCGCAAATCAGCTCCCTCGTCTCTACTTGCAAGAGTTCACCAGGATGGTGCTGATGAGAAATGCTGCCTTTTTATGTGCATTGATATAGCGTTTTAACGTTTGGTACTGGAACAGGGCGATATTTTTAGGGCAAAACTAAACAAATGAATATTTTTGAGAAACAAAATGATATAAAATAATTTTGAGGCTGCTTACACAGGTGGATAGAGGGATGAGCTTCGTGCATTAAAATTTGTTATTCAAGTTTCGGATACGCCTTGTGTTAATCCGTAACAAAGAAGTAACGAAAGAAAAACTTGAGAGTTAACAAAAATTCAAAATATATACAAAAGGGGTTCACCACCTGCCCTATTTATTATACGTAGAAAAAAGCTTGTGGTTTGAGAGTCGGCTAAACAGTGCAATGTGAACACGGAAAGGAATTCTTAACACTGCAGCAGAGTGATGTTATCGTTTGGTAAAGCGTGAAATTTAATAAAATAAATCATAACCAAACTTAACTGGTCCACCCAAGTCATTATCAGTGTTAAACAGAGCTCGTGTATTTAGCTGACATTTATTTGTAATGTTATTTTCTAGTTTGTTGATTGGAGGAGGTGGGGGTACTTCATTGTTCAGTCCGTTTAACTTGATTTCATCCTCCATCTATTAACTGTATATAGTGGGTCATGTTTGACTTTACAAGAATTTTGTTACCGATTGTGTGCCGGAAGAAGCTTGTTTCTCTTCTACTCGCGTTCTTCTTCCATCGACTTTTTTTTTTTTTTTTTTTTTTTTTTTTAATTCCTGAATGATTACAACCTTGTACATAAGTGACTTGGTCTTTCTTGTGTGTGCGTTTGAGCTATCCCAGGTTTTGCGTGATATATTTTCCCAGTGTGCAATGTCGTCTGTTTAGGACTTCCAAAGGCTTTTGTTTACAATTGAGTTTTCTTGATGGTATTGCTTTCCCTTAGTTACTACTAACACGCCCAGGATGCTTTGTTTTCAAGTGTGTTTAGTGTGTGGTTTGAGTTTGGGATTGACAAGTCCGTATTAATAATTGTATCTATGGTCCATAGATGACTGAAAATAAAGGAAAAAAATCACAATCGGATCTTGCTCATTCCCCCGTCGATATGTATATTTGGTGTTTGAATTTTTTGTCCAATTTTGTTCTGAAATGCCTTCAGATTCATTACAAAATTGTTCACCTTTGATTTGTCCTTTCTGCATGAATTCAATACTAACAGATCTCTGGATGTGTTTAATTAATCAGTCAATGCCATGTTATCTGAGGGTTGATATTTAAGATTCTGAATGTTCAGTCAGTCCTTTTCTTGAGATTCTGAATATTCAGCCAGTCGTGTTTTAAGATTCTGAATGTGAACATTGTCAGTCGCGTTTGTTTATAACGTGCCAGAAACAGGCATGCCAGTGTGTTGGACCGTACAACTACTTCGTTTAGAAGTAGGTACCTGAAACATGAAAACCCTTTCTCTCTATCCCTCGATTCTTATCCTCCCCCACCCCCCTCGCCATCTCTCTTTCTGCATTTCTAATTGCAATGGAATATAAGACGGTCTATTTGTTCAATATTACTTAAATTATTTTAACACAAGATTGAAATGCCTCTTGAGATACTGCACTTTCATTATATTATACACACAATATTTCATCGCGATAATTTGCCGTTTTGTTAATAGTGTCACGTGAAATGTAGACACTCTTCTTTCTACCTAATTGTAAATATGGTTTACTGTTTGAACTGGTTAACTTCATGCCCATTTTGGAGCACTTGTTAAATAGGAGTAGCAAAAAACGCCGTCACTTCATAGATGATTTTTAAAAATCCTTTCGGATTTCTGTGTATGATACACATAATTATGTCATTCGTTTCCTTATTGTACATACTTGGGAGTTGCCCGCATATTGCGATATGGTTTTTTGTTTGTTTTTGTTTAAACAAATGGATTCAACCATCAATCAATTATTTGCATACATGTGTACACTGTGGTAGACAGTTTGTTTTGGGGTGATTTTGGATACTTCTAAAAATAAATTTTGACACGATTATCCGTTGCTTAATTGTCTCTCTTTTTAACTTGTTCCATTAATTCTTTGTTATTTTATGCAGTTATTTACATTTCTATACAGCATATATTTTTGTTTCTTCTTCAAAAGTTTCTATACGTAGCCATTTTGCGAATATAAAATAATAATTTATGTAGTTATTTATTTTCTGTTTATTCGTCCTTTCAATTATTCGTTTATTTATAGAGTTCTATTGGAGTGGAAAACCAGGTTACACCTAAGGCACACATTTGCGAACACACGTGTATGTTTCACTGTTCGGCACAGTGACGTGACAAAAACCAGGTTACATTTATGGCGTAGATACACCTGCAAACACATGTGGGTATGTTTGATTGTTTAGCACAATGACCTTACAAAATTTGTCGGTATAGCTCTTTCAGTTGCTATAGTTATAGGGGTTCACCTTTTTACTAAATATTTCGGTATAATACTGCAAAAATGCGTCTTAATGCTTTATCAACATTTTCTTGCTTTTTTATTTTTTTATTTGAATAACATTTGTTTAAAACTACACTCTCTCGCTCGCTTGCTGGAATCAGAACAGGCTTTGTGTCTGGTTGAGTTTGCTATGTAGTTCCACCTGTGTGTGATCAGTGTAAGTTATTCTTTGTGATATGGACAACAGAAAGAAAGCACACTATGCAAACAAAGAGAGTTAACAGGTTACAAGTCTTCTGTACAGCTTCATACGCATTGAATTAACTTTAACTATTTTTCTTTCAGTATCTCTGGGTTGCACAAAATATGTTGCCTAATATATATATATATCAGTAAATTGTTACACAAGTTTCCCTCCACCGCATATTTTTAAAACATTTTCTCCAAAGCTTGTAGGCTAACCGTAGTCTGATTGCTCCTATATCAGAATTTGCTTTTCTTCTCGGCCTGCTAGTTCTGTACAGTATGTGTGGTCGAAGCTTTTTTTAATTTATTTTTTATATACGATCTAATTACTTTTGTGTTCTTTGTCTTCTTCTTCTTCTTTCTCTCTCTCTCTCTCTCTCTCTCTCTCTCTCTCTCTCTCTCTCTCTCTCTCTCTCTCTCTCTCTCTCTCTCTCTCTCTCTCTTTTTTTTAACCCTTTCCGTTAGTCTTTTTTAATCTTTTTTTTAGTCATTGATGAACTTTTCACTATGAAGTAGTGCTCTCGCACTTCCCGAGACCGTAGTGGTTCTGTAATATGTTTCACTGAGCTTTGCAAAACACCACCAACAACAATAAAGTTACGTGTTCAGTTTACATTGTTCTTGTAACCGTATCGATAATTGTGATAATTTCTTTGAATCGTAACTAGCTTTAAATTTTGTGTCAGGAAGATTTCTGAAAAATTGATTTTTTTTTTAAAGGGGGTGGGGAAGGTACACTTACAAATCCCCAAACTACGATCATGTTCAATACACAGAATCCGCAAAAGTACGTGAGCGTAGTTTTGCGACAACAACAAAAACAAATAAATACGTATGTGGTATATGCAAGTTTACGTCAATGTGTCGTCACCTACAGCCAGATTTTGAATTGTTTTTGCTCCAGTACTCCAGCAGGATGTTCGTTGATTTAAAACTAGCCCAGCAAGCTCGACACGTTAACTGATAACTGAAGATTTAAGGCTCAGAAAACACCGAAGAAAGTGTTCACGTTCCAACTCGCGTAATTTCATTCCTATCTCGCTGAATGCGGGGACAGGTCAATCGCGCAAACAACGGCTACACTGGCGTATTTATAGTACCTATCCTTCTACACAACCGTCAAAATACTTGGATAAACAAGTTCAAATGTTAGTTTCATCGTGTAATCAAGTTGAAAATTTCAATATTTAATATGTATTGCGTTAGTTACTGTTTGCCCCTGATGAAGGAGAAATAATTCCGTCTGTCTCCGAGCACAGGAAAGGAAGGCAGCCCGGCACTGTGTAAAGTTCTGTGCAAAACAATAACAGCAGAAGAAAAAGAAAAAAAGGAATCGTTTCGGATATCAGTTTGTATGGGGCTTAACGTCCACAGAAACCAAATGCGGTTTATTAGGGACGGGCCCACTTCGACGCAGCTCATTGCCCGCTCAAGTGTTGGCATTAACCGTCAGACTCGAACTGTTCTGGTCTAAAACTCGGCGAGTTGACAGTGAGCCGATTCCTTCTCTGTTGTTTTTTGTTGTTGTTGTTTTGTTTGTTTTTTCTTTCTTTTTTGTTCTGATAGCTCCTGTTTAGTTTGGAACTTTGCACGACATGGGTTGTGTCCCTTTCCTGTGTCTGTGTACGTTTTTGTTTTTTTTCTTCTCCGGCCGAGGCACGTCGTTTGGATAATTTTGTACCTCAGAACTGGATATTACTGACGTGTTATTTTTTCCCATTCCACGTGTTTTATTTTCCATGAATTTAGCCTATTGTGGTGTTTGGTCAACCGATACGTTTACCATCTTGGCATTTCTAACACCGTTTTTATTGTCTTTGGAAATAAAGGATTGAAGGCTTGATCCATTAAATCACGGCTGTGGCATTGTTGCATTAGAGTTTATGATGTGAACGAGTTTCTGTCTGTTTGTGTCTGTCTTGCTCAGTCTGTCTTATTCTATTATGATGTGAACGAGTTTCTGTCTGTGTCTGTCTTGCTCAGTCTGTCTTATTCTACACCACGCGGCCCTTCGCACGAGCAACACACACACTCACACACACACACACACACATACACACACACACACACACACACACACACGCATGCACGCACGCACGCTCTCTCTCTCTCTCTCTCTCTCTCTCTCTCTCTCTCTCTCTCTCTCTCTCTCTCTCTCTCTCTCACACACACACACACACACACACACAAACACGCGCACATACACACACGCACTCAAGTTTACCCCCACACCCCAACTCTCTCTCCCACAGACACACATGACACACGCGCGCGCCCACGCACATTCTCTCTCTCTCTCCCCCTTCTCTCTCTCCCCCACTCTCAGTCACAGACACTCATGCACATGCACACATGCTCGATATTTTTCTCTCAACGACCCTCCCCCCTACTCCCCTCACACACACACACACACACACACACACACACACACACACACACACACACACACACACACACACACACACACACACACACACACGTTATATAAGCACGCGTACATATGATTATGTCAGGCTTCCATGTGTGTCGGGATCGTGTCTGATGCTACATGATGTGAGGAACTGTATTCTCCATAGTTGGCGCGGCGCGGCCACTGCATTCCAAGCAATCAATCGTAGTCATGCGGCAAAGCCGCAGTTGTTGCTGTCCAATGGCGTAGCGTGTTGCTTTTTGTTCAAACTCGTGTTACACAAACACAGTATGAGCAGTTTTCAGCAAGTGGAAAAGGAATGCAATCATCATCTCGGTATTCTTGAACGAAGAAACTATTTGTACAAAATGTCAGAATGGTAGAATGAACGTCTGTTTACAGACAGCGCCGGAAGAAAAAAGAAAAGAAAAAGAAAAAAGGAACTGAAAATTAGCCACGTTTACTGCACTTGGAGAGGAAAAGAACAAACCCGCGACCGAAGAATCATTGTCTACAAAATATATAAAAATGTTCTGGAAAGGATCAGTCTTAGACAATAATAATTAAATATTCCATTAACGTTGACTGGGGGAATTGCGTCCTCATGGATTTGCTCCACTGAAAGGTACTTGGCAGCGTCACATAGAACATGAAATTGTCTCGCAGATTATTTCACATAGATCGACTCTGTTCGAATCAGTTTAACAACATGGTGTATACAAAGAGAGAGAGACAGACAGACAGACAGACAGACAGACAGACAGACAGACACAGACAGACAGAAAGACAGACAGACAAACAGACAGAGCGTACGTGTGCATGATTATCTGTGATTGAGAGAAATAGGCGGGCTGTGAGTTAGCACGTGTGTGCGCGGGTGCAAGTTTCAAAGTTTCAAATCTTTCGCCATTAGTTTCATTCGCCGTGAAGCATCACAAAATCAGTAATGTTGTGTTGCGGGTTGGACCTAGCAGCCAGCCATCCGTTCCTGATCCTAGGTCGTTTCCACGTTGGCCTTTCTAGCGCGGTAAAAAGCCGCCAGCAAGGGGGTCATCACCTTCCGCCGTAAAAGTACTGGAACCGGTGTAGTGGGCGCGGCCAGACACTTCCGTCACAACGCCGATGACACTTTCTCCACCAAGCCCCGCCCCTTTCACCGCTACTTCCTTCAGTACGCTGGCTGTGAACTCTGACCCCGTGACCTCTGAGCGGAAGTGACGTTTTTGTCCCAGCGGAAGCACTCCACGGCGGTGCTGCAGCGCCACCCTGGCGGAGACACCGGAACCACAAGGAGAGCGGTCCACCTGCGTTGCCACAGTGATCACAAGAAAAACATAGGGTGATTTATTATCTTCAGGAAAAGCAACATCACTGAAAGGGCAACAACATTCACATTCATTTGAACGCGGTGAAAAACTGTGTGCCATAAGTGTGCACGCGTTACAAAGCCCAGGACACTTCAACCTTGGTGTAACTACACTTAACTGCCGTTAGATGTATCAACAACAACAACAACAATAGTAATAATATACGTCTAAATTCCACCAACTTTAGGGATTCTTCGGGCTGGGTAACAGGACTTCTAGACATGTCACAGTTGGGTTTCGTTGGGGAAAGTGGCCCAAATTTCTCCTGGAAAAATTCGCAAAAGTAAAGAAATGCCTGCTGAAACCAATAACCTAAAAAAAAAAAAAAGCTTAAAAAAGACCCCTCTCCCTCGAACAAAGAGAAACAATGGACAAATACTAAACTGCTGCAAGCCTGCCCTACCACTGCATTTAATGACTCCGCAAACATTATGTTATATGCACATAAGCCTACCGGATAGAATCGGGCAATAATAACATTTCGCCTGCCGATAAATGTTACATCGACCCTAACAGCGCTGCAGCACATCATTTCCAATATGGTAACCAAACCCACTCACAATGCAGTTAAGATGTCGCCACAATTTGAGTGACAGACCGCAACTACCAAGGCTGCATGCACGCGTTGACGAGATTACACGCCACATTTTCGACTGCCAATTTTACCGGACAGTTCAAAATCATTTTAGTCCAGGTTGATAATATAGAGTGAGACAGAAAAACCTATCGGTAAATCTTTCAAACATGTGAGTTTGTCGGACCTTGTACATCAGTACCTCCTGGTACACACACACACACGCACGTACGCACGCACGCACGCACGCACGCACGCACGCACGCACGCACGCACGCACGCACACACACACACACACACTACCCAATCCCGCTTCGTTAGTCTCTTGCGGGAAGTTCGGGTTGTTTTACCTGGGTAAGACTACAGCAGCCTAAGAGCAATTAAGTAAGTAAGTAAACTGGTGTTTTAGGCCCAGTCAACCAGCGCGGTTGTATCAGGGCGAAGCCCAAGAGCAGCGCTACCTATTCATAACAGTGTGAGCAGTATTTTCGTGTGTCTAAACAATGATACGGATGCCAGTGTCTGGAATCATTACTGAACGTGCGCACAGATGTTGCTGCATGCGATTGCACACAGGGGCTGTACGAACACTGTAAGAAAGTCTGCACTGAAATTTGACTAGAAAAAGAAAACAAATCCTTTGCACATCTGGGAATCGAACCCGTGTCCTTATTGCGCCCGGCTTTTCTGTCCTACGCTCTATCACTGAGCTATCCCGCCCCTGTTCAAATGACCTGCTTGTTAGCGAAGACGCAGACGTTGGAAGTGGGGGCGTCGTTGTCGTGCAGCGTGTGGTCGCCGCCGTCAGTGACGATGGTGCCGTAGAGGAAGGCAAGGTCCGGGTTGTCCGGGTGATGGAGCTCCACCTTCGCTCTCACAGCCTCTGTAGACCACAACGAACTGCCAAGTGAATACCCGCTCTGAAGAACAACACTAACACCGCCACCACCACTACCACCACCACCACCAACAACAACAAAACAACGCAAATAAGCTTTGACAAGTTGAAGAACTGACGTAAAGAAACTGACAGCGGACATGTTAACGACAATGAGGATAATCATGAGCTAGACAGATACGTCGGTTTTTAATGCTCAGTCTACCATGACGAATATATCAGGGCAAATAATCAAGAGGTGAAGAAGAAAACAAAGATGATGGAGACACTGATGTGCACGACATTAAGCTGGCAAGTGCGAAAATGACAACAGCAACACTGAGAAACACCAACACCAAAACAATACGAATACAGTTATAACAAGGTGAACAAATGACATAAAGAAACTGATGACGTCGTATTAACGACGACGATGATAATTAGGAGAAACATTAGGAACAAAATGGGAGAGAAAAAAAAAAAAGAAAAAAAAAAAAAAAAGAAGAAGAAGAAAAGACAAAGATGATGGTGACAGTGATGATGATGTAGCAGACAAAGGAACACTTTTTGTCTTCTGTCGATGGAACTCAGTTAAACCGATCGACACTGGTAAGACGTTAACGCTGGTGAATAGCTGGATACGTTATACACAATACACATTGTATTACACACACACACACACACACACACACACACACACACACACACACACACACACACACACACACACACACACACACACACACACACACAACTACAACAACAAGAAAAGAAAAACACTACAGCTGTTATTGTCCAACTTCAAAAGTGACTTTTGACTTTTCGCCAGAACAACAGGCCTAGTCAAAATTCAGCCTGTTGTAGCTGTGTGTGTTTTTTCATACTGAGAGTACCAGTCTGAGCCACTAACTTCGGAGGGATACAAACCCGAGACAGCAAACGCCACGTCAGCAATCTTGGAAGTGGGACTCGTGGCAAGGTCCAGACGCAGACGTGAGGCAGGAACAAAGGCGTAGAACGCTCCCCCATAGCTGATGTCCACCACCACCTCGCCCACCCCGGGTACGGCCACTGTCACGTCTGCCAGACACACAGGTATAACCACAGACACTTTCACCCGCTGTCTGAAGGTACACAGGAAGTAAGAGCCTATACTGTCATTGCTGCATGTATACATACTAGTGTACCCCAGGTACAGCCACAGTAACGTCTGCCAGGTACACATGTGAGTTTATTCACAGACACTTTAACCCACCGTCTGAAGGTGCACAGGAAGTAGGCGCTATCGTCACTGCTGCAGGTACACAGACAGTGCACCCCAGGTACCCCAGTGACCCCACCCCCACCCCCACCCCCACCCCCCTTGAATCAGTGGATACTGGAAACAGCAGAATACTCTCTAGAGGGACAGTAACGTACACACATACCCAAAGCAAATACATAGGAAGGCACGCTGTTGAATCTGACGTCAGCAGTGACGTTGTCGTGGCATGTGACGTAAGCAGTGACGGGACCACAGGGACACTGCAGCACCACACGTGTTTCGGGGCTCGTAGCAGCAACCAGACCTCGATCCACAGCATATCTGAAAAGAGAGTTGCTGACAAACCTGAACCAATACACTGTTCTAGTACTATACGTAATGCCAGCTACAAAATGAAACATGGGCCTGCATGAACAACATTGCTCACTTTCGCTCTCACAGCCTCTGTCCCCGACACCAGTTATCTGCCAGATGCATACACCTTCTGAACGACAACAGTAACACCACCATCACCACCAACAAAATGATCAAAATAGTTAGGCTCTGACAAGTTTAACAACTGACGTTAAAAAAAACTGTCAACGTACAGGATTACCACGATGATGAAAATCGCAAGATAGACACATAATTATGTCGATATTTTACGCCCAGTAAACCACGACGGTTATGTCAGGGTGACTAAACATGAGGAGAAGAAGAAGAAGAAAACGAAGATGACTTGATGGTGACACTGATGTGCACGACACCAAGCTGCCAAGTGAGAACCCGTTCTTTTTGCGGAAAAAGAAAAAAAACAAAGCAGAAAAACAATAGTTAAACGATGAGAAAAGAAAACCGTATCCTTTTTTCTTTCTTTCCAAAATTTGCACACGTTTTGTATTGTCCCGTTAAAATTAGCGTTCTTTTAAATCGTTTGTGTGTTTGGATATTGAAATATTTTGATTTTAAGTTTCAAAGCCGCCTCTTATGATGATAGACAAAACCCCAAACGTCACAGACTCAACTTAAATTCTGTTACGGGCATCCAACGGCCGCTCAGCAAAAGGCACAACTGGCCAAGTTAGTTTAGTGCTTACCTCCCAAGAGCAATGACAGCGTGCCCACACATGGTACTGTATCCTTCATTATGCATGAAGATGACGCCGAGGTCAGCCTCTGGAAGGTCAGGGGTCACCAACAGGGCTCCGTACATGTCGTAGTGACCCGTGGTTCGAACATCAATAGCTTCCGGTATTTGTCTGCGTGCTTGCGGAGCATGCGCGCTTTTCAAGATGGTGGCTCCTCCCGGTTCCGGGTAACCCGATTCGATAATGCGCAGAGGTTCGCCTCCAGTGTGCATTTCTGTGGTGACAATTTTCATCAAGTCTGACTCTGGAAGATGGGGTTTGATGCTTCTTCTTCTCCGCCATTTTGATCTGACACAGCGTGGAAACCATCCAATATTTAATGTTAGGTAGGTAGATTACTGAAACACTCAGTGAAATGACCTATGCCTTCGCCGTAGGAACTATAATGACAACGGCGAGAGTGTACACAGTCCTGGTCAAATTCAGCATCCAGCACACACACACACACACACACACACACACACACACACACACACACACACACACACACACACACACACACACACACACACACACACACACTTATACGAAACGTCAGTGCTTTCTCAGTGTAAGAGAGACTGAGAGAGAGAGAGAGAGAGAGAGAGAGAGAGAGAGAGAGAGAGAGAGAGAGAGAGAGAGAGAGAGAGAGAGAGGAGAGAGAGAGAGAGAGAGAGAGAGAGACAGACAGACAGACAGACAGACAGACAGACAGACAGACAGACAGAGAGACAGACAGAGACAGAGAGAGACAGAGACAGAGAGAGACAGAGACAGAGATAGAGACAGAGAGAGACAGACAGACAGACAGACAGAGACAGACAGAGACAGAGACAGACACTGAGACAGACACACAGACAGAGACTGATTTATATGAACTCCGGCTCGGCCATTTGCCCGTGTCAAACAGGTGAGATTTTAAGGTGATACAGGAATGTTTTATATGCATACATTCCACTGACGTGCATAGATAAAATCCCACGAAGTGACATTCCTTGCCTCAATGAGAGAGAGAGAGAGGCAGGCAGGCAGGCAGAGACAGACAGACAGAGACAATGAGAAATGGTTTAGTTAGTTACCTTCGCTGTCACTGCGGGAAGGACACTGTGCCCCGCAGCTGTAACGAACAAGAACTAACTTATATTTTATTATCCTCCTGACTCCACTGAATGTAGGTTACGCTCGGCGTGTAGACTATATGCACACAGTTTCACTTGACCTTGGCGAAAGTGCTGCCAGTGGTTCGCTTGCAGCTGAAACTGCCGTCTCCGTCCTTACAGCTGAACCGGCAGCGCCATGCTTGTCTCGCCTCACGCCGTCACTGACCGCAAAGTTCTCGATATTGCCCTGGTACAGGCGCTGGCATTGCGTTTACTTCCGGCCGAGGCGGCGCTACTCTGTGTTGGTTTTGTGCTGTGGTGTGGCATTCAAAATCTCACAGTAATACGATCGCCTGTGGAAGTGATCAGAATGGATATTCACAGACAAATTCTTTGCGCGGGGGTGTGGCGGTGTCCGAAAGAAAAGCTGTATCTGTTTGACTACACACAAGCCTATATGCATTGTTGCACGTGTGCCGGCCGGACACCAAAACTGACTTGACTCAGTAACAATCAGTAACATATCGTGCAGCCTCTATGCTACTTTGAGTGACTATATATACAGTATCAGCCAAAGACAGACTGGACAGCTTCTCGCACGGTTAGGCGGCTTAGTACTGGCCGACTCACTGAGTCAGATCGCGCCTCGTCACTGAGTGACTGAAAAGACAGCCTTGGCGGTATTAATTTCGGCCAAAGAAATTCACAACTAGATTAAAATAAGCGGAGTAAAAGGCATTTGGACTTGGATAGAAGTTTATCTACTAGCTCGGGGGGTGTTCTCTTCAGACTGCAATTTCCAAACTGAATAGCTCACATTTATCGTCCTTGACCTGTAGCTGCTAAACAAATTAATGTGGGTCACCTTAATACAGGCGCTTGCCAGAAGTGAGACTCAGAAACATGTCCAACGCCGGCTCACCATTGCCATTAACAGTAAATTGAGTCTTTAGCCAAATATGTTAACTGGTACCACTACTAAAATTAATGTCTGTCTTGTGTAGAAAAGCATCTAATACCAACTACGTTGCTGTGTGACTTCTGTAATAGAAACACAAACACTGACGCCAAGTCACTGAGTAGTCTACGCCTGACTGAACAAACAGAGAAACTGACTGCCTCTGATTAAACTCAGTATAACTGACAAGGAGCAATATGTCGGAACATGGGCCTTTCTGGCTGGGGCAATACGGTTATTGCAGACAAACATCAAATTTATCAAAAAGACAAACCGGGACTGAGCAATGATTCTGAGAGATGTCTCGAACCGTGTCCGTCAGATCCGCTACTGCCGCCAAGAGTGACACGAATTTCAGTCTACTGCAAAACTTGATGGGGACGCCGTGTTCGTTATTCCGCTTCCGCCGATTCTTTATACATGACTACCTTTTGTGTATTTATTTATTTATTCATTTAATGTGTGTGAGTGTGTATGTGTGGCGGGGGGGGGGGGGGCGGGGACTGAGGGGTCTGCGAGTCATGTTGGAGACAGATGATGTGTGTGGGGGGTGGGGGGTGGGGGTGAGTGTGTGTGTGTGTGTGTGTGGGGGGGGGGGGGTCAGTGTTTGTGTGTGTGTGTGTGTGTGTGTGTGTGTGTGTGTGTGTGTGTGTGTGTGTGTGTGTGTGTGTGTGTGTGTGTGTGTGTGTGTGTGTGTGTGTGTGTGTCCCACGTCAGTCGGTGCGCGAACACAACTTCTTCTTTCTTTCTTCTTTTTTTTTATCCTCCTTCTCGGTCCATTTCAGGTGCCATTTCTTTATAGGCATACCTTCATGCATTTGTTTTATTTAACACCATCACTGCCCTAGCCTGTAAAATTTCCAGGCTGAAAAGTACACGCACACGCCTGCAAACGTATATTTCCCGGTCCTATAACAATCTTTTTTCATCAGTATGGGCTTTGATGAAAATTTTGTTACATGTTAATGCGAAAAAGAAAAGTGAAAGGCCTAAGGATTTCAAATATTGCGCTCTGATCGGTCGTTTTCAAGTGGCACCATGGCAGTGAAAGGGTTAATTTATTTCGAGTTTATGCCAGAAATATGGCAGGCCTACACAATGGAATAATGTATTCACATTTTGGGGCTTTAGGGATATTTTTTTTTCCGGAAATGAATAATGTTGGCATGATTGTTGTTGATTTCATCACTGCTGTTGTTTTTAATGTTGAAAATCGCCAAAGGCAGTGTACAAATAAAAATACAATATTTTTAACGAGATGGTTATTCTTTCTTTCATTCCTGTTTCTCTCCACAGCAGTATGTGCACAGTCACAATTAGCGGGAGTGACTGTGCACATGCAGTGAGTATCCTAGCTGACCCGAGTTCCTCTTAGATATCGGACACAGAGTAGCGCAATCACGCCGGCCTCGGATGACAGTCATGCACGCTGTGAGACATCATTACTGGTGAAAACAACGACAGGACATGGTGACAGTCATGCAAGCTGTGAGACATCATTACTGGTGAAAACAACGACAACAGGACATGGAGACAGTCATGCAAGCTGTGAGACATCATTACTGGTGAAAACAATGACAGGACACAGTGACAGTCATGCAAGATGTGAGACATCATTACTGGTGAAAACAATGACAGGACACAGTGACAGTCATGCAAGCTGTGAGACATCATTACTGGTGAAAACAATGACAGGACACAGTGACAGTCATGCAAGATGTGAGACATCATTACTGGTGAAAACAATGACAGGACACAGTGACAGTCATGCAAGATGTGTGAGACATCATTACTCGCGGCTAATATCTAACAGAAAAACAAGAAGAAAGGAAAAAAGCGTAGAACAAAGAAACTGCCAAACTTTCGACCGTCACAGATGTCGGCATGTGAGGACGCTGCCATCATCAAGCAATAAGCTATCAGCAGCAGCAGCAGCAACAACAGCAGCAGCAACAGCATCAACAACAACAACAAAGACAGTGTCCACATACCACAACTTTTGAAGAGAAAGGAGAGCCGAAGCAGATTCGAACCGAGGTCCTTCTGCTTACCAGTCTAACGCCTTACCGCTAGGCCAAACCGGCTCACTCCGGATCCCGTTTGTTCGGTGTTGCTTTACGTCCACAGTAAGTAAGTAAGCAAACATGGTGCTTAACGTCCACAGAAACCGTCAGGCTTATTAGGGACGGGGGGAATGGGGGGAAGGGGGTATGGAAGTGAGGGAAGAGGGAGAGTATATACCTATCGCTACACTGTCACCACCAGAATGACCTGCCTTAAGATGGGCAGCGATGAGAGCCATTTTAATGTTTCATTATTTGTGAGGGACAAAGTCACAAAGACCGTGTCCACAAACCACAGCCTTTTTGAAGAGAAAGGAGAGCCGAGGTGGTGTCGAACCGAGGTCCTTCCGCTTACAACTCTAGCGCCTTACCGTTAGGCCAAACCGGCTCTCGATTACGTCCACAGAGACCGTACGGCCTATTCACAGGGACGGAGAGTCCAGGTAAGTAAGTAAGTGAACATGGTGCTTAACGTCCACAGAAGGCCTATTAGGGACGGGGAGAAGGGGAGGAAGGGGGTATAGAGGTTTGGGAAGAGGGAGATTATATGCCTATCGCTACATTGTCACCACCAGAATGATTCCTACATTAAGATGGGCAGCGATGAGAGCCATTTTAGTGTTTCAGTAGGAAGTGATGGACAAAGTCACAAGACAGTGTCTACAAACCACAACCTTTCTGAAGAGAAAGGAGAGCCGAAGCGGTATCGAACCGAGGTCCTTCCGCTTATCAGCCTAAAGCCCGTTCTTAATTGGGCGAATGTTTGTTCGCGAACCTAGTTGGAAGTATTCGGCGAAGCTAGCTGGTTCTTAATTGGGAAAACTTTTCTTCGCGAACCTAGTTGGAAGTATTCGTCGAAGTATTCGTCCGGGGTCCAAAAAGCTTCGCTCAGTACGTTCTGGGAACATTCGCCTTATTGGACGATCATTGCCTCTGATTGGCTGGGAGCAGAGCTCTCCTGTGGATGAAGGAAAATAAAAATAAAAATGGATGACGGTGTCGCTAGGTTCTTCACTCGCTTCGGAGGGAATTTGTTTATTTGTTGACTTGTGAGAGGCGCAGCCTTGTCTCGGAGACCCAGAATGAAATAGTAGTTAGTTGAATTACCCTGTGAGGGATGATGAAAGTATATTGACTTGACTTCAGCCTACATTTTTGATCATGCTGTCTGCTGCGCGTCTGCCGCAAGTTCGGGCCGAAGCTTGCATCTCAGTACAAGCCAGTTGAGAACGAAGTCAAGTTTGGACTGTCCGAACCATATTCGGCGAACTAAAAGTTCAATTAAGAAACGAATCATAGTTCGTCGAACTCTCCGAAGTAGTGTTCAGCGAACAAACATTCCCCCAGTTAAAGGGCCCCTGAACACTGATTTTGACCGATTTTAGCTTCAGATCTCCACTTTGGTATATTCCACCAACTAAATATTTTCACACAGTAAATACAGGTATATATCCCGTGCCTCAGTAATCATTTCATATTTTTCAAGTGTCTTAAATGCTTATGAATCGCAAAACAAGACCAATATGTCACGGCAGAATGGGCAAGGGAAATAACCGCTGCAGCCGCGTGATCGTACGTGTTTTGGCCGAGAGTTTACTTGGAGCCTTAAAGTCAAAGGCTAATCGTGACGTCACGATAAGACACGACTGCCATT
>OY757543.1:9067395-9087395 GCA_963584105.1 Alviniconcha strummeri
ATATAATTATATCTCTTGTTCTTTTAAACAGAAGCAGCAGCAGCAACAACAACAAAGACACTCCAATATTTGTTCAGTCCTTTCGTAACCTGGTTATGTTCAAAGCAATGACTTCCCTAAGAAATTATTGGCAGTGGGCGTGACTTTCACGTGGCTGTTCGAACAGCTCTGCACAAACCGACAGTCAGGGGCACCATCTTCGGCAACTGCGGAACAAATTTCCTAATTGAATGTGTTTTGTCCCTAATATGTTTCGCTCTTATATAACCGTACTGGTGGTCGCCATGGCGTAAAACATCAAAGTCATTCACCCTAATAATTATGATGTGCACAGACCTTTACATAACAAGCAAACCTCGTAGTCCTGGTCTCGATCGGAGAGCGGACTTGTCCCTAATGTCAGTCCCACATCTGAGGACATTAACCCCACACCATCGGAGAGCGGACTTGTCCCTAATATGTCAGCCCCACATCATCGGAGAGCGGACTTGTCCCTAATATGTCAGCCCCACATCTGAGGACATTATGTCCAACTTCATCAGAGAGCAGGCTTGTCCCTAATATGTCAGCCCGACATCATCGGAGAGCGGACTTGTCCCTAATATGTCAGCTCCACATCTGAGGAGAATGGACTTGTCCCTAATATGTCAGCCCGACATCATCGGAGAGCGGACTTGTCCCTAATATGTCAGCCCCACATCTGAGGAGAATGGACTTGTCCCTAATATGTCAGCCCGACATCATCGGAGAGCGGACTTGTCCCTAATGTGTCAGCTCCACATCTGAGGACATTACATCATCGGAGAAAGTAAGTAAACATGGTGCTTAACGTCCACAGAAACCATAAGGCTTATTAGGCACGGGCCATCGGAGAGCGGACCTTGTCCATAATATGTCAGACCGACATCCGAGGACATTAAGTCCCATATCATCGGAGAAAGTAAGTAAACATGGTGCTTAACGTCAAAAGAAAGCACAAGGCTTATTAAGGACGGGTCATCGAAGATCGGACCTTGTCCATGATAATGATGTCAGCCCGACATTTGAGGACGTTAAGCCCCAGGTCATCATCAGCTTAATGTTCCTGGTTTGCTGAGACGTTGAGACCATTCTTGGAAGAAGAAAAAAGACTGACAAAAGTCCAAGACCACCGGCAGGAAAAGGGCTGACCGATAGTTTCAGACTGTCTTTGCCAGTTTATTCTGTGAGCCGGTTTGGCCTAGCGGTAAGGCGTTAGGCTGGTAAGTAGAAGGGCCTGGGGTCGATTCCGCTTCGGTTTTCTTTTCTCTTCAAACGTTGTGCTCTGTGGACACTGTCTTGTGGCTTTGCCCCTCACAATGAATGAAGCATTAAAGTGGCTCTCGTCGCTGCCCATGTCAGTGCAGTCATCCTGGTGGTGACAGTGTGGCGTTAGGTAAAGTCTCCCTCTTCCCCCGCCTCCTGGGATCCCGGTCCCCGCCAGCACCTCTTCCCAGACAACTCGGCGTTGAAACAAATTAAACCAAACCAATGAGGTCAGTTTATTATAAAGGAGCTAGCCTTCGTAAAGACAGAATCCGCACACAAGGGAGTTAATTAGTGCTCGAAATACGTAACACAAGTACAACAACAAAGACCGGAGTCGCCTACGGTAACTCTCACCTGGCATGCGAGTAAACACAAGGTACATAACCTCCACCAGAGGCACATCCTCTAAACTCTAATGTAGGTATAGGCAAAATGATTTGCGGGTCACGGGTTCGATCCTGGTGGAGCAAGTTGCATGACGACCTTTCGACCTTTCGACCCCCACCCCACCCTCCTTACCTAATGCATACTGATGACGCCAACAGCCTTTCGTCTTTCGGGGTGAGACAGAAAACCGAAAGCAGTACAGGCAGAAAGCAGCCCACGCGTGCACCACCGACGTGGCAAACTCTGGAAATATCTTATGCAGCCGCTACTGAGAAGAGATCAAAGTAAACACTCCAAATTAAGGATTTTTTGTTCCAAAGAAAGCCCCGCTTTTTGTTCCAAAAAAAGACCTATTTTTATATTCAATCTTGAAACCGAGTTTATTGACCGAGTGACGGGTAATGGGAAACAACGCGTGGGTTGGTTTATGCCTGTATTGCTTTCGGTTTTTCTGTCTCACCCCGAAAACTCCAGCAAGTGTCCGGTTTGGCTGTTGCGTGAAGCAGCCTCATTGAAGGTGGGCACGAGCAGTGTGTGCTCACGTCGGCAGCAAGCTCACAGAGGCGGCCCGTGATCTTTGGGCCAACAAGTACGTAGCATCGGACAGTTTCAGTCCATTTTATACATTTTATTCTAATTTGAATTTTATACACCCAGTCCCTCGCGTCATTCGCCAAATTCAAGGTCAAATGAAGGGGACATTTCAAATGAAATCAGTCGCCGATTTCAATTTTTAGTTTTAATGATTTCTACCTGATGCGTGCGCGCACACACAACAACAACAACAATAACAACAACAACAACAACAACAACAACAACAACAGAAACTTTTTTTTAAACACAGTAATAACAGAACAACACACACATGACAACAACAACAAAACCAAAACAATAACACAACAACAACAAAGATTAATAATAACGATTTGACAGAATAACAACAACACACACACAACAACAACAAATACAGCAGAACAATAGCAACAACAACAAGAGCAGCAAAAACAACACACACACACACACACAAACACGCACGCGCTCGCGCTCACGCACGCTCGCACACACACACACACACACACACACACACACACACACACACACACACACACACACACACACACACACACACACACACACACACACACACACACACACACACACACACACACACACACACACACACACACACACACACACACACACACACACACACACACACACACACACACACACACACACACACTCGATTTCCTTTTTGTTGAAAAAGCTAGATGGATCGAACAAGATCAGAGAAACAATAGGATTGTACTTGATCGCATAACGCCTGTTATTAGTGGAGCCGGCGAGTGTGGTCAAAAATATTCCCATCAGGGCACTCACCGTAACTGTGATTTAAAATCAGTCAAATCTATATCATTCATGAAAGAAAGAAAAAAGAAAAAAAATGAGAAGAAAAAAAAAGAAGAAAAAAAAATCTTCTCCATCGCATCCGCATTTCTTCCTCTTATGCTGCTTTACGTCCACAGAGACCATAAGGACTGTTAGGGACGGGGAGCCCAGGACGACCACCTCCACTTTCACACAGCTCCTGAGCTCTGTAACTTCAGTGTTGCTTTACGTCCACAGAGACCATAAGGACTGTTAGGGACGGGGAGCCCAGGACGACCACCTCGACTTTCATACAGCTCACGAGCTATGAGCATACGCGCCGTACGAATGAAGATTGTATCATGCGCTCACGCCGCAACACCTCTGAAAACAGACCCAATATAGAGACATTTCACGGCCGGGAACCGTTATATTTTCATGCATTTGTTTTAGCCTTGTCGGTTCCCATGGAACTAGCGATCAACGACGACAACCCCAACTCTAACACCTCTGAAAACAGACCCACTGTAGAGATATTAAACGACCCCGAACTTCAATTTTTGTAAAATTTCCAATCGGTTCACATGGAACCAGCGATCAATGACGACAACCCCAACTCTAACACCTCTGAAAACAGACCCACTGTGGAGACGTTAAACGACTTGGAAATGGTCAATTTTTATTTTTAAAACTTTCAGTCGGTTTTTATGGAACCAGCAAAGAATGACGAGAACCGCACCACTAACACCTCTGAAAACAGACCCACTGCAGCGACATTAAACGACGGGGAAATGTTCCATTTTTGGTAGTTAAAAAAGAAAAGAAATTAAAAATAAAAATCCAGCGGTTTCAGTGGAACATTGTCAGTGAGTTAGTTGGCTGGTGAATTGAGCCCAGTCAACCACACACGGTTATTTCAGGGCTAAATCAATCACTGACGACAACCGCAGCTCTAACACCTCTGAAAACTGACTCACTGCAGAGATACTAAACAACCGGGATTTTGTTTTGTTTTTTGTAGTAATTATTTAAAAAATCCAGCCGGTTCCAGTGGGGCCATCATCAATCAATGAGTTAGTTAGTTAGTGAGTTAGTTACTTACTTATTTAGTTAGTTAGCTGATGCTTTGAGCCCAGTCAGCAGCGTGGGTCTGTTTTCAGAGGTGTTAGTGGCGCCGTTGTCGTCATTCATTGCTGGTTCCATGGGAACCGACTGGATTTATTTATTTATATTTTTTAATGGAACACTTCCCCGTTGTTTAATATCTCTTCAGTGGGTCTGTTTTCAGAGGTGTTAGTGCTGCGGTTGTCGCCATTCATTGCTGGTTCCATGGGAACCGACCGGATTGTGTGTGTGTGTGTGTGTGTGTGTGTGTGTGTGTGTGTGTGTGTGTGTGTGTGTGTGTGTGTGTGTGTGTGTGTGTGTGTGTGTGTGTGTGTTTAATTAAACATGTCCAAGTCGTTTAATGTCCTTCAGAAGTGTTAATGGTGTGGTTGTCGTTATTCATTGCCGGTTCCATGGGAACCGACAGGATTTGTTTCAGGGCTAAATCAGTCATTGACGAGAGCCGCAGCACTCAGTAAGGCCGACGTCCAGGTCCGCCCTTGCTGCATACAGAACGCGTCTCTGGAAGGGCACAGGAAACCGCCACCGTCCAAAATGTTGTTTTCCTTGTCCCAGTTCCGGCCTGGCCCGACTTATCTCTTCCCACCCGTACCTACACAGGTCCGCGTGTGGTGGTCGTTTCTCGTTTCCCATTCTCGCCTCCCCCGCTCTCAGCACGCTGCAAGCCGGGTTCTCGCACCTGGCTGGGGTTGAGATAAGCGGGAGATGAAAGGGGGCGACACCTGAGTATGATAACGTACACTGAAGAGGCGTCTGCCGCGGTAATTGGACACAAATCGTCGTGCTGAGCCCTATCACACTCGATACGTTTGAGCGGTGAAATGATTTGATTGCTCGCGGAGGGCGGACGAGGGGAAGTCAATCTGGAGATGATTTGTGGACAACGCGCATGCGCAGCGCGTGTGGCGAGGGCCGCGCCATCCTCCATTCCCTTCATAGCTCGCGACTACACGCCGCGGCAGGCGCAATCGTTACGGGATGTGCACAGGCCGCGGATGACGTCAGTGCGCTACGTACGCAGCTCAGCGCACATTACGTCAGAACCAGCGTATTCAACGGACACAGTTTTGTTCGGTTCCGTTCGGTTGTGTTGCTTAATGTCCTCGCCGGATGTCGGTGGACATATTAGGGACAAGCTGAGACCAATGCCGAAACATGGTTCAATATAGCTTTACGTCCTCGGAAACCACGAGGCTCGTTAGGACCGACAGCCCGGGACGGCCACCTCGACTTCCACACAGCTCCTGAACTCTGACAATTTTGCTGTAGTTGACGACTTTTCTATAGCGCAGTTCTCCGCTCTCGAGCTCTCACAGCCCTCTTGTGGTATGTGATTCTAAATAAGCTACTAGTTTTTCTTGCGCGTTTTGAATATCCACCGAAGTGGTTGTATACAGCGCTATTACACTGTTGGTGCCACGTGAAACTGCTGCCGTCTCGGCGCGTTCCGTGTATACCATACAACTATGCACCATGTCACGTCACTTTATGCAGTCATATATGTTGAGTGCATGCGTGTTTCGCTGTAACCTGCCAACTGCACTTTTGGCAGAGTGACCGTGATCTTTTATGTGCTACTGCGGTATCACGGGAGTAAAACGGATACCGAAATAAGAGACAGCACAGAAAGTTGACCCTAGAGAAAAAAGAGGGAAAAAATACTCTCGCCACTCCTGACGGGACTCTAACCCGGGACCTTTCGATTACAAGTCTGGCGCTCTAACCACTGAGCTATCCCCGCTATGTACCTTGGCAAACTGTGCAGTATAATTAGGCCACAATTACAGGTCCTTGGTTATGCTGACAGCTGAACCGGTGAACTGGTTTGGTTCTGGTTTGGTTTGGTTTCCATTTGGTTTGGTTCTGGTTTGGTTTGGTTCTGGTTTGGTTTGGTTTGGTTTGGTTGCTTGGTTTTGTTTTGTTTGGTTTGGTTCTGGTTTGGTGGTGGCGGGGACCGAGATCCCACGGAGGTGGTGGAAGAGGGAGATTATATACCTATCGCTACACTGTCACCACCAGAATGGCTCCTGCACTAAGACGGGCAGCGATGAGAGACATTTTAATGTTTCATTAAATGTGAGGGATAAAGTCACACGACGGTATCCACAAATCACAATTTTTGAAGAAAGACGAATCGAACCGAGGTCCTTTTGTCAGCCTAACCAGCCTAATCGAACCAGTCTAACGTCTTGCTGCTAGGCCAAACCGGCTCACAGATGAGGTGCCGAACCAGTTTGGCCTATAGCTGTTATATAATTATAGTGGAGCTAGAGTCATGCAATCGATTGCCTCAGTTCCCGCCAGCAGGCTTGTATGTACGAGGGCATCTCGGCTGACAAGTCAAAGCAGCTGCCAAACATACGCTATTGTAGTAATCACACTTCTATGCGCAGAAGCAGCAAAGGCAACAACATCAACAACAACAATGCCGACATCACAACCACTTGGAATAATTACCGGCACACAAAATTAGGCAATCGTTGTTACAGCTGATTCGCAGAGGAAAAGAATGAACTTAGTGTGTCCAGCTAAGCCGACGATCTTAATGTATTCTCTCTGCTTACATTCAGTGGAAAGACGCCATCTTTCTGCTCATGGTCATGCTCATCTTACAGAGGTCATCACTCTGACCACGGTCACTTGAGAGGTGTCCTCTCTAGGCTCTTGTCCACCTGAGACACGCCATCCATCCATCTCTCTGCTTCATCTAACAGGCCCCGTTTCATTTCCCATATTTATCTGCGAGATGTCATCCGACTGATTAGTGTTCGAAGGAGAGACACCATGTTTCTGCTCATGTTCATCAGGCAGACGCAAGAGAACGAGGCCCAGAGCCTTTCAGATCGTGGCAATTCACTCCGAGGCACGTCACATGTAAATGTGTGTATTAGTGTGTTTATCTATGTTGAGCCAGTTTCGAGATCAAAGGACTATGTCCGGCCTTAAATAAAAACTGGCTCTCTCCTATGCTTGTACACACCTGTGTCGCAGCATGTGTCTAAAATGGAGGGTCTATATGCCACTGGGAGGCATCCTGTTTTGAGGATGTACCTTTGGTTGTGTTTTTGTATCTTGCGTTTACTTGCATGCCAGGTGTGTAACCGTAGGCGACTCGAGTCTTTGTTGCTGTGTTCGTGTGGCGTCTTCCGAGCGCTAATTAACTCCCTTGTGTGTTGATTCATGAAGGAGACGCCATCTCTGCCCATTTCAACAGCGAGAGAGAAGGGGGGGGGGGGAAGAGAGAGAGAAAGAAAGAGAGAGGGGGAATGGGTGGGGAGAGAGAGGGAGACGACAGAGACAGAGAAAGAAAGACAGAGACAGACGGACAAAGACAAAGAGGGAAGGAGGGAGGGAGAGAGGGGGGGGGGGGGGGGGAGACGACAGACAGAGACAGAGGGACAGACAGAGACAGAGAGAGAACGAGGGAGAGACAGAGACAGACGGACAAAGAGAGAGAGAGAGAGAGAGAGAGAGAGAGAGAGAGAGAGAGAGAGAGAGAGGTGCGTCATTTCTGCCAATTTCAGAATGTTACGCGCAGTCCTTTTACAGATAAATATTAATATCCCAGACAGACGCCATCCAGCTCTCTGCCCGCATTCATCAAAAAGGCCTAACCTTTCTATTTTCACGTTGACTGGGCGTTAAAAACCAGTAATCTGTCTGCTGTTTTTATTGGAGAGATGCCGCATCTTTGTTCATGTTCATCTTGGAGACTTCATTATGCTCGGAGACGCCACCTCTCTGATGTTGTTCATCTGAAGAAAAGTTTACCATTACAATGCTCATCAGTGAATCACCATCTCTCGTGTTCAGCTGAAATGTACCTACCTGTTCGTAGTCCTTTCACAGACGTCATCTCTCTGGTTATGCTCATCTGACATCTGACATACGTCATCTCTCGAGTCATGGTCAACTGACGTACATCATCTCTCTGGTCATGTTCATCTGACATACGTCATCTCTCGAGTCATGGTCATCTGACGTACATCATCTCTCTGGTCACGGTCATCTGACATACATCTCTCCTGTCATCTCTCTGGTCATGTTCATCTGACATACGTCATCTCTCTGGTCACGTTCATCTGACATACATCTCTCCTGTCATCTCTCTGGTCATGTTCATCTGACATACGTCATCTCTCTGGTCACGTTCATCTGACATACGTAATCTCTCTGGACATGTTCATCTGACATACGCCATCTCTCTAGTCATGTTCATCTGACAAACGTCATCTCTCGGGTCATGTTTATTTGACATACGTCATCTCTCTGGTCATGTTCATCTGCCAAACGTCATATCACTAATTATCTGACATACGTCATCTCTCGGGTCATGTTCATCTAGCATACGTCATCTCTGGTCAAGCTCATCTGACACGTCATCTCTTTCTGGTCATGTTCATCTGACATAGGTCACTTTCATCTGACATAGGTCATCTCTCTGCTCCTTTTTGTGTTAATGTGTGTTCATCTACGTGCTATCAGCTAACGTTCAGCTGAGAGAAACCACCATTCTGCTCACGTTCATCAGAAAGACGCAATCTCTCTGCACACGTGCAAAATGTGATACGCAACCCCTCTGCTAATGTTGATCAGAGAGATGCCACGCATCCCTCTGCTATTAATACACACCAAAGACACGCAATCGTTCTGCCATTTTCACCAAAGAGACGTCGTCTTTCTGTTCATGTTTAGCAGAGAGATCTCTCCGCTCCTACTCGTCAGAGAAACGCCATCTAACTTCTGTGTTAACCCGAGGGTCGTTATCTATCTTTCCTTCGGTCTTTCTTTGCAGTTTTATTTTTCATAAATTATTCAAGCTAGCAACTAACTCAGGTCGCCCTTAATGGGCCCAGGACAGCGGTATAGCCACGCACTAGCACTATACAGCAGTCAGTCCTTTTCCTTTGACCGGTTCCAAAGTAGCCCAGCACTTCGCGCTGCGAGAAAGCCCCGTAGTAAACAACTCCCTAATTGCATTTCGCCTTCCACTGAAGTCCTACCGAATCGGCTTTGATGGTGATGCTTCAAGAAGGCGCCAGACCGGCCGATCAATGCAGGAGCACTTCTTCGGTGGACGGATCAAAGGGTCAGCAGACCGTTTGATTTGAGCCCACGCACCAGTCAAGCCGGCTTGCACTACACAAGGAATTCGGTTGCTCGGATCAGTGAGGAGTGTGTGGCGCAAGTGCCAGTCGATGATGAGGTCGCAGGCTCGAACCCCAGTATTCTGCCGTTAGCTGGGCTCCACCCCCCCCCCCCCCCCCTTTCTAAGCAGTATTGACACGAAAACAACATTGCTCAATCGAAACCGAATAAGTGTCTTAGTTCCACATCTCATTGTTTACCGTTGAACTGTTAAGTGTCGTTTTGTAGCTTGATAAGGGGATTACCCCGATGTTGTGTTTTATCCTAATAAATAGCGTTCTTTTTAACCTTTCATCTGTTTGGAGTTTTTCCTCCGTCGTGGATATCGAGCGTTCTGTGTGGTGATGACAAATTCCACGACGTTCTCTCAGTTTTTTATTGCATGGGTATGATATATTGTTGCACGTGCAGAGTACTGCAGGCCTCACTTTTAACAAACACAACAACAACAACAACAGCAACAACCTTCACGAGATCCTGACCCGCTGTTGTCAACGTCGTTGCCTGTGTCCAGCAGGACTGGGAAGCTCACCAGAAACGGGGGGTCACTCTACGTTTGCAGGCAACGCGTTTTCCGCCGTTTACATTGACAGACATTCAAATCCAGCATAAATTCCAGCACGATGCATATGTGTATTTTTGTGTCATTCATTTTGGTGTGAGTAGTTGCATGTTTTTCTTTAACTGTCCCGTCTCTAATAAGCCTTATGGTTTCTGTGGACGTTAAGCACCATGTTTACTTACTCCTTTAATTGTAAAGCGATTCGCAAGGGCACGGGATTTACAACTTCGGGTTTATATAATAATTATGTCTATAAATTATATATATATATGGGCTTGTGTTTTCTGCGCTCCTTTACCTTGTGTTCGATCATATAATATATATTTTGTATATATATCGAAAAAGCCCCAAGATGGGCGAAAATTTGCAGTAAAAGTTTCCAAACCAAATATGCTTGGACTTTGTTATACTTCAGAGAGAGAACGAACGAACGAACGAATGGTTTATTGAACTAGGCCATCTGCCCGTGTCAAATTGGGAGCAATCGGGGAAGTAATGCAATACATAGGTACACAAAATCAGTATCTATCCATATACATATTGCCAGTTACCAAGACAACACTCACAAGCACCCATACTGGCACCCCTCCACACACACACACACACACACACACACACACACACACACACACACACACACGCATGCACGCACGCACGCACACACACAATTTGGAAACACGCACGCGCACACAAAAACACAGTTCATATGCATAATCAAAAATGAAACATACTTAAGGAGTGGCATCCAAAGTATTAAGTGATCAAGGGACCGCAGACGATCTCAATTCGAATTCCTTAGAGATAAAGATAGCAAGAGGTAAGGTCTGCCTTGTATCTGCTAGTAACATTGCCATTTTAAACGCAGATGGACGGAGATAGAACTTTTCAAGCAAGTAGGTTTCCCTGAGCGTTTTATATTTTGGACATACGAAGAGGAAATGAATTTCTGTTTCGTCAGAGTCTTTACAAAATGGGCATGCATAACTTCCTTGTGATCTGTCTGTGTATCGTAGACGGTGGGCCTTAAGAGGCGACACTCCTAGTCTAAATCTAATCAAATTCCTTCTTAGAACAGCTTTCTTTATGATACACAAATAATCGGCAAGGGAATGACTTTGTTTGAACGAGGAGTAGAAAGCAAGGCGATCCCTTGAAACTATACCACTATGCCATTCTTGAAGAAAACAATCAACCAACCTCTGTCTAAATTCACGTATAAAGTTACTCACATCACACACACCTTGGTTTTCCCAGACAAATCCAAACCCGTATCGGTACAACGTAAAGCACACGTGTGAAACCCAGTTATTCTTATTCTTAGAATGCAAAGCATAAAGCATTTTATATGCCTTTATAGGAAGGCGGTTCTCTGGCATTCTCACAAGGTTTAACCAATATTTAATGCATTTCACATAAGTTATTATATAAAGAGGGTATCTCCCAGTTTCTACATAGACTAGTGCACTAGGTGTTCTTGTACTAACATTAAGGAATCGTTTAATTGCAAATAAATGCACTCTTTTGATTGTGCTGTGGTCAGCCATAATACCCCAAACTTCAGCACCATATGTTAACATGGGCTGAATTTGACAATCAAAAAGTCTAAAGAATAATGTAGGTGACTGCTCGGCTAGAGTCCACAAAAGCTTCAGAATACCTATGACCCCCTTTTTGGCTCTGCTGGCCATATCTTCGAGGCAATAGGAAAATGTTAGTCCTGTAGAAAATATCACGCCCAAGTATTTATATTGATTAACAACTGCTAGTCTTGTTCCATTGTAGAACCACTTCTCTCTTAAAGCGAGATGTCCACCATTTCTAAAAACAACAATGTTCGACTTGCTAAGATTTACAACAAGACCGAGGTTATTTGCAGTGTCATTCAAAATGTTAAGTTGATGCTGAAGGCCAGTTATGGTAAATGACAAAAGTATCACGTCATCTGCAAAAAGCATGATCAACATCTGAATTAGATCAGGGGATAGGGATATACCATGTTTACCTTTTTGTATGATCTCATTTGCAAGTTCATTAATAAAAAGCGAAAACAGAATCGGGCTGCATATTTCCCCCTGTTTCAATCCTCGAGGACACATAAACGGTTCTGTGAGGTCGCCACCGACGCGAACCCTTGCTTTTACGACACTATACATACTTTTTATAGCTCTATACATTCTTCCCTTCACACCATTTTTTCGAAGTACATCCCAAAGACGATTCCTATCAACGAAATCAAAGGCTTTTTTGAAGTCTATAAAGGCAGCATAGCGCTTGCCATGAGTTAGCAATTGCTTCTGTATCAAGGCCAAAAGAGTAAAAACATGATCGACTGTACTATAACCCTTCCTGAACCCAGCCTGTGTTTCATTTATCAATCTATTATCCTCAAGCCATGTTGTTAAACGCTTATTTAAAATATAGCTGTACAGTTTTCCACTAACATTAAGGAGAGAAATACCCCTGTAGTTGTCGGGAGAACTGATGTCCCCTTTCTTATGTATTGGTTGAATTACAGCTTCAGACCAGCCCATGGGAACATCCTCGAAGATGTTCCCATGGAGGTTGTTAGTCGGCGAGGCGTCTGGGCCCCTGATGTCATCGGAACTGCCACTGGTAGGTGCATTTTCCCGTAGAGGCAGGCCATCCGTGGTCGTAGACATGAGTGGAGACTGGGTCACACAACGATCCTTACTCTCACTGCTGGCTGCAACGCGGGACTGCTGGTGGTTGTCATCAGCATTGTCAGCGTCATCAGCGTTGCCAACAGGTACGGCGTCTGGGCCCTCGGTGTCGTCAGACCTGTCACTGGTGGGCACGTTGCCTCTTTGGGGGAGGCCACCCGTGGCGATAGACGTAGCCACTGGCATTGGCGGAGACTCGATCACGCCACGGTCTTGACCCTCACTGCTGGCTGCAACATGGGACTGTTGGTGGTGGCCAGCAGCGCTGTCAACTGGTACGGCGTCCGGACCCTCGACGTCATCAGCCCTGTCTGTGGTTGGTGGGTTTCCGCGCGGAGACAAGCCATCCGTGGTCGCAGGCGTAGCCACTGGCATTGGTGAAGTCTGGGTCACGCCAAGATCCCGACTCTCCTTGTCAGCTACAATGTGGGGCTGGTGGTGGTCAACTCTGACAACCGGTACGGCGTCGGAGCCCCTGGTGTCGTCATAGCTGTCGTTGACGGATGCATTTCCTCGCAGAGGCAGGCCCCTCGTAGTCGCAGACGTCGGTGAAATCTGGATCACGCAACGATCCCGACTGCCACTGCTGGCTGCAGCACGGGACTGCTGGTAGTCAGTAGGTGATTGTTGTCTGCGAAGGGCTGGATAGTGGTCCATGTCTGCTAACGGGGGAAGCTGGCTTTCCAGAAGTCGCTTGTCGACCTCGCTGGCAGGGTCCCGTCTTTTCGGTTGCCGCTCCCTTACGTGAAGACGGCCGCTTCTGTAGTAAGCTGTCCTGCCTTGCTCACTGTGTTTCCTGAGTTCCTCTTGCTGCCGGTCAGTCAGGTCGGCTGCCACTCTAACTCCTACCTGGTTCGCCATGTTTTGTCTGCACGTTCTCTCTGACAGCAAGGAAAGCTTGTCAGACCAGCGGTGCATTCGAGCTAGCAGTAAGCGTGGCTGGTTGTTGCCCTTTGGTCCAACCCGGTGAGCGCACTCTACATCTTCCTCCATCCACGTTTCGAAAGGGTAGAACTCGTTCAGCAGCCGTACCACTTTCCCTGCACACGAGTTGTAGTCTTCATTGGTGGTCTCACAGACATTGAAGAACCTGACGTTGTTCCGTCTTGAGAAGGCTTCCAGCTTGTCGATGTGATCGGCGAGGTCACTAGTTGCTCTCGAGAGGTAGTCCCGCCAGTCGCAGAGATTGCCACCCTGCTGCTCCAAAGCTTCACATTTGGCTGCCAGGTACTTGACGTCTACTGTCAGGTGGTCATTTTCAGTTTGGAGCGACCTGCACCAGGCGTTCAAGGTTTGCATGTCGCTCGTCAAGGATGTCAGCTCTGCTTGGGATGCATCCAGTTTCTGGATGACTTCTCTGAGGATGTTGTCTGTATCACTGGGGAAGTAGTGGCCAGCTGTTGTTTCAGGAGGTGTGCATGGACTGTGGGGGGTGAGGGGGGGGGGGTTCGACAGTGGTCGTTCCAGTAGTGGGGTGTTGGGGGCTGGGGTACAGGCCGGTAGTCATCGCGGTCGGTGTTTCGGGGTTCTGGTGCTTGTAGCTCGACTGCTCACGCTGGTCTGTTGCCCTGGCGATAAACGTTCCGGGGTTCTGGTCCAGGTAGCTGTGGTTCCTCTTGGTGTCCTTGCTGGTGATGGGGTTCTGGGGGTAGGGGTAATGGCCGGTAGTCATGGCGGCAGGTGTTCCAGAGCTAGGGTTCCTGTAGCTGGCGTCCTGGTAGCTGGGGTTCCGGAGACTGGCGTCCTGGTAGCTGGGGTTCCGGAGACTGGCGTCCTGGTAGCTGGGGTTCCCATGGCTGGCGTCCTGGTAGCTGGGGTTCCGGTAGCTGGTGTCCTGGTGGCTGGGGTTCCGGAGGCTGGCGTCTTGGTAGCTGGGGTTCCTGTAGCTGGTGTCCTGGTAGCTGGGCGTCATGTAGCTGGTGTCCTGGTAGCAGGGGTTCCGATAGCTGGGGTCCTGGTAGCTGGGGTTCCTGTAGCTGGTGTCCTGGTGGCTGGGGTTCTGATAGCTGGTGTCCTGGTAGCTGGGGTTCCGGAGGCTGGCGTCTTGGTAGCTGGGGTTCCTGTAGCTGGCGTCCTGGTAGCTGGGGTTCCAATAGCTGGTGTCCTCGTAGCTGGGGTTCCGGAGGCTGGCGTCTTGGTAGCTGGGGTTCCGGAGGCTGGCTTCTTGGTAGCTGGGGTTCCGGTAAATGGCTTCCTGGTAGTTGGGGTTCCAATAGCTGGTGTCCTGGTAGCTGGGGTTCCGGAGACTGGCGTCCTGGTAGCTGGGGTTCCGGTAGCTGGTTTCATGGCAGCTGAGGTTCCGGAAACTGGCGTCCTGGTGGCTGGGGTTCCGGAGACTGGCGTCGTGATAGCTAGGGTTCCAGTAGCTGGCGTCGTGGTAGCTAGGGTTCCGGTAGCTGGCGTCATGGTGGCTGGGGTTCCGGAGGCTGGTGTCCTGGTAGCTAGGGTTCCGGAGACTGGCGTCCGGGTAGCTGGGGTTCCGGTGGCTGGTTTGATTACTGGTAGTCCTTTTGGTGGTCTTGCTGGTAATGGGGTGCTGGGGGTGGGGGTTCTGGAAGGTAATCGTGTCGGTATGTGTGCCGGTGTTGGGACGCAGGGGGTTGGGGTTCTAGTCACTGATCTCTCTGGTAGATGTGTCGGGTGTGGGGTACTGGGAGTTGAGATACTGGCTGGTAGCCATGGTTGTACGTGTTCCGATATTGGTAGTAGTCGTAAGGACCAGCAGTCCTTCCAGTATTCAAGCTGGTATTGGAAGCGTGGTGGTGCAGGTACTGGCCGGTAACCCTACCGGAACATGTCCCTATGTTGGGGTTTGGGGGAGAGGGGTACTGGTCGGTCGTCGTGCCTGTGTTGGGGTTCTGAAGGATTCCGTCGCTCCGGCCAAAATGGAACGGCGTATGGTCACCAAACCCACCTGCATGCTGCTCCGTTGGCTTTCCGGGCCGGGTGTCCCTAAGGCCAGGGCCGGGGTTGCTCTCCACGTCCATGCACATGAGTAAAAGGCGCGCTAAAAACACCGACAGACATACCGCGGTGACGATTCCGAAGCGAGCCTTCCTGTGGCTACAGCTTTCATCGTATGTGTATGTCACGTAAGAGAAGCTAAACAATGCACAGTCAGAGTAAAAGTACAAGCCTTTTGGGGAAGGGAAATAACCGAGGCGTGGAACAAGTTTCACAAACCTGCATTGTGAGCGAAACATATGCGTCCTTTTGGTCATAAAAGACGTGAAAGTAAACAAGCCACACTGGGCACGAAAAGTCGTGAAGTCCGAAGGCATGTTTGTGTGCTGACGGTTAACACACCGGTCGAGAATCTTCAAACACTTCGATGCTACATTTTTCAAAGTCCATTTACACAGGCCACCCTAGACACACAACCAGATAACTGGTACCAACGCGATCAGCTCGTCAAGATCTATCGATCCGTAACTAACTCAAGACGCAAGGCGTATCCAATCACGCTAATTTGTGCACAATTAGCGGAGCGAAGTTCGAAGTGACCTGCACGTGGCTTTGAGAACAGCTCACCCACTTCACAGAGAGAGAGAGAGAGAGAGAGAGAGAGAGAGAGAGAGAGAGAGAGAGAGAGAGAGAGAGAGAGAGAGAGAGAGAGAGATGTATATAAATTATACAGACGACGGCGATGCCGAAAGAATCTGGACAGGTCAGTCAAAACCATCCCCAAACTTAACACCAATGCACCAGCATGTCCGCATGTGACAAACCTCGCGGCAAAAGTGATTTCGCGCGCAAAGCTGTCATGTAATCAGATTCCTCGCGGAATTTACAACTTCTGGTTTATATAATAATTATGTATACAGGGCCTAAATCTGGGCCTCTTTTGCCTGTGTTCTCTTGCCTTGTGTTCGATCATATGACGATGATGATGATCTTGATGACGACGATGATGATCTTGATGACGACGATGATGATGATGATCTTGATGACGACGATGATGATCTTGATGACGACGATGATGATCTTGATGACGACGATGATGACGACGACGACGACGACGACGACGATGATGATGATGACGACGACGACGACGATAATGACGACGACGACGACGACGACGATGATGATGATGACAATCTTGACGATGATGATGATTGCTTTTAAGTAGCGCTGTTCTCCGCTCTCGAGGAGACTCACTGCGCTCGCATGTGATTCTGCATGAGTGAACAGGTTTTTATAGCGCGTTTTTGAATATCCACCGAAGTGGTGTACTTACAGCGCTGGCATATGGCTGGTGCCACATGAAACTGCTGCTGCTACATATGTATAATATACATGATTGACGTACATATTGACATGTATCATGTATTGACGACAGCGATGCCGGGATGTGGCTAGCAAGCAGGGCAGCGGTGATCGGCCTCACGTACCGCGGGGCCACCGTCGCCCCTGTAATCCGGAATGCCAAGCTCGCGAAACAGATAGGCTGCGTGGGAAAACAAGGCGCCCAAGTTTGCCCCGCGCCCCGTTTGTCCGTCCCCGACCCGTGAATGGCGTTCCTGGCGCTGGAATGTCCAGCTCGTTGTCTTAGGCCGGCCGTGCAGTTTGTCCATTGAGAACAGGTCTGTCCGCTTATTGACGCCGACACGACTGCTCCTGCAGCGTACCTGGCATTGCCCACGTGCGCCCCGCTCTGCGGATGCGTGGAGAGGTTCGCATGACTCGCGTGGGCAGATCATTCCTCCCGTGTGTGCGCATCGCTGACCCGAAGATTGATTGTCAGGGTGCGAGTTGCGTAGGTACATCGCAGCTTGGTTTCCGTTTGGGGGGTGGGGGGGAGGGCGTGCGTTTATATCGCGTCTCAGTGTGTGGGTGAGAGCTGGCACTTCAGTCGCAAGCGGTAGTTGCCTAAGCGGGGACAGAATCTCCTAAGAAATAAAGGCAAAAGAAATTAAACCTAGTGCATCGAGCAGAGACAATGTAAAAATAAAACATATATAAAAAGTAGAAAAAAGTAAGCGTCCTTAAAATAAAATAAAAGTTTATTTACTCGGGTAAGATTGCAAGGTTGGCAACTTTCGCTAGTCATAGCACCAATCCGCGTTGCACGCACTGCACGCGAGGCCTTGACTGAGTCAGCGCGTCATGACCTCAAATACCTGCGTGTATGCGTGTTTACGCTTCAGTATGGCTAGCAAAAGGCGCCATTATTCTTGTTTGCTTTTGTGTACTGTAAAAACTATCACTCGAATAAAATCGCAGCAAATCAAAGATTCCTTTTTTTCTTTATGTATGTGAACATAAAAGTTGTTTAAAAGCACAGGGTGTGTTATTTTTATCTTCCATAATCACACAGCATCCAACTTGAGGGGAATAGCTTTGATTCTCGTATCCGGACCTCCTTCTTGGAGTCATCATTCCGTTTTGTTGTTGCTGTTGTTGTTAATCCTTTGGTCTTTGTTCAAGTTAGGCATTGTTTTAGAGCCAATCTTCTTTCTGCCTAGCGGATTTGAACACTTGCATAGACCGGAGTTTTCTTCATCTTAGACAGTGAGGTCAAACCTTTCTTTAACTATTTGCTGCACTCGGTCAAGGAACAGAGCTGACCGGCAGCCGTCCAAGCGGCTGGACTCAGTTCATCGGCAGCAATATGGATCACCAGGTCAGAGCAATAGATGATGCTGGAACATTCCATGGGATGGGCATTCAAAACATTGGACGGTGCTGGGACATTCCATAGGATGGGAATTATCGGTGCGGCCACTCCTGGCACAAAACAGTGAAAAGCCATACGCCGAGAAGTCACAGCAACACTAGAGACAGTGTCATGCACCATGGGCAAAGTCTTTATATGTTATTTTGATGCTTCCGTCGTCGATCTGTCATTGGCTTACGAGGCGGTGCTGCAGAACTTCACTGCTGAGGATAAAAGCAAAATGCTCTACATTCCTTGGAAGGTATCCTGCCCTTATCCAGGCTGGTCTCGGATGATGCAGAATGTGTGCGACGGGATATATCCTGGTCAGAGTACTTTCCTTTCCTACCCATGATAGATATGGACCCAACCAACATGAGCTGCATATTTCTAAACTCATCTCTGGCACTACGCTATGGAGCCACACCAGTTCTCATCTTTGACCAGCCCTGTGGTGGAAAGCCACGGAGGTCACTGACAATGAGCCACCTGACTGTGTCCCACGGTCCATCGTCCTACCGGTTGGAGGATCACACAGAAATGAGCTTTCTTGTCTGCACGGGACGACTGGCGGTAGGATCGGGCCTTCAACAATTGCTGGAAGTGGTCTTTGCTCAGAATTCTGTCACACACATGCTGACTGGCAAGGCCATCGCTAGAGCAGTTCGAGGACATTTGCTTGCAGATGCTGTCCTTAATGCTGAACTCTATGGAGCGCGAGTAGCCACTAAGTGTGAAACGTATCGCTCCGTACAGACTGATTATGGGAGTGTATGATGCAAAAACAGTGGAATGCTTATAATCTCCAGGATTCTCCGGCTTGTACTGCATCAAATCATGATTTAGTTATTAGTTTTACACAGGGCATGTTCCAAGCTTTCCAACGAGGTGCTACATGACCATCTTTGGAACACTTTGGCCAAAACAAAACAACCCGGTAATTTGATTACGTCATAACGGGGGAAACAAACACCTTGCGACACCTCTATCCGTGTACTTTTTGGATATGTTGATAATGGACCTTTTCCCAATATATTTCACACAAAATCATTACTTTTGCTTTTATTTCTTTACTTTGGCTTTTTATTTCGTTCCCAGCTTAGACAATAGGCTACATACGCTATTGCCTCTCGTGCCAGGGGCCTGTATGGGTAAAGCCCGTTCTTAACTGGGCGAATGTTTGTTCGCCCGAACATACTTCGGACACTTCGACGAACTATGATTCGTTTCTTAATTGATTCATTTCTTAGGTTCGCGAAGAAAAGTTGGCCCAATTAAGAACCAACTAGCTTCGCCGAATACTTCCAACTAGGTTCGCGAAGAAACGTTCGCCCAACTTAAGAGTTGCAGTAGGCACTTCAGTCGCAAGCGGTAGGCATAATACACTATTGCCTCTCGTGCCACGGACCTTAATGTCTGGGTAAAGCCGTTCTTAATTGGGCGGACATTTGTTCGCGAACATAGTTGGGAGTATTCAGCGAACGTTTGCTTCGCGAATAATTATAACTGGGAGTATTCGTCGAACTGCGACGAGGCTATATTCGGGGTCTAGAAAGCTTCGCTCAACATGTTCTGGGAACATTCGCCCAGTTCGACGAACATTGTCTCTCGGATTGGCTGAGAGCAGAGAGCTCTCCTGTGGATGAGGAAGAAAGAAAATAATGGATGACGGTGTCGCTAGATACTTCACTCGCTTCGGAGGGAGGTTTTTATTTGTTGACTTGCGGGAGGCGCATCCTTGTCTCTGGGACCCAGAATGATATAGTAGTTAGTTGAATTACCCTGT
>OY757543.1:9089895-9098011 GCA_963584105.1 Alviniconcha strummeri
AGGGAGGATGTCGTAAACCAGAGTTTGTAGACCACCTTCAAATCTTGTCCCAGCCTTAACCCCTTCACTGCCAGGATGTCACTTAAAAACGACCAATAAAAGTGCAAAATTTGAAACCCATAACCGTTTCTATTTAATTTTTCGCACTGTCGTGTGAAAGGACTTCCGTCGAAACACACAGCGTTCAAAATAGATGTTATAAAAGCAGGAAATATACTGTTTGAAAGCGCGTTCGTGCATCTTTCAGCCCGGAAATTTTACTGGCTAGGGCAGTGAAGGGGTTAATACGGGCAACTGCAGCACCATCGTGATGCCGACGACGATGACGGTTACGACATAAAAAGGGACATATGATGTTAATTATAATAATAACAATATAGTGCTATTCTCTGGTATACACAAACTCACTGCGCTTTACAACATTTCCAACATTTTCTAATATTAAGTGAGAAACAAAATTCGGAGGGTAACAAACTGTTCAAGAAAGTAATACATATATGACAATTAACTCTGTTTATATATACACAAGAAAGAAAAATGTACATGTGCCGTATGAGAAGCAGCAATATATCACATACACAAATCATCATTATATGAGTATAGGACAAATCGCCCAAACATAATTATGCTCGCCCAACAAATGCTCACCAATAACGTGTTGCACCCGAACATTTGCTCAGCGACATGGCTTACAAACACACACACACACACACGCACGCACGCACGCACGCACCGCACGCACGCACGCACGTACACGCAACTGAAATGTCAGGAATTAAGTGATGGACTAGATGACTGACTGGTCCACAGAGACTGGCCAACCTGATTTGACGGATGACAGCGTTGGTTGGCTTCTGTCAGAAAGATGTAGCCTACACCGTCGTCCTCGTGGATGAAGGGACTAGTGGGTACTGGGCAGTTCAGCAAAGCTGGTTTGCACGAGTGAATGCCCTTTGTAATCTTTCGCGCAAGAAGTCGCGTAAGGTCGCAGCTGCCACTTCCGGGCCGATTTCTGAGTAGGCGTTGGCTCACGCTGTGTATAACAATGGAAGTTGAACCTAGAACTGCGAAGCAGTACAAATGCCACTACTGTCGCGTTTGCAGAAATTATAGGGGAAAGGTGATGGAGAATGTATTGTGCTTCTGTCTCAGGTTCGTTCGTTCCTTCACACATGTATACTTTTGATTAAATGTTTCACTTCATCATGATAACAAGACGGACGGTGGTGGTGGTGGAGGGGGCAAGGGGTTGGGGGGGGGGGGGGGGGGTGCGGGATGGTATTGCTCCTCTTTCTCAAACTTCGTTCGTTCCTTCTCGATACTTTTGGTTGAATGTTGCACCTGATCATAATGAAAAGACAGGAGGTGGGGGGTGGGGGTGGTACTGTCCTTTCTGTCGTCGTTCCTTCTCGCATACTGTTGGTGGATGTTCCACTTGATCATGATAGACAAGACGGGTGGTGGTGTAGGGTGTGTGTGTGTGTGTTGGTGGGGGTGGGGGTGGGGTACTGTCCTTTCTGTCTCAAGCTTCGTTCGTTCCTTCTCGCATACTGTTGGTGGAATGTTCCACTTGATCATGATAGACAAGACGGGTGGTGTGTGTGGGTGTGGGGTGTGTGTGTGTGTGTGTGTGTTGGTGGTGGTGGTGGGGGGGCGGGGGGGGGGGGGTACTGTCCTTTCTGTCTCAATCCTCGTTACTTCCTTCTCGCATACTTTTGGTTGAACGTTCCACTTCATCATGATAAACAAGACGGGAAGGGGAGGGGGGGGGGGGGGCGATGACGGTACTATTCTTTCGTCTCAAGCTTCATTCGTTCATTCCCGCATACTCTTACTGCCTCTTCCTTCCTTCCTATCTTCCTAGTCCCCGGCTGTGTCTCTCCTGGAACGATATCCTTCTTTCGTGCCTCGGTTCCTCCTTGCAGCATACAAAATCCACGTCAGCCTTGTGGAATTCGGCATGTGGAAACCAACGGTGATTTCAGCGCTCCGAAACCACAAAAAGTTCATCCCATCAACTCCTGACCTTCATCACTGCACCTGGAATTCGAACTGTTTGGACCAACACTGCGCAGACGACTTGCGAAAAAGCACCAGCGCACCTTTTCCTTGCCGAGCGAAAACAAACTCCCCGGCTCACAAATATAAGTCATCAGTGTTTTGGCTCAATCAAAAGAATCCCCTGATGATATTTGCCCATCTGGATTTGAATAAAGGTAAACACCGTGCATATTATTCCAGCGTTCTATCCACTTTGCCTGCGTAGTCGGGGACCTTTCCCCTCCGAAGCCACACCTTTCATCGCTCCATCAAAGAGGGTTCAGATATATACACCCCTATTTCTGTTTAGGGTCGAGGAAACATTATTTAGGCTTTGGCCTTTTGTCTTCTTTCTGTTCCACAAAAAGGAGCGAGTTTTTAAGTTAACGCACGGCAAATTTCAAGTCACGGAAAAAAAAAAGAGAAGAAATCTCCCGCAGGGGTTGTTTTTGTCTACGGTGGATGGAAGCGGCTGTGGCGAACTTATTTCAACTTGGAAGAACCGTCGAGGTGACGAAGACCAACTGCCCTGGTTCTGTATATGTATTATATACATGTATGCTGTGAGCCAGCTCAGCCAAAAACTGAGGTCCACAGGCGGGTGAGGACAGACCGTGCCGGGACCCGCAGGTTCGAATCCGCTTTGGCGGCTCGCCGTTCTCTTCAAAAGTTGAGGTTTATTGATTCTCTCTCTGTCTGTCTGTCTGTCTGTCTGTCTGTGCGTGCGTACGTGCGTGTGTGCGTGCGTATGCGTGTGTGTGTGTGTGTGTGTGTGTGTGTGTGTGTGTGTGTGTGCGTGTCCGTGTGTGTGTGTGTGGGGGGGGGGGTGGGGTGGGGGGGGGGGGTGAGAGAGAGAGAGTGGATACTGACTAATCTTTAACATTCAGAGATACAGATTTTAGGCAGAAACCTGGTCTACAATCTGCCTTTTCCAAACATAATAATAAATAATAATAAACCGACAAACACAAAAATGTTTAAACCCACCCAAAATCAGCACACACACACACACACACACACACACACACGCATACACACACATACGCACACACACACACACACACACACACACACACACACACACACACACACACGCATACACAAACATACGCACGCACACACACACACACACCACACACACACACACACACACACACACACACACACACAACCAAACAAAATACACCCCCCCAAAAGAAAAGAAAAAAGAAAAAGAAAAAAGCAACAAGAACAAGCAAACAAACAAAAATCCCAAAGAAAACAAACAAACAACAACAAATGGGGGTGGGGAGGGGGTGGTATATACACCAAATTATGCTACTTTGTTAGCTTATAAATATGAACTTGTTTTAATCCATTACAAACAGACTTTCAAAAATACACTGAAGATTAAAATGCTTACCAGCCCAGTTTGAGGACAGTTTGGGCCCATACATATAGTACTTCAACCGATCTTGTCAGTGACGTCACGTTCTGCGGATTGACATCACCAAGGAGGACATGAAAGTTTCATCGTTTGTAGTATTATCATTCATTTCTGATGTCACACGCAGCAAGACTATAAAGACGATACACTTTCACTCTACAGCAGCTACAAAGCTTCAGTAATAAAACCTTTCTAGCGTGTAGCCATGGAAACAATTAATATGGACGACGACTGGCTCCAGGACCTGCGCTTCAGGCCACTAACTGAAGTCCCAATCAGGTTTGGAATGGTTGGTGGAGCGGCATGGCAAACGAACGGCGTGGAGTACGTATCGGTAAAATTGAAGATGAGGACAGGAAAGTAAGAGCTTGAGAACTTATGCAGCCGCTTGACAGAACCGAGAGGTCACTGCCGAAACTCGGCCGCCTACAAGGCGTTGGTACTAGACGCCATATTAATTAAATTAACCATTTCCCTGCGTTCTGATTCCTTCACAGAAATTGTTTCAGAAAGTGAGATAGAAATTGTTCCTTAATTTGGAGACGCCTGCTTTACACATGACAATGAACAGAAAGTCTGAATTCAAGCGGGATGTTGTACGTGTCATAGCCAATATAATTGAATGAGAATCGGCTGTCATAAGTTTAGTCTCTCCGCCGCTCGCCACCACCACCCGGCCACCCCACATTCTCTCTCGTTTAAAAAACAAATGTTAGCATAGCCTACCCACCTCATTACAATTATGTTTAGTCATTTTGAGCGTCTTATACTATTAAGTCTACTTGTTCCACGCTGCCAAAACTATTCTACTACAGTCTGTTGGTACGCTATCATGAATAAAAAAATCTTTTAAACCAAAGAGCAGCGAAAGAGTTTAAAGCAGTAACAAGTTGTAAGCTGCTGGTGTGCACGCACTCCAACTTACAAAAGACGGGAAATGGCATGGTGTCTAGCTCTGATATCGACGGAGTGAGAGAAAAACAACACGATCACCCATGCGGTTGATTTGACCCAGCCCAGAGTGCACTCCATGCCGACGCCGGCGACATATACCAACAATTCGTCCAAATTATTCGCACGGTTCGCCTGCCAAACCCAGTGCGTCTCGTAAAGTTCTGCTTTCCAAGAATACACACTTGGAGAGAAGAGAATGAGCTGCGGCTGCTACTGAGACTGGCAGCATCCTCGACACGCACTTTGATACCTTTGCACCAAATCAGGTAGAACCAACCCCCTTGCACCGTACTTTGCGCCGCGTAAGGTACCTCCCCCCCCCCCGGCATAGCAGCATTACAATAACGAAATACACACACACACACACACACACACACACACACACACACACACACACACACAAACGAACGTGCGCACGCACGCACACACACGCGCACGCACGCACACGCACGCACACACACACGCGCGCACACACACACACACACACACACACACACAAGCGCGCGCGCGCGCGCTTACACACACACACACACACACACACACACACACACACACACACACACACACACACACACACAGAGAAGATTCTGTTCACTCAAAGAGGAGATTTCTCAAGGCGACGTGTTTCTCTCTCTCTCTCTCTCTCTCTCTTCTCTCTCTCTCTCTCTATATATATATATATCCTTACAGGTCTCTACACACACAGGTGTTGAGCTCAGTTCAGTACAAGATGGTATTATGCGCTCGGAAAAGCCCATATGCGCTCGATCCCGTCTTTCAGAAGTAATGTTGCTTTTGGAACAGTTCCAATGTTCGCCTGATGGCGATGGCCCTCTGTCGTCCTTTTGAGGCACCTCGTCAGCACTTCCTGTTAGTTCCACGCTTCTCGGCTCCTCCAGGCGGTCGATGGTGTGATGTCCTCGGCTTTGAGCCCGCAGGTAGTGTCTCAAGCTTCTCAACACTTAAGATCTTCCGAGACGCAAACCACCTGTGATGGTTGTTTTACCCGCCAGTCTATGTGCTCTAGCTATCATTTCTCATTCACTCGGGCATGTTCAGGGCAGGAGTTCCCGAAGGCGGCCGTCAGACATCGACACATGCCAGCCTGCGCTTCCATCAGTTTCCACTATTAATTTTTAATTTTTGTGTGTGTATAGCAAGCTCACTGAATCTGTGAGGATGATGACATGTGTGGTCTGACTGTCACATCTCTAGGCATTCCAGCGGAGGGCATGGGTGACCGTTTCTATCAGTCCCACAGCTACTTAGGCCAACCCTAATTGAGTAGTCCCACAATTTTGTGGGAACCTGGAACTACATAGAACTGTGGGCGGGGAAGTGGGGGGTGGGGGAACCATAGAGTGACCGCTGTTCGTTCTAACACGTCTACACACACCAACGCCGCTGGAAAGTGGCAGAGAACTCAGTTCTGACCGAACGACGCTACGGGACCGACACTTGCTTTAATTGGAACAGGATCAGGGACAGAGAATGTTTGTTGGTCGTATAGAGTTGCGCATAATTTGGCGCGCAATTTCATTTGTCGTCTCGCCTGTCCACCACAGTCTGCTCAGTCTGAGCAGATGCGAACCGGTCCCAGACACGACCAATCAGCCGTTCCAACAGAGTCGCATTTTTTTTTTTGGGGGGGGGGGGAGGGGAGGGGGGCTGTGACCCGCTCTGACAACACGGAACAAAGTCGTCGGTTGGGAAGACCTGGAAATAACTAATCAACCGGCGACCAAAACTGAACATCGCCCTGAGCTTATTTGTTCAAATAAATGAGTTTTTTGTGTGCTTGCACGTAACAGACAGTCTGATTAGCTATACCCCGACTGCTCACGACCCAGTTTCAGCAGTTGGAATGGCTGTAGCATGTATATGAAGTTAGCCTGTAACAGCCGACGGGCTTTGACTTTACAGCCGTGTGGGTCTTTCCGTAGTTTGCTTCATTTCCTCGAAGCGGATGTCCTCCTACCACTTTAACCTTTTCCCATGCCCTCAGGACGTTATATGACGTCCCAGGAAGAGCGTTACCCATTATTTGATGCCACATGACATCCTGCTTGAATTCACGCTTTTTTGTGAGTTCTCATGTAGAGGCAGACGTCTCCGAATCAGTGAACATTCTGGGCTCGCTGAAATGCTGTTTGAGACAGGTCTCTGAAAGAATTCAAGATTCAAGACCACTTTATGTTATCTCATCAGAGAAATTAATATGTGGCTGAACATTAACCACATCACAGTACACAATAACACATTTTGTATATTTTTAAAACTCAAAGAACAGTTATTGAAAATACGAAATTTACATAATAGAATCAGCGAGAATCTGCAGTACAAACTCGAACCTTGGCAAGGAAAGTGTTAAAGGAGATACCACGCCGCAATAGAAGCGTCACGGTTGCCTTTGCATAATAATGGAATGGAATGAGAATTATACTCACGGAAGTTTTTCTAGTCGATTTATGTTCTAGTTTGTTAAAGAAGAAGAAGAAAAAGAGGAGGAGGAGGAGGAGGAGGAAGAAGAAGAAGAAGAAGAGAAGAAGAAGAAGAAGAAGAAGAAGAAGAAGAAGAAGAGAAGACGAGGAGGAGGAGGAGGAAGAAGAAGAAGAAGAAGAAGAAGAAGAAGAAGAAGAAGAAGAAGAAGAAGAAGAAGAAGAAAAGGAGGAGGAGGAGGAGGCGGAAGAAGAAAAAGAAGAAGAAGAAGAAGAGGAGAGGAGGAGGAGGAGAAGAAGAAGAAGAAGAAGAAGAAGAGAGAAGAAGAAGAAGATAGAAGAAGAGGAAGAGGAAGAAGAAGAAGAAGAAGATGAAGAAGAGAAGAGAAGGCCCATACTCCTAAATGTGCTCGTACTTCCCCGACAGGCCCGGAATTTGACAAGTGTCGGAGCTGTAGTGGAACCCTTCATGTTACTACGGCACTAAATCACAAATTTGTTTCCCCCACTCCCCCATCTCTCTCTCTCTCTCTTCTCTCTTCTCTCTCTCGTCTCTCTCTCTCTCTCTCTCTCTCTCTCTCTCTCTATCTCTCTCTTCCCCCCTCTCTCTCTCTACACACACACACACACACACACACACACACACACACACACACACACACACATACAAACACACACACACACACACACACGCACGCACGCACGCACGCACGCACGCACGCACGCACGCACGCACACATGCACGGACGCACGCACGCACACACACAGCACCTCCCCAAAAACAACAACAATAACAACAACAGACAAGCAAACAACAACAACAACCAAAACAACAACAACAAAAAAACACAACAACAACAAAAAACAAAAACAAAAAATGCACAAAACACACAAAACACACACACACACACACACACACACACACACACACACACACACACACACACACACACACACACACACACACACCACACTCAAACCAAAAAAAACCCACAACTAACAATCAATCAAACAAACAAAAAACAACAACACAAAAAACATGCACAACAACAACAACAACAAACACCAACCAACCAACCAACCAACCAACCAACCAACCAACCAACTAAGAAACAAACAAAAAACCCAACCCCAACAAAACAACAACAACAAAATCCACCTTGGAATAATTTTAGCGTTGCTCAAATGGCAGTCAGTTTGTAACAGATAGCAGGCATTTCTTTGACAACCATTCACAATGCTCACGTCAGCATAAACA
>OY757543.1:9098211-9112505 GCA_963584105.1 Alviniconcha strummeri
AATCAGACTTGTCTGTTACGTGCAAGCACACAAAAGAACTCATTTATTTGAACAAATAAGCTCAGGGCGATGTTCAGTTTTGGTCGCCGGTTGATTAGTTATTTTCCAGGTCTTCCCCAACCGACGACTTTGTTCCCGTGTTGTCAGAGCGGGTCACAGGCCAGCCCCCCTCCCCTCCCCCCCCCCCCCCCCCCACAAAAAAAAAAATGCCGACTCTGTTGGAACGGGCTGCATGGTCGTGGTCTGGGGACCGGTTCCGCATCTGCTCAGACTGAGGCAGGACTGTGGTGGACAGGCGAGACGACAAATGAAATTGCGCGCCAAATTATGCGCAACTCTATACGACCAACAAAACATTCTCTGTCCCTGATCCTGTTCAATTAAAGCAAGTGTCGGTCCCGTAGCGTCGTTCGGTCAGAACTGGAGTTCTCTGCCACTTTCCAGCGGCGTTGGTGTGTGTAGACGTGTTAGAACGAACAGCGGTCACTCTATGGGTTCCCCCACCCCCCACTTCCCCCGCCCACAGTTCTATGTAGTTCCAGGTTCCACAAAATTGTGGACTACTCAATTAGGGTTGGCCTAAGTAGCTGTGGGGACTGAGATAGAAACGGTCACCCATGCCCTCCGCTGGAATGCCTAGAGATGTGACAGTCAGACCACACATGTCCATCATCCTCACAGATTCAGTGAGCTTGCTATACACACACAAAAATTAAAAATTAATAGTGGAAACTGATGGGATCGCAGGGCAGCTGGGCATGTGTCGATGTCTGACGGCCGCCTTCGGGAGACTCCTGCCCTGAACATGCCCGAGTGAATGAGAAATGATAGCTAGAGCACATAGACTGGCGGGTAAAACAACCATCACAGGTGGTTTGCGTCTCGGAAGATCTTAAGTGTTGAGAAGCTTGAGACACTACCTGCGGGCTCAAAGCCGAGGACATCACGACCATCGACCGCCTGGAGGAGCGCGAGAAGCGTGTGGAACTAACAGGAAGTGCTGACGAGGTGCCTCAAAAGGACGACAGAGGGCCATCGTCAATCAGGGCGAACATTGGAACTGTTCCAAAAGCAACATTACTTCTGTAAGACGGATCGAGCGCATATGGGCTTTTCCGAGCGCATAATACCATCTTGTACTGAACTGAGGCTCAACACCTGTGTGTGTAGAGACCTGTAAGGATATATATATATATATAGAGAGAGAGAGAGAGAGAGCAGAGAGAGAGAGAGAGAGAGAGAGAAACACGTCGCCTTGAGAAATCTCCTCTTTGAGTGAACAGAATCTTCTCTGTGTGTGTGTGTGTGTGTGTGTGTGTGTGTGTGTGTGTGTGGTGTGTGTGTGTGTGTGTGTATTTCGTTATTGTAATGCTGCTATGCCGGGGGGGGGGGAGGTACCTTACGCGGCGCAAAGTACGGTGCAAGGGGGTTGGTTCTACCTGATTTGGTGCAAAGGTATCAAAGTGCGAGTCGAGGATGCTGCCAGTCTCAGTAGCAGCCGCAGCTCATTCTCTTCTCTCAGTGTGTATTCTTGGAAAGCAGAACTTTACGAGACGCACTGGGTTTGGCAGGCGAACCGTGCGAATAATTTGGACGAATTGTTGGTATATGTCGCCGGCGTCGGCATGGAGTGCACTCTGGGCTGGGTCAAATCAACCGCATGGGTGATCGTGTTGTTTTTTCTCTCACTCCGTCGATATCAGAGCTAGACACCATGCCATTTCCCGTCTTTTGTAAGTTGGAGTGCGTGCACACCAGCAGCTTACAACTTGTTACTGCTTTAACTCTTTCGCTGCTCTTTGGTTTAAAAGATTTTTTTATTCATGATAGCGTACCAACAGACTGTAGTAGAATAGTTTTGGCAGCGTGGAACAAGTAGACTTAATAGTATAAGACGCTCAAAATGACTAAACATAATTGTAATGAGGTGGGTAGGCTATGCTAACATTTGTTTTTTAAACGAGAGAGAATGTGGGGTGGCCGGGTGGTGGTGGCGAGCGGCGGAGAGACTAAACTTATGACAGCCGATTTCTCATTCAATTATATTGGCTATGACACGTACAACATCCCGCTTGAATTCAGACTTTCTGTTCATTGTCATGTGTAAAGCAGGCGTCTCCAAATTAAGGAACAATTTCTATCTCACTTTCTGAAACAATTTCTGTGAAGGAATCAGAACGCAGGGAAATGGTTAATTTAATTAATATGGCGTCTAGTACCAACGCCTTGTAGGCGGGCCGAGTTTCGGCAGTGACCTCTCGGTTCTGTCAAGCGGCTGCATAAGTTCTCAAGCTCTTACTTTCCTGTCCTCATCTTCAATTTTACCGATACGTACTCCACGCCGTTCGTTTGCCATGCCGCTCCACCAACCATTCCAAACCTGATTGGGACTTCAGTTAGTGGCCTGAAGCGCAGGTCCTGGAGCCAGTCGTCGTCCATATTAATTGTTTCCATGGCTACACGCTAGAAAGGTTTTATTACTGAAGCTTTGTAGCTGCTGTAGAGTGAAAGTGTATCGTCTTTATAGTCTTGCTGCGTGTGACATCAGAAATGAATGATAATACTACAAACGATGAAACTTTCATGTCCTCCTTGGTGATGTCAATCCGCAGAACGTGACGTCACTGACAAGATCGGTTGAAGTACTATATGTATGGGCCCAAACTGTCCTCAAACTGGGCTGGTAAGCATTTTAATCTTCAGTGTATTTTTGAAAGTCTGTTTGTAATGGATTAAAACAAGTTCATATTTATAAGCTAACAAAGTAGCATAATTTGGTGTATATACCACCCCCTCCCCACCGCCATTTTGTTGTTGTTTGTTTGTTTTCTTTGGGATTTTTGTTTGTTTGCTTGTTTCTTGTTGCTTTTTTCTTTTTCTTTTTTCTTTTCTTTTGGGGGGGTGTATTTTGTTTGGTTGTGTGTGTGTGTGTGTGTGTGTGTGTGTGTGTGTGCGGTGTGTTGTGTGTGGTATGCGTGTGTGTGTGTGTGTGTGTGTGTGTGTGTGTGTGTGTGTGTGTGTGCGCGTATGTTTGTGTAGTGCGTGCGTGTGTGTGTGTGTGTGTGTGTGTTGTGTGTGTGTGTGTGTGTGTGTGTGTGTGTGTGTGCGTGCGTGCGTGCGTGCGTGCGTGCGTGCGTGCGTGCGTGTGCATGTGAGTAAAATAATAACAGCAACAACAACACCCAGATTGGACCTCTAAAGCGTATTGTATAACATAAGGAAAAACAAATGGGGAAAGGGAAAAAACAAAAGAAAAGAAACAAGCAGCTTGGCTTAACTTTACCGCACACTGTCCCTCACGAGAACGACGTAACGGCGATGAACAAGCTAACGAATTGACAGTTTTCCCTGTGGCCACGGTCGATAGCAGACCGAGTACCGCCAGTGGAAAATCGTTGGACGAATTACATATTCCGGTGTTCGCCTGCGTCTCGTTTTCTCTTCGAAAACACCGTTTTTGTTGTCGTAGCCATCAGCTTAGATCCAGCAACACTGGGAGACCGATCGGAATGATCGTGACCCTAGCTGTCAGACGTCCACCTCCCTACCCTCCCACCCATCTCTCTCTCTCCTCTCTCTCGTCTCTCTCGTCTCTCTCTCTCTCTCTCTCTCTCTCTCTCTCTCTCTCTCTCTCTCTCGCTCGCTCGCTCGCTCGCTCGCTCGCTCGCACGCTCTCCCTCTCCCTCCTTCATTCTCTCCACTCCCCCCCCTCCAACCCCTCTGTCTCTGTGACCCTTCCCCTCCTCTCCCTCTCAGTCTCTTCGTAGTCTCTATGTCTGTCTGACATCTCTCTCAGTGTGGTCTCCCTTCTCAGTCACATGCATCTCGACGCTTTTCTCTGGGACGGAAAAGGCGACTCTAGTATGATGATTTGTACATGGAAAAAAATCTCATTCCAGACAATAACATAGAGCTATTTGTCTCGGTGTCTATCTTAGCGCATTCTAGCCGAGAGCTGTTATTTTTGGCGGCTCTGCTTTGTTGTCTGTCATAGCAGCAACCCGGCACTGATTCCGTGTATGTGTGTGTGTGTGTGTGGGGGGGGGGGGGGGGGGTGCGTGCGTGTGTGCGCGAACACGCGTGCGTGTGTGCGCGCGGTGTGCGTGCGTGCATGTGTGTGTGTGTGTGTGCGTGCGAGCGTAGCGTGCGTGTGTCGGTCTGTCTGTCTGCAGTCCATCTGTCTGTGTTTGTGTCTGTCTGTGTCTGTCAGTGTCTGTGTCCATGTCTGTATCTGTGTCAGTGTCTGTGTCCATGTCTGTATCTGTCTATGTCTCTGTCTCCTGTGTATCATTACTAACGGTGTGCCAGTCAGTCGTTACTGTCTGTGCCGTACGTAGTAATTAGTTGTCCAGTTTCTGTTCATTGTTGTTGTGTGTTGTTGTTGTACGCGAGAAACCATCAGTTTTTGCCATGCACAAAAGCCCCAACCCACACCCACACCCTACACCCCTCTCCGAGTAGACTCACTGAGCTATAAATAAATTCGATGCGATGATCCACGCGGTCGAGCTCTGACGAGCGAACCGGCCGGATTCTCAGTCAACGGGAGACAATCGCTGAGATGCACTTTCGTTTTCATTGGCACTCTTTATTGCCGGAGATTGCTTCTCTCAACTTGCTTCCGTAACAACAGAAATTTTACCCCGACCGCTGACGTTAATCTGGTTCCAAGGGTCAACGCGCTTTGCTCTTAGTCCTGTGTTATGTAAGACAAGGGTCACATGAAAATATCAGTGTTCCAAACGAACTTCCACACGGTAAGATCGATTTTTGTATGTAGTTCAAAGAAAGTTTAGTCGAGAAACACGGTGTTTATGCGGATGTTACATTTTTCATGAAGTTGTTCTGGGGATAGTTTATCCATAGCAACGGGTCAGTTTTTGCAAAATTGTTACCATCTCCAGTCATTTTGGTTTCCAGCTCACAACTTTCTACGGAGCTGGAGGCGAGTTATGGGCCAGAAATGTAAGGACTTGTTTATATGTATCATGTGAGCGCTCAGGGCGTTGATGAGCGCATGATAAATGTACATTATTATTATTATTACTTGTGATCAGAGCTGAAATGTGGTCTTCTTTGGGTTTGTGTGTGTGTGTGTGTGTGTGTGTGTGTGTGTGTGTGTGTGTGTGTGTGTGTGTGTGTGTGTGAACACCCCTTAAAGTGCCAGAATAATCATCAACATGATTTTGGGCATCTAAGGAAAGACGGAGAAGAAGAAAAAATCAATTTAATTGTCATGATCAAACTATTTACTGAACCATGAAAATGTTCTGGGGTTGTTATGTTTAATTGTTGTTTGTTTTTAAACAGTCACCCACAGGCATATTCCAAGAGAGGGACCTCTCTCCTCTAGACTTAATTGTAAATACAGCCTTGGAAAACTGCCAGCCCTCGCACTGTTACAAGGTGTACCTCTCTGGAGTTCATGTAATCTGTTTTTAAATGAATGAAGTCTAATTCTTTTGTATACAATTGACAAAGAAACAGTTATTCTTTCAAACAGTGTCATTAAAGTTCAGAAATATTAATTCATTAATTATTTAATAAGAAATAATTATGTTCAGCAACATGCAGTGACAATATTATGGCCCCATTAGTCTAACACATTTATTATCTTCTTCTAAATACCCAAAGCATTTGGTGATGTGGACCTGAAAATATTATGTTTGATGGTACTCATTAGTAAATGCAGCCATGTAGCAACAAACCAGGAAAGTATGTGTTGTGGCATGGATTACAGCTGTTTTGACTGCATCTTCCTTGCTGGCCAGTCATAATGATCATTAAGACCATTCAGATCTTAAGCTACTCAAGTGCCTTTAATATAATTATAAGCTGCTGCAGTCTGTTTACACTTTGCCAAGGAAAAGTCTGATGATACCTGCTCATAAATGTTATAGTGCTACATATAACTCTGTGTGCTTGTTTTGCAAGAACTTGCAGGGGTGGAAATGTTCAATTGTTATTACAAATATGAATCTACAGTAAACATATATAAAACATTCATTTTGGGTATCATCAAGGGTCTTAGCTCAGTGGGGTTTTTTTTTTTTTTTTTTTTTAGTGAAATAGTTATATATAAAAAAGTTATTGATTTTTGTTTTTGTTTTAAAATTCAGGCACAATGGCCAACCAGGTACCAGCCATAGAGAGCATGATCCAAAGATTTGTCTTTGATCGCACGGGGGAAAAGGTCAAGCTTGTCCTTGGGACAGAAGATCAAGTTGCCATAGAACCTATCAGTCACCATGGTTCCACAATGCTTGGCGCCTTCTGGTTGAAAGTGCTTCAGCACCCAAACAACTACCCAGTCGAGTACTACCCGTACTGCAAACAGTACAAAGCTGCTGGCAAACATCAAGTGGTTCTTCATGTAGACACCGTTAAAATAAATGTCTCTTTGGTAAGTTTTTCTTTGTTGCTTGGGTATTTTTGTTGTGACCATAAAATAGCTGGTTCATCTAAATGGATTCATTACAAATATATGATGAACTGCCTTTCTTCTTCTTCTTCTTCTTCTTCTTCTATTTTTCTTTCTTTTTATCATTCTTTAGCAAACAACAAATAAAGGCAGTTTAGCCTCATCCATGGCAGTATTCCAAAGTAGATGTTAAAGTAAGTAGTACTTAAACACATTAGCTGATTTGTTGTTGACCTGAAGAACAATAACAAACTGATTATATACTGTTCAAACATTCCAGGGGTCACTCAGTCAATTACATGCAAAGGAAAAGTAAACTATAAAAAAATTGTCAAAGAAAAGAAAACTTGTCTGGGAACAAATCAAAGTTCAAATGTGCAACAAGTGTGTAACAGTGATTTGAGGAATGATTTAATGAAGACCACTGGCACACAGAGAATCATGCACCTACATTTTTAGCAGAGTTGTCTTTTTCATCTGCACAATACATGCAGTTGTGCTGTTTTTTGTGTTTGAAAATGTCAGTATTTCCACAACTGTATGTATTCAAACATTTTTAACATCTTAATCTGCTGGGTTATGATTTTTTTTTAAATTGTACTTTAAATTTCGTGTTACAGTTCTCTTTGTTTTGCTCTCTGTCTCTGTCTCTGTATCTCTCTCTCTCTCTCTCTCTCTCTCTCTCTCTCTCTCTCTCTCTCTCTCTCTCTCTCCGGCCCCCCCCCCCCCCCCCCCCCCAATAAGGCTGATCTATGTATACACTGTAAATTATATAAAGCATAGGGATCCAAGCTTTGTTCTTCATCGTGTGCAGGTAACAGGCAGGTTGGCCATAATTGGTGCTGTGGCAATGGACTGGTTTGTGATGCAGTTTGCTGGTGTGATGGATGCCTACACCTGGCCAGCAGTCCTCTGCAAAAAGCAAAACAATCCTTTCGATGCAGAGACACTGCGTCTTTTCAGAGCAGCCAAGGAGGAGTTGTTGCGTTCACGTATGATGATCCTTTTTGTTTCTTTAATGTAGTATACATATATTTTTATCCATTTGTTTGTGTCATGGTGTGGGTTTTCTGTTTTTGGATGCTTACAATTGCGGCCATTTGATTGGCCATGCATATTGTACACTTACTGTCATGCAAGAAAGCCCACAGTTTATAGGACTTGGTGGTTTATGTACATTAACAGGCATCAGGTAATGGTAAATAGATAAAGCTGAACATACCCAGAGTAAAGTGGTAGGGACCTTCATGATCACTTCTTCCTGCCAGGAATGTTTCTTAAAATGGCAAAAATACAAGGACAAAACACCATGGGGATAGTTTTGATCACTCATTTTGTGCTGAACTTCAAGTTTTTATTTTGATATTTTTCTACTTGTTAGAGAAAACATATTTTAGAAGGCTAGTTCCTTTAAGACGTTTTTCACTGGACCTATGAAGACACTGGCATTTTTTTTTTTATTATTATTTTTTTGTATGCACAGACATATGCACACACACACACACACACACACACACACACACACACACACACACACACACACACATACACACACACACACACACACGCATGCACACACATGCACATACACACATAACCACACACACACACACACACACACATGCACACATATGCGCGCGCGCACACACACACACACACACACACACACACACACACACACTAATGTCCACTTTTGTTCTGGTACTTACAGGTATTAAGGACTGGCCAGATGCTGTGGTGGCCGAGGACCTGAACGTCTTAGATGCTCGACAAATCCTAAGACAACGTGAGGAAGAGGTCCACAAACAGGATGAGGCAGAAGCAGTACCCCTGGAACCTTTGCTTGGAGAAAAGCCTACTGAGACCTACTACATTGATAATTTGGTAAGATAAACTCTTGCTCTTTTCATTTATTTTTTTAGTTTTCAACAGCACTTTTTAGGCAGTAATCATTGGCTGTTTTAATGGTTTGAGTAGTAAGTAAGTAAACTGATGTTTTACACCCACTCAACCAGTGCAGTTCTATCATGGCGATGTTTGGGCAGTAATAATGTGGGTGGAATGCATCAAATGATGAATAATGGCTTCTTAAGATGAGCACAAGACAATTTTTCAGCAGTACCATTTAAGAATATCCTAATAAGCATGCCCCTACCAGCCCAGTACTGGCATATTTACTGGGATAATTGTCAGCTGAGGTTTGCGGTGTCAGAGAGTTCTCTCCCCTAGACCTTGCCTGAAAGCCAACAAAAGCTGACTTCACTCTTCACTAACCTGAGGTTTTATTACATGGTTTCCTAAGATCTAATTCACAGTAGGTTTTACTGGTCTCAAAAAATGCAAAAACAAAACAAAATAGAGAGAGAGAAAGAAAGAAAAAAGAAGCAGAAAAAAAAGAAGATGCAAAGACATAAAAGGTTCTGTTTTACCTTTTATGTGTTTGGATCTTTTTCAGGTCTTATTGCCAAGCAAGTGTACACATAGGAGAATGAGACAGAATAATTACATCACTTAATGTAGGCATGCAGGTATTGAGAATTACACTCTTTGTCCTTTAGCTGTCATCAGCTGCCCTGGAAGACCGTCTATGGAAACTCAAGCAAGGTGTGATGACAGATGGCGCCACTCTCTACGCAGTCTGGTCCAGCCTCTTGGATCGCTGGTTCTCTGACTCCAAGACCAAAGTCTTCATCGTCACTCCAGCCATTGACTCCCGAAGCTTGGAGCGACTCTGCTACATCGTTCTGAACCATCGGCTGACTGCCACACTAGAAATGCTGGCCACACCCCTCCAATCCAGTTGCGGACAGCTGGCAGACATCCGGCGGGAAGTCATGTTGAAGCTCCCACCTAAAGACCAGGTGTTTGCTGAGTACAAAGTCTACAATGCTATGGTGTTCCCTCGTGCAGCATTCCAAGCTAAATTTATCGCTGGTCTGTGTGGTGACACAGTGGAGGTGTTGCTGACAAGTGCTGATGCAGAAACAAAGCATTTCCAGGAGGAACACTCCAGCATGGTTATGTTCCAAACCCTTTCTGCTGCAGAGTTTGACAGTCGCTTTCTGGCACCCATTGTGGCTTCTGTTGATTAAGGAAGCATGAGAGAGAATGGGAATGCATGCTAATTTTCATGGCCTGAACCAGTGTAAAACCACACATATGAAACATTTATGATGCATGCATACAGGCTTGGATGATTTGAGAAATTGCTGCCTGTATTGTATCATGCACGCCTAATCAGTCTTTCAAATGGAGTTGAATAGCATCTGACAACCACACATGTATGTTTGGGCATAGCAAGTGTTGGCAGCTGTACGTGCAAGCTCGATGTACAGCATGACATGAGAAACTGAATGTAATGCCAACACAAAATGTGAGACCTGACTTACACTGAATGACATCACAGGTGAAGATTAACTGAATGAATGAACTTTATTTTACAAGGGTAGTGGAGAAGAGTCATGGTCTTTTTACATCCAGCCCTCGCCCATGAGGGAAGCTACTATTAACTAAGGATACAATGAGCTACAGTGAGTATAAACATGTACATTCATACAAACCACCATGTCCACACCAGTAAACCAAGAAACAAGTGAACAATGAGCTGCTTTAAAAAAAATTTATATCTACATATAAAAATTAGCTAGATCTGGGGTAAACACACACACGCACATGCACATAAGAACATGTTTGTCATCAGCTGAAACTTCTAATATACTAGCCATAGTGTGGGTTATGTGGGGGGGGGGGGGGACAATGATGGAAGGAGAGGGAGTGGAGGAAATAAAAAACATATAAGAAGTGCCACTCGGAGGAAATGATGTGGGCAAACCTAGCGACTCATCTGCACACATGTAATGGCTGTACATGGCATGTGTGTTTGTGCAAGTACAAAATGTTATTGCTAGTCACCTTTGTGTGCTATTTCACTTGTTTCATCCATCTTAAAATAATGTGCTGAATGTAGGCCCAAAAAAAAAGAAGAAAAAATAGTCAGAATATTCTTTCAAAAAGGTTAATGTACAAACAGCTGTTCTCCTAAGCCCATTCTTAATATACTGTGAAGTCACTTAGCAAAGTACCTTTGTCACCATGAATAATCTTCATCAAAGTACTTTACAAGTCATGATGAGCAAAAGTCTTGGCGATTAGGCCAAAACCAACTGCTAATTGACTTATCAGTTTATTAGTCATGACAGGGTCAACTGCCATTGTTTACTGCAAGGTGCCTCAGTGTGCAGACAATGGAAGAAGAAACTGCCACCACTGAGGATATAAAAAAATTTAAAAAAGTTTTTATTGCCCAGTTCTAGCAACAGCAGATGCTCTGCGACCCATCTTAGTACAGTTAAAGAAAGGATGTGCATTTCTGCAGCTAAGCACTAAATATTTTGGCACAGATGGCCTACCGTTTCCATATTAAGAGCAAAAGTGACCAAAGACATCTTTGGCAAGTAGGCCTTCACCAAGTTGATGAAGCTATATTAAGACCGGTCGTTTGTATGGAAACTCAAGTGCAGTGGGGAAAAATTGCTGACTCAAAAAATATTGTCTAAATGTGTGATGTTAGTAATTGTGACTGGAACCATCATGTGTTCTGAATATGTGGCAAAACAAATAGTGTGGGTGGTTTGTTCCCCACGTTTCACATGATCAGCTCTAAGTTCAGTTTATGACAATGATTCTGACAAAAAAATTACTTTTATCTTTCCTGCCAAATGGTTGACCATGATCTATGTATATAAATGAATGTGACTGCTTTACACTGGTTTCTGTTATAATTTCCATTCAATAACTGGGCACTGCCTTACTGTTGTTGGGTATTGATTCTATCACAGTATTAAAAAGCACATACAGGACTTCCTTATCCAACTTGCATTTTGATACCAGAGTCATTGGTATTCTTTTTCATGCTTCCTAGTGTCTGGCCATTTTTTGCCAGTCACAACAAATGAATTTGTGTACAAAAGCAAGTTTGGAACTGCAAAATGTAGCAAGGGTTACATTTGTACATATACTGTATGCACTATGAGGCCATTTACACTTCAGCCTAGGCTGGTTCTGTGCTCCAGTTGGCTCAAACTGGGAATGGTCTGCTGATTGACAACCTGAACCAGACTTGAACTGGAAGTCTGGCATCAGTGTATTGCTCCAAATGCCTCATCCGTTGCTATGCTTGCGGGAGTGGGAATAGCTCCATGGCAGAGCACCAGACTCGTGATCAGTTTACAAAGTGTCATGGGTCTGAGTCCCAGCAGAAGCTGTGGGAGAATTTTCTTCTCCAGTCAACTTTCTGTGCTCACTCTTATTTTGGTATCTGTTCCACCCATGTTACCTCAGTAGCAGTAGATCCAGGTCATTCTGCCAAAAGTGTGGGTTGCAGGTTACAGCTAAACCCACATGCACCCTATGCAAGTGGCTTCGAATAATGTGACACTAAACTGGTGCATCGTTGTATGGTGTTCACAGAACATGCAGCGAGATAGCACTAGCAACATAACAACCAAACAGTATTGTATGTACACCATTTCAGTGGTTAAAAAAATGCTGCATAAAGCTACAGTTACTCATTTTATTTTGCATACATATGACTAGAGCGCAATGGCCTGCTTGGAAGCAGAGAATAGCACTATATAGTTGCTATTGTGGAGCATTTACAGCTCATCTATACATGTGCTTCCAGACCACAGCTCTGTGTTCCTGACTGCAGATGATTTAAAATGGAATGCTAGCCAACCTAGCCCTACTCTGGAGCTGAGCCCAGAATTGTTTGCTGGGATAGCCAAGTGTACACACAATATCCTGTGTCATGCCCCAGCGAATGGCTCTTATATCACACAACGTCTAGGTGAACCTGTGTCACAAGTTAGATATAACTTTATAGTTTATATAAAATAAAATAAAATAACTTTATAAGTAGGTAGGAGTCACACTTCATTAAGAAAGGTTTCAAGAAAACTGAAAATTCTGAACAGAGAGTGGTGTTACTATTGTTGTTGTTTTCTATGCTAGAAGTTAGAAATAACTGAGATAAAAGTAGATCTTTACCTGTGTACAGGCTATAGACAGGAATGCACCTGAAGTGGGTGACCTGTTCTTCAACTAATGCTTTTGGAGAATTTGCGACCTTGCATATGCGACTTTGTTTTGTAAAAGAGCTCCCAGACACTGCGCTATAACTTGAAGTAAGCACACAGCTACAGCATCACGCATTACTGGACGCACACCTTTTCACCATAAGCCATATAAATGTACATCATTATGAGCTGGTAATAATCAAACCTATTTTGATTTTAACCTCTGATGACCTGACAGTCCAATGATTTTGATCACCAGCTGATCTTTATGAACTATGACATTGTAGGAAGTATAGTTTTCTTTGTTGTGAGATTTTCTGGCTGTTTATGGAGAAATGAGAATATGAGGTCTCCATTTTTCAGAGGTACTGTGGTGTCAGATGATAATGCAGTGTTAATTCATTCAGTGAAATAGAAAGAAGAAGAAAAGATGACTTCCTGAACTGTATAGACCAAGATACGCTATGAAGATGTTTCATTAATTTCCACTGCTGACCATTTCACACCATTATACGTCTGGATAAATGTGATTCCTTAAAGTGCATGTCTGCAAGTGTCTGACACTTGTTTATTTATTTTTTGAACAGTTACAAATATTCATGTACACTGCAATTAGTCTGTTTGATAACTCTTTTTCTTAAATGTATTTAGTCAGTTGTTTAATAGTTTACTTTTTTTTTAGTTAGTATTTCAATTTGAGCTAAAATTTATCAAAAGCGAAATAATACTCTTAACTGTAAAACAAGTGTACTATTATATTACATATTTACAATAAATTGTGTGGTATTACAAGCACATGCAGTCATATAAAATGATGGCGAAGAAAGTCAGTAGTAACATGTATGACAGGCAACAATTTTTGTTTGTTTTTTGCATGTGTGTGTGTGTGTGTGTGTGTGTGTGTGTGTGTGTGTGTGTGTGTGTGTGTGTGTGTGTGTGTGTGTGTGTGTGTGTAAAATTGAATGTTTGACTGTGTGCTTTAGTCAAATTAAACTTTAATATGTACAGTATTTGGAATTGTTTTTATTTGACAGCTGATGTCAGTGTTACAAGTTGCAAAGTAGGATCAATGACAGCCAGTATAGTGGCCAGTATATAAACTGCTTATTTCGAGCTTAACGCATTAGTTCAATCCGCAGGTTTCTCACTGAAGACGCAACCAAGACTCTTGTTACTTCCTACATACTTTCATGGCTTGACTAATGCAACTGTCTCCTTATGGGTACACCTAATTCTGTCATCCAACCTCTCCAGAAAATTCAGAACTTTGCTGCAAGACTTGTTCTCTTGGCACCCCGTCATCACCACGCAACACCTCTCCTGGAAAAACTGCACTGGCTTCCCATTTCAGAAAGTATTAAGTATAAAGTCGCTTGTATGTGTTTCAGTGCTATAAATGGTTCTGGTCCTGCTTACCTCTCTGAACTGCTGCATGTCTACACTCCATCTCATACACTACGCTCTTCTTCTGACACCAGCATGCTGAAAATCCAACAATACAAACACAAGACTCATGGCTTCCGCACTTTCTCTTGCTTGGACCCCATATTTGGAATTCACTCCACAAGACCTTAGACACTGCTCAACACTGTCATCTTTTAAAGCAAACTGAAAACCTTCCTCTTCTCACAGTATTTCCATCCTAACTAATATCAGTACCCAGTTTCTGCTACAGTCAGTGTATGTGTGTGTGTGTGTGTGTGTGTGTGTATGTGTGTGTGCACGCGCGCATGTTACGTGTGTGTGTGTGTGTGTGTGTGTGTGTGTGTGTGTGTGTGTGTGTTTGTAGTGCGTTT
>OY757543.1:9115205-9155205 GCA_963584105.1 Alviniconcha strummeri
AATACTAATAGTAATATTATTATATTATTTTACTCTTGTGAATGATGATGTGAATTGTGATGCTGAAGTTCATGATCATACTCACAGTATTACTATTAGTAGTACAGTTTACTGAACTATAAGTATAACATATATCATTGAATGACCCTGCAGGACTTGCAAAAGCTCTGACACTAATTTACAGTGACTAATGACAAAACCCAATCCTTGACACTGATGACAGGAAGAAGAAATTAGAGGAGACCCCTTGCCCTTGGAAGTCAAGATGCAAGTGAAAACTCAGAGAATGTTTCATTGTTTTATGAACATTTCCACACCCCTATATGGGCTTTGTAATCTGTATGGTTTTATCGTTGACATTGTACTGATATTCACAAATGCAATAGAAACTACTTTTTGGCCTCAGATTAGAGCTCTGGGTCTTGGGGTGTATCTATCCAATACCAATGTTCATGTAGGTTGCAATAAAGAGCAGAAAAGGGTTGAATCCAAGGACGTACTTTGCATCATACATCAGTCACTGACCAGTTAACAGCCTACATAGTTTAAAAAAAAAAAAAAAAAAGTAAATCATAATAAGTAACAAATAAAATATTCATTTACTAAATTCAAGTTACTTACTGCTGGAGGAGGCAGAGAAATGTCCCATTCATTGACTCAGTGATTCATTTCTGTTTAAATCTTTGAGATGGTATTGGTAGGTGTCTGTTTCATTTTGTTTTGTTCCAGACCATCTGCATTAATTAGGTAACACTAACACTAACAGACATAATCATATTACAAGTTGCACACTTTTTACAGGGGCAAGACAGCAGGTGAATCGAGCATCTGGAAAGAAACTTGTTGCTACCCCAGCAGGATGCAAACCACGCAAGCCCACAAAGGAACAGAAGGCAAATATGGCCAACAAATCAAATACAAAGAATAAAGTGAAAAAGGTAACCCAGGTGTTTTGTTGGTTGACAGTGACAGTCTGACACTGATACTATCAGTATCAGTGTATCACTATCAGTGATACTTGATAGTAAAAGTGTTACTGACTTAACACAATTTTCGCCCAGCAGTATTGGTCATTTCATTTTCAACTACACGAGATAGTAGATGTACTTACATGTTTCCTATTCATATCTTATTTATCTGTTAATGTGTTATTGCTCACCAAAATCTGTAGGCTTTTCAGGTCATGTTGTGCCGCTAGCTGACATAATAATCATATGAATTATAATAATTAACAAACACTGTGTATATTATAGTTTTTATACTTTTACTACAGTTGACTGAGTATTCAAAATGAGTCATCCAATGGTGTGTGGGTTTTTTGCTGTTGTTTGCATACATGCTCGAGTTGTACTCAAAAAGTGAGGACTGTCAAATTTCTGCTTAGTAGCTGGCACTGAATGATCAATAAAAATGTAAAAAAATATTTATCGGCCCTGTGATCAGCAGTGGCAGATGATCCATTTAGAATGATGATGGTGATAATGCTAATAGTAATATTGTTGAGACTTTGAGTTTGACTTTGAGGCTTCTCTGTTCACAGTAGTCTCATTTTTAACAAAAGAAAAGTGAAAACCTTATTATGGATGATACAAACCTGAACACCATTCAAGTACATACTTGAAAGGTCTGAGAAAACAAATACAAGTTGGTCAATGATTACTGCCGAAAGTTGTAATTATTACTGGTGTATGTAAGCTATGCACATTCGACAGCTGTTCAAGTCTTCAACTAACTGTAAAATTGGAAATCACAGACATGTTGCGCTGATCTTGAGTAATCTTCCCTGATCTTGAATACAAAGGCAGCAATTAGTACTCTTGACATATCAGTTCCTGAGAGTACTGTGCACTCTTTACTAAAACTGTAACAGTAATACTAGCAATGCTAACCATGTTGTGTTCTAAACACAAAAAGGAGCACAAGTGATAGCGTAAATTGAATTGTAACGTAATTTTTATCAGCTTTACAGATATTGTTAGTCACTAAGTGTTGCTCATCTTACTCAGATGAGTTATTGTTTGGGGTTTTTCACTTGTGCAACCACTAAGCTGTTTCCTGTGCTTCTTTATACCTGAGAAAAGAGAGATGAAGTCATCTTTGATAACAAGATAGCAATTTACACAGCAAATAAATGCCTCCCACATTTCACAGAACTAGATTCTATGTGATTGTGAATCATGAAGTTTCTTCTGAATCTGATTTGTAAATTAGTAGGAGTAGGATTCAAAAAATATTTAATTGCTGCAGGATTCTTTAACTAATTGTCAATGTATTTTGTATTTTTTGCAGAACACACCAGCCAGGCAGACTACATCTAAGAATAAGACAGTGAGCAAAGGCACACCAGATGCATATGAATTTGATGAGACAGATGATTTCATTTCTGGCAGTTCCTCACTGTCCACTTCATTTTCTGCACACAGTGCACACAAAATGTCCATGTATGCTCCATTCACCAAAACCGTACCCAAGAAGAAAGGCAAGACCACAAACCTGCAGAAAGGCAAAATGGCACAGCAGGATAACTTGTTGAAATCAGTGTCAAGGAGACGCAAAGGTGGAGTCAGCAGAAAGGTTGAAGCAGATGAGAAGAAAACCAGCACACCTGTGGTAGTGGAATCCTCAAATGGTGCCTCCAAAGCACAACAAGAAATATCTGACGGGAAACTGCGACGATCACCCAGAGTTACTGTGCCCAAGTTGAACTTTAGTGTTACCCCCATCCTCCCTGTCTTCACACCCATTTCTCCAAAGCAGAGAGCGAAGAAAGATAATGATGCAAGCTACGTTGCAGCCCCCAAACCTCAAGTAACCCCACACATTCCTGCAGAAAAATCTGAGCAACGAAAAACGCGTAGGCAGTCTGCTCAGTCTTCATTTTCCACTCCTTCGCAAGGCTCGGCCAGTGTCATGCAGCCACAAGCAACCTCAATGGTATCTACCGTATCCGAAAAGAAGGACTTGAAAAGAAAACGCTCCCAATCCAACCCCTCAAAGTCCATGGAAACTGGGCATTGTGCAGCAGCAAAACGGCAGAAGGCTGACCATCTGAAAGCAAAGCAGGGAGCCCAGCCCTCAAAACCGCAGAAGCAAGTGTCCAAGAAATTCACCAACTGCCCAAAACAGCCAAAGAAATCTTCCAAAAAAGAAGCCCCTTCAAAGCAAACTCCAGATCCTTACAAGAGGGATTCTTTGAGCACAAAGTCCTTGCAGCAACACATCCCTATGACCCAAATCACTACTCCCCAAGGAGCAGAGCCAGCTTCAGTTTGGGAACCAGGTAAGGAGAAGATGTACTGCGTGGTCACACCATACCTTCATGACTCTGGCATCTCCATGGGTAGCAACACAAGCACCAGCAGAATGGTGGGTTCCTCAACCTCTTCACTGCCAGGATTCATGGAAGAAGAGCCTTTCCAGTCAGAGCTCCAAGACTTTTCTTCATCACCGTCATCTCTGCCCAAGACTGATTTCTCTTTTGAGCCAGGTGAACTTCGAAATTAAATCAGAAAGTACTGTGTTAATTTAATAAGTTAACTCTGGATTAAGATATTCTCAATTATTTGTAACAACTGAATCATACTGGTGAATATACATAACCACTACATGTAACCTTCAATTCAGTCACTGATTCAATTATTTTTATTATCAGCTGCTTCAGTTTTTATTCAGTAGTTAATACTATAATAATACTTATTGGTGGGACAACAAACAATATTAAAGGTAAACTATTAGTATTACTACTAATACTAGATGTATCTCATCCCCAAGCCACCCTCCAGACTTATGTCAGTTGTCACCATCACCCCTGCAATTATATTAGTATTATAATTGCATGCACAGGGTTATGAAGAGTTGTTAAATGGGAGCCAAACCAAAGACACAGATTGGCTTGAAAATGTATATATTTTCACCTGCATGCTTCACTTGGTTATTAACATCAATTTATAAAACACAGAAAATGTATTTTTGCTGTGAATTTGCACCCCAAAAAAAGGTGTGGACATGGGCGGACATGTGATGTAATCAAATTTCAATGCTTTTGCCACACATGCTGGCTATCTTTATGATGTCACTAACAAGACTGCTGGGCACAAGATGGCAGCACTTATACTACCAGTCAGATTCACAGTTTGTGTTTCTGAGACTTTCAAACATGTTTTTTAACAAACAGAAATTGGATGGAAATTTGCCTTTTTGTTTTTTCTTTTTTTCTTCCCATTCCTATCTATAGGGCCCATGGTGCATCTTCTGTTTTTGGTCCCTTTTAGATAGTTTGATAATAATTAATATACATTAATAGTATTAAGTATATAACAATCAAGGCTGGTGAATGTCAGGATCTTTGATGCAATCCTGTTATAAAAGAAATGTGTGGCAAAACCACTGTAATTGGTTGATAGACCTGTACGATCACAGTTCATGTTATCACGTGTCTGTAACTCTTTTCCTTACAGTATCTGTAATAACTTTAATGATCACATCTGTTTCAGTACCAGCGCTTAACAAGAGTTCATCCATAGCATACAAACCACGGAAAACCAAAAGGGAGAAGGGAAGATACTCAGTAAGTACTAGTGTTACTGTTAGAAATAATACTCAGTAAGTACTAGTGTTACTGTTAGAAATAAAACTGTCAAATCATGTGACCAACATGTTTTTCTTTTCTTTTTCTGATCAGTTGATTCATTGCATTCATTTCAACTATGCTTCACCAAATTAGGATTTAGATGGTCAAGTTAATATAACTTTCCATTTTTGAAACCCTGAAGGGAGGCCAGGGCTGTCCCAGTGTCTGATGTCTTCCCCGTCTCTCTGACTCTGGAATCTCAGGGCTGTCAGTTGATTTCCCTCTCCTATCACCGCTCTTTTTCTGCCTAGTCTTGCTCTTTTTGTCATTTTTCTGATAAGATGTATTTTGAAGATAAGGAACGCTACCAAACTATACATGTATATCATTCTGATTAAGAAATTAACAACTATTAAACAAGGCAGAAAAAAGTATTTGTAATTTGACAACATGGTGACTGTTTCTTCACTTCAGTCATGGTGCATAGTGACTCATAGATTCGTACATTTCTAACGTGCTACTGGTACTTGTTTCAGGCATCCAAAATGGATGCATGGGCGGACATGGTGAACCAGGATATGCAAGATGTGGAGAGCTTTGAGCTGGTTGTGGAGTGAAGTTCAAGGACTGCACATCACTGTGGCATCATGACACAGATCAGAGTAAAAGAAGTCACGGTGTGGAGAGCTTTGGGCTGGTTGTGGAGTGATGGTCAAAGGATTGCACATCACTGTGGCATCATGATGCATATCAGTAGAGTAAAACTAAAAGCAGTCATGGTGTGGAGAGCTTTGAGTAGGTTGTAGAGTGATGTTCCAGGATTTTACATCACTGGCTTCATGACACAAATCAGTAGAGCAAAAGGTGTGGAGAGCTTTGAGTAGGTTGTGGAGAAGCGATCAGGCACAGGAAATCATCCTGGGTCTTGACTGGATGTGTGCAGTGCAAGCAGTCAGGACAAGGCAGATCTTCTGATTTCAAACTGGACATGTGTATCCCAGCCACAGCATCACAGAGACTTGTACATAAGACAACCAAAAAAGCAGGGCATGGGTGAGCTACGGACTTGTTGTGGTGTGTCTGGGGACCGTAGATCACGAAGAATGGGAGGCAATTGTGTTCAGTAGAAACAGTAAGGTCTTGAAGAGGTTTGATGTGTTTGTGGAATGTTCAGATAATGGCACTGAACAATGTACAAACAGTGGAAGGACTGGGTCTGCAACGGGTCCTGCAGAGAGAGAAGGACCCGTTGTACAGAAAGTGCAATCAAGACGTAGTGCAGACTTTGTAGTTTTTGTATCTAGATGTGTTCTCAACAGATGTCCAGGGAAAGGTCATTCACTGTGCAGCCATGGTCACATGACCTTGAAACAACACCAAGGACAGCAATGCTTCAATTGTTTCATGGACAACAGACTATTTCAGTGAGATGTTCAATGGAGTTTCCTTAACAAATATCCAGGACAATAATGATGCAACTTGATTCCACAGAGACCCCTCTCCATTTTAAATGCAAGTCCTCTCAAGTAATAAACGTTTGCTTCTGTCTTTGTCTATACACGTCTTATTTGGAAAAGAATGTGACACATTTCTCTATTTAAAATAAGCACCCATTTTGGGTTTGAAATATTACAATACACTGAACCAATACAGTAATTCGAAAAAAAACTCCAATATTGGGTGATGCAAGAACTTTGAATCTCGATGACGGGTTGTTAGCTAGTTGTGTGTCCTTTATTAATTCATTGAATCCATCCAGTATTAAAATTAGCATTACATTTTACAATCTTCAATTTCTTCATTTATATTAGCTGTATTTATAATTTCCACTGGGTCAGTGACTTAATGATCTGACTGTAAGAATCAGGATCAAAGCTTAAAAATTATGTAATTTTATGTCCTCATTAGGTGTCATTATTAACTTTAATAATTAGGTTGTATTTTCCCACGTAAATTTAGCAGAAAGGTGGTGAAACTGAAAGGGATAGGTAAACTGAAAGGATGTTATAGTTGATACTATTTATATGGCAAACTATGTTTCATTCCAACCTCAGTTCTTTGCCAACCTCTGTTTAATTTTCAATTTTTTCTGAAGTCCAAAAATACATTGCCACATTTTCAGGTAGGCACCTGAAAATGTGGCAATGTTTGGCATCGTAAAACATATTTCAAAATCAAAGTGACAGAAAAGTAACACTTCTGATTTACTTTTACTGTCAACTGGATTACTTACTGCAGCAGTGTACACATATGTATGTAGATTCCACATGGATTGCCAAAACTCGAAAGCACAGTACCACACAACATGTTGATTGTGACAGAAGTTGCATAACTGGATGTTTTGCTTGTGCTAGAACAGTATATTTCCTAGCTGTGGTAAGAACATCTGTATACTTTGGTGGCCCTGTGTGCACCCCTGTTGTCCGTTTGGATTATTGCCCATCCAGCAAGACTGAATTTAGTCTGCATTACAGTACATCATCAGTCTTTACAGAATGCCACACTGAAATGGGTATCCCTGTATCTATATGCATTGTCAGATTCTTTCCTTCATTTTTTTGTTTTGTTTAAACTTGTGAATATCATTAATATTGTTCTGTACATTTGTATATATATAAAATCCAGAGTGAACACAAGTGAATGTATCCAACAATTTGCTCTCTATTGATGTGAAGTAAACTAAACATTTCCCAGAAAACTTCAATTTTTCTTGTTTTCACAAAATAGTATGGCTTTGTTAAAGCAGTTCGCTTGAAATCAAAGTTCAGTGTGTTTTGCTCTTTTGTTCACGCATTTTGTTTTTTGACACAAGGTCTGGATGTACAAATTCCACTTCTGTTACCATTTTTCAAGAATACCTTTCATATAATTTACATTGTTCATATTAAATTTGAGCTAAAATATATTGTCTTTGCTTTTCACCTTTCAACTTTGATGAACGATCATAAATATGAATGCCTGTCCAGCCAGCAATGACCAATGTCAGAACTCAAATATCACTCCACCCAACTTCAGCTTCACATATTCTCCTGTACAGCAGGTGTGTCATTTCAACTATTGTCACAAAATATAGAAATGTCAGTTTCACTGTTGGCACTGTGACACAAAAGCCAGTATTTACTATAAGGTTGTTTTGTTTATCCTGCAACCCATGAAAAGACCAGACAGTCCAGTTTACATGAACTCAGTAGTATTTAAATTTTTAATCATCTGACTTGCTGTTTGGGGAAAGATAAAAAGGTGTGCAACAGACAAATCGGACGACTTACTTCAATATCCGTTCCACCCCCTTGGTACCACAGTAGCACATAAAGATCCCACTCTGCCAAAACTGCAGGCAGCATTATACAGCTTAACAGTAACGCACATGCACCCTACATATCGTGTCTTCATGAAGTGGTATGGTGTGCACCAAGACAGCAGCAGTTTCACATGACAACACCAGACAGCACTATACGTACACCACTTCAGTGGATATTTACACGCAACAGCACAGTGAGTCTGCTAGAGAGAGGAGAAAAGCCCTATATAAAAGTGATCAACAACTTGAACTGGATTTAGGTCAGCAGGAAACTTCTGAAAAGCATATTATGCAGTACCTGATGACAGTCGACCACTCCATAATTTCTTGGATGCTATTTTACTAGTTATAGCAAAATCCTTACAGTGTTGACCTCTACAATTAAAGTCATTGGTGACCATGTCAGGAGTTGCAGTGCAACTGTTTTCTTTTATCTATTGTGTTTGTTTGGGGGGAAAGAATGAAAACAGTAAATTTTTCTTTTAAACAACCTGTGGATTTTGTTATTAAAGTCGCAACACTGTACCAGTTTAAATAGACCCCTCAAATGAACATGCCTGCTAAGAATCAGATTTGGAAAATACTTTCCTATACAAAAACTCCAGAAGGCCAAATGACTTCCATCATTACATGCACATTTTTGTGCTGACAAATCAAATATGAGAATTTCAAAACAAACACTGTAATGCTTGCACATCATTTATTGACACCAATATGAATAAGCTTGCATTTCAAAATTCATATCTATTACAACACTTGTACACACAAATACAGTTTTAGGACTAAATGTAACACATTAACACACGGTGACAAACTAAAACTTTCATATAACTACAAAGATCTTTAAGTCAGTCGTCAGGAATTAAAACTGCGAGGACAGGACTGGTCAGATTTTCCATGTGAAGACTCACTTTAAGATGGCAACAGACACGCACACACACACATCCATTTTCTCAAATTGGGGCGAAAAAAACAAAACAGATGGCCTTTCCTCACACCCTGGACAAATCTTGTTCCATCATTAAAACTGTACTTTAAGGATTTCTAACAAAATTGAATATTTTTAAACACGAACATATTACAATTACTGTTAGTAACAAAAGGGTCACTCAAATGAGAATGGGTGGAACACGTATAGTGTCTTAGTGCAGGTGCAAGAATCAACATCCATTCTCTTCAAAATGTTTCAAACAAAACTAAAATGGAGATTAAATTATCTGTATGAAAAGCAAATGACTGACATATGTTCAAGAATAAACTGACCCACTGAAACCAGTTCCATCTGCAGCTGTTGGTTGTTTTTAGAAACGTTACATCAGCACTTGTACTCAAAATGCAAGAGATGAAGGACAAAATCTCAAGCTTAGAATAACCATACAGCGGCAGAAATGTTGAACTACACCATCAGTTCCAGCTCCTGATGACTGGAACTTGCAGCCACATGCAGTTAACATACTTCCCATTAAACCTGGAGGGAGAGTCAGTAATTCCAACTGAAGGGATTTACCCCATGCCTTTTTGCTTTACATTTTTGTATTCCATCACATTGACAGTATAGTAAAACAAAGAAAAAAAGCCTTGCATTTACAATACACAAAGTACAAGTCACCCATTCCGGGTCATTGAGTGATGTTTATTGGCTGTTTTAAAAAGTTGAAGAATACGATGGTGGTAACTAGGATCACTTTACAGATCAACGTTGTGTTTGACCATGACGTGATGATCAGAGATGATGTGAACAATGAAAGGACAACTGCAACAGTGGGGAGATTTATTTTCCAGCCTGTTTCCGCAACATGTGGTAAATCTTTTCCTTCAGCCACTCTTTGTTGTGTGGGACATATGTCCCTGTGCTCTTCTGTAACCTGCAACCAGAGAATTTGATTGATAACACAACAGAAGTATAACTACAGCCTTGATCCATTATACAATTTATGGGTTTAATTAACTAGGCGAATTACCCAAAGCTCAAGCTAATCAACATGAGACGTGAAAACTGCTGTAGTCCACAAGCTCTCTCATAAGCTAGCTTATAAAATATGAATATGCCGACCAATGATAGTATTTGGCCTAGCCTGTACCTGATCCTATGACCCTTGAACTCTAGATATAGGGCCAAGAAATCGTCACCATTTTATAATTTATCTTTTCATTATACGCTGTTCTCTAACACTACAGTGCAAATTGTGCACTAAGGATGACTAACAAGACATAAAAAGAAAATAATAATTTAACAGTATAGAATAGTACACCAAACTCTATCTTCACAAACCAGCTTGCTATACAGACAAAATGACTGATTTATGATAACAAAAGTACGCACAAAACTACAATTATAAAAATAAAAAAATCATTAGACCCTCATAAATCTGCAACAGACAAGATGGATATAACACAAAATCAAGAGAAGGAGAGTCACCAGGTTATGCACTGCACACTGCAGTCCACTTCAACCCTATCTTAACCATAAATAAATTTGAACAGTTGCCATGCATACCATTACTGGTGTCAATAACATATGTTTAGTAATGTGTACTCAGGTTCACTAAGAAACAGATACATGGCAAATGATTCAGCAGTATGGGGCACTATGTCAAACTCTTGGGAAATCAGCTTCATTTATTCAGAAAATAACAGACACTTAATACATAAAAGCACAATAATGCAACATCAACTCATCAGACCCATACAAAAATTCAACAGGATGAATATTTTAAGACATAACAAACTAAAAAAGAGGGGTTGGCAGGTTATTTATTGCATGGTGCAGAGCATTTCAACCATCCCCATAGAGCAACTTCACAAATTTGATAAACTGGCTTGCTTGTTTGCTATTACTGGATTCATATTACTCATGTCAGTGAAAAAAAAAGTAAATAAATGCTCCAAATTACAAATTCAACTAATCTGATCGCTGAGTGGAGTTTTTAAATCACAAATTGATCAAATAAAATAAAAGTTATGTGTTTCTGTTAAAGGACAAGTCTAAGGTTAGGGGTGATTTTTGACACGATTTCCGTCAAAGCTCACTGAGAACAATGATGTAGGTGAAACTGTGATCTGAGGGTTATAAATGCATGAAAAAAAGGCATTTTGTGTCATACCAAAAGCGTCGCCATGACACCCAAATCACGTGACCATATGCCTACTACATCACTCTGGGGAGTCGCTGCAAAATGGCCAACTCAAGCTCGAAAGATGAAACTGATACTTTGCCCGAGAGACCCACAAGGATACAGCCATATCAGTTTGAGCCTGTCAGGCAGGATTTTGAAAGAGTACCGGAACATCGTGTCAGCTTTGACATGCGGTATTCCATCGCCCCATGGGGTTTGCGAAATCGCACTCACTGAAGTGCTCGCTACACAAATGGGTCCAATGCGGTGCAGCAAGAAAGTCAGCTCGTTTGAATTGTATAAACTTAATCCACTTTCGCCCCACTGCAGGTCGATTGCATGGGAGCTCATGCATTGTTATACCTGGGGTCATCTGCGAATTGTTACAGTTCGCGGCAACACAGTAGGCCGGCATAGTTAACTTTTTTGTTGACCACACACATACACAGTTTACTGAAGAATCTAACATGGCAACCACACTGACTCCCCAGACTGACGTTACTTCCGGGGAAGCCTACAGAAAATAAAATCAATTAAAAACCCAATTAAACATTTATTATTATTTTTTATTTCATTAAATCTGAAACTAGTGACTCATTTGTTAATCCTTTCAATGGTTATTTTGCATACTTAAAAACCTTGGACTTTGAATGTTTTACTTTAAGCCACTGGGCCAGTTAGCTAGTTTTCAAGGCGTGGCAAATAAAGGGAGAAAAAAAATAATGTTGTGAACATGAGTGTTACATATAGTGAAATACAATAAAACGCCGCAAAGGAAACATTTTGCATGATGGTAGTAACTTTGGGGGTTACTTTGTGATGGTAGTAACCCCCATCCCCGTTTTTTTTCCCTCTCCCTGCTCTCTTTGCTTGAACTTGGAAATCCTTACCAATAACCCCATTTTAACAACATGGGCTGGCTATGCTTTTCGGGTTTGCTATCTGCTTCACTTACCAGAAGTACAACAACTATTTATGATTTAGCATTAAACCAGCACCAACCAGAGTAAAATCAAGTCCTTTAACTTAAGTGAGTTTAACATAATCAAAAAGAATTTAATGTGGTCTCCTTAGATTACTTACACAAGACAGCTGAGATCTGATAACTGGTCCATGAAGTCAAAGAGCTGTGAGATGTCATAGGTGATACATTGGTCTGTGGGGTGGATCCTCTTCAGATGTTCTTCAAATATCTTGCAGATACCTGGACAAAAATTATGAGGCACCAGATTTTGTTTTACAAACCAACATGTTTCCACTTTCATTTTTCACAGAATATGCTCTATTATATGCAGGCTCTAGCTGATAAGTGATCCCTCTCATAATGAGTATCAAATGCATCTTATCATTATCATTATGCACAATAGGCGAATAGCTTCTGAGAACACACAGGTCTCAATTACATTTACACTTTTAGTCAGCACATTAGCCTACCTCTCCCTAAAAAGTTTTATTATGAGTTTTAGTATTTTACTTTTAGTTTGAATGAGTTGTTATGAATTTCAGCTGACATAAATTTAGCACACACAAACTAAATAAAACATAGGAGAGGCCTGAACATACATCGATTATTTAAAAAAAAATTATGTTAAAGGAACTGCTTCTACTGAACAGTATAATAACATATCTACCAGAGTACTAAATTGTAATAAACTTATAGTTTTTCTTCAGAAAGATAGCAAAAATAAAATCATACAAAACCAGCAAAACCTACCTTCAAGACATTCATTTAACGACTCATAGTCTGAGTATGTGCGGGTGTCGGGCCTGGTGTTGGGCTGAACCAAAAGGATTGTATGAGACTGAAACAGTGAAAGACAGACTGATGCACTCTGTGTCACTAACTCAGTAATCATATGTTGTTTCAATTACAAAACATAACAAATGCAAAACAAATGAGCAAACAATGAATAATAATAACTGAAAATTCAAAGTCTTATCAGGGTCAGACATGAAGCGCAATTTCCACAGGCAAATTATTTGGGATCCTGTCTTGTTAAATTATCATGTCTATGAGAATGAGCAATGTGACAAAATGGTCACCATTATTTTTGTATTATAATTACAGTGTAACTCTTAGCAACAGCTGACAGGTAAAGTCCTGACTTTTTGACTCATTACTATTAGTAATATTACACATGTGGTGGACAATGGCCAGCGTTTAAAAAAGAATTAAGTGCTTGAAATTATCACAGTATTATACTATTAACTATTAAAGTATGCTTGAATCAATGAATGAAATTGAAATGATCACACTATACACACTACCCAGTATTAAGTATTTAAAAAATTAAAGTATTATGATGTGCAACTTTTTCAAATAATAACTTAAGAAATAAGAAGGATCATATATTATACATTATTCACAGTAGTTCAGAATCAGACTCCAAGTCTGAGATATGGTCAACAAATCAAGGAACAACGGATGAATGGTTTATACTTATTTTCATTTTTGAAAAATGAGAAGGACATTGCTAAATACTGTTAGCTGATTACACAGTTTGCAGTGCTTAATTTACTACTATCAGCTATGTACTAACACTGTAACACTAACAGTAACAATAATATTACTAGTGTCAATCAAACTGATTACTGACTCACTGAGCACTAACATACTGTGTGATCTTCTTCCTCATTCACTTAAAAATTGTAATATCAAATGACCACCAAACAAAAACCCACCAACCCAATAAAAAATAAATCACTTTTTGGTCAGTTTTATCTCTTGTGCAGCTGCAAAATGATACTAATTATGACTGCAGTATGTGGTTAAAAAAAAAAAAAAAAAAAAAAGTTAAAAAAGGCCTAGTCTTTTGCTGATGTTATAAAAATGTGCAGCTGCAGAAGCTGAATTTTTTGGGGCGGGGATAGCTCAGTGGTTAGAGCGCCGGACTCGTGATTGAAAGGTCGCGGGTTCGAATCCCTGCTGGAACGGCGGGAGAATTTTCTTCTCCAGGGTCGACTTTCTGTGCTGACTCTTATTTCGGTATCCGTTCCACCCCCGTGTTACCACAGTAGCACGTAAAAAATCCCGGTCATTCTGCCAAAAGTGCAGGTGGCAGGTTACAGCTAAACACGCATACACCTTACGTATGTGGATTTTATTGAACCGTGCTTCGGCATGGGTCACAACTTGTCCCTAATATGTCAAATGACATCTGAGGACATTAAGCATCAACTCATCATCATCATCATCAAGCTGAATTCCTAACTTTCATGCAGCCAGCGTTGTCCAGGAGCCCCGACTTGACACACCACAGGTGTAAAGTAATAGAACTAGAACTTAGTAGAAGACTAATACATAAACATTACTTATCAGATAATAAGTTCCTACCCCCTCCGTCAATGCTACACGTTTGTAGAGTCTGCAGAATTCACAGAATTCGACTCCGGATAAACATCAGGGCATGAGCAAAGCCTAGCACATAACGGTCACCCATCCATTTGGTGACCACGCTCGATCGTGCTAAACTTTGGCTTTCGAAAGCGAATACTATTTGAGTCTTGCTCTGCGCCACCGACTCTCCAACAATATAATTAAGATTAGACTGCAACGAAAGAAGTTTTTTCATTAGTTTCTACAATATAATTATAAATGTACTAGTAATAATATCATGCTTCACGGTCACACTCACTGTAAACCATGAAACCAAAAGTTCTCTGAAAATGTGCAAGGGCTGACACGATTCCCGAATTAAGTTTGCTTCAGGAAGCAAAGAAATACATATTAAGAACTGTATTCAATGTATGGACATGGGCACTAAAGAGATGATATAACAAAAAAATCAAAAAATGAAATGTGTGAATAGGTCACTTTTACCATTTTCCCCACGAAAACGTTGAATTTTTCTAGGTTCTCTGAAACACAACGGAAGTTGATAAATTTACGTTCCCCGCATGCGAGATTTCATAAAATGTCCCCAAATTTTGAAAATTTTACATTTTTATTCTGTTTTAGATATTCCATAAATTGTTGCGTAGGATTAAATTAGTTTTATTAGCACAGCGAACAAACAATTAAATAAAAAGAAATTAACCGGAAGTTGCTTGTTCCAAGGCCGCAGACGTGGTGGTGCAGGGGAGAATAAGCAGACGAAATGGAAGAAATTTGGACGCTGGTTTTGCTGTCACTAGCAATGCTGGTTGGATGCTATTTAGCAGGGGTGATTCCTCTGACTATCTCGATGTCTGAGGTAAGGTGCACAGTGTGTGACTACAACAATATTTATCGAACCATAATGCCCATATTATTTTTGAAGGAATGTTGCATGGTAATTTAAGTCTCATAGACTAGCAGTAGTACTAACTACTAATACTAGTAAATAGTTAGTGACTTGAGAATGGTTAGCCGTTAAGTGGTGTTTGCCAGATAACTGTCCAGAACACAGTGCACTGTAAATGTAACGTGTTACCATGGTTTCGACCCTAGTCGAAACGGAGTGAGGGACATTTCGTTATTTGTTGTTATTCAACTGTTCAAGGCAGTCAATGCTTGACTGCAGTTGATAGTATTTTGTCACTGATTTGACTCTCCAACTGAAAGATGAAAACCCTGAAAATAAGAAGGGCAGGGGGAACTGAGCATCAACGTTACTGTCACCAGCAGAGTAACTGTGTGGGTAATCAGCAGTGTGCATTTTCCATACAACTGCCCATATATATATATATTTGACTGTTCTAACAGCTGTGGCACTGGTGATTTAATTTTAAGTACCAGATTTTATTAAAAATAGAATAGTTGAAGTTAGTAAAAAAAAAAAAAAAAGTAACATTTTTAACTGATCAATGTCAGTGAAATTGATATGGGTTAGGGTAGATTATTCTAACCCTAACCCTAATCATGTTGGTAATACCTGTTAATTTGTTTGTTTTTGGTGATATAATGGATAATTGGGTTAAATCTGATTATTCTGATGAAAATTAGGGAGAGACTGAGAGTAGGTTATGCTGACCCTGACTCTGCTTGTTAACTGATTGACTGGATGCTCAAGCCCAGTCAGCGAACAGCATTCTCAGCTGCATGGAATCAGTGTATGATGCAGGATTATCAGTGATACCACTATCAGTGTACCAGTTGTGAGCCTTTTTTGTTTTGTTTTGTTGTTGTTTTGGGGGCAAAGTCACAAAACAGCTGACTATGACCATGATTTTCAAAGAAAAATCTGAGCTAACTGTGGCTCTGTTTGTTTACTATCCAAGCTGCAAGGTACGGAATCAGTTTTTGTCTCATCATGACACTCACTCAGTCACTGACACTGATTCAGTGATTCACACTTATGTGACTTAAATAAATTTTAAAAAACTACTACTTTACTAGTAGAAGAATATAAACTCAACTAGCTGTAACTGTAGGCGATTATTCCAACAGTTCATGCAGAGGAACTGAAATGAAATCTTAGCCTGTTTTGTGTAAAACTAGAAGTTGCCCAGGGTTCAGCTTCATTCATGCATATTAACCTTTTTGTTTCCTCCTTTTTAATTGTTAGTTTGTATAGATACTGAACTGTTTGGTCACTGCTTAGTTAAGTTAGTAGAAGAAATCTGTTCAGAAAATGTGCAAATCATTTATATACTGTTTATAATCATTTATTTTAGTATCCATTCCACCCCAGTGTTACCATAGAAGCACATAAAAGACCCTGGTCATTCTGCCAAAAGTGCAGGTGACAGGTTACAGCTAAATACACATGCATCTTATGTCTGTCGCATTACATGAAGTGACATGGTACATGGTTGCATGGTGTACATAGAATGCGCTGAGATAGCAGCAGTTTCATGTGGCACCAGCCATGCCAGCACTGTAAGTACACCACTTTGGTGGATATTCAAACTAAAGACACGCTATAAAAAGCTAGTCAGTCATGTAGAATCACATAGTTCAGGAGCTGTGTGAGAGTCGAGGTGGACGTCCTGGGCTTCTGGTTTCCGTGGACGTAAAGATTTATTGCACCGTGCTTCGGCATTGGTCACAACTTGTCCCTAATATGTCTCATGACATCTGAGGACATTAAGCATCAATTCATCATCAGTAGAATCACATGCAAGTGCAGTGAGTCTGCTTAAGAGCGGAGAATAGCGTTGTATAAAAGTGATCAACAACAACAACAACAACTGTTCCATTGAAAAAGCATTCTTTATCATATGATTTACTTCACCAAAGCTTCTTTCTTTTTCTTTTTTAACTTTTTGTGTGTTTTTACCTTTTTTTTCTGAATGTTAGCTCTAGGAGCAGGCTTGGACTGCAGCTGGTTTTAGTGGAGTCTTTCAAACTTTGTTTGATTATAGAAATCTAACGTACTTTAAATTGAATCATCATATATATGATTCATGGGTGAAAGGAATGGTTATTTTATAGAATCTGATAAGCATCCAGTGTACTGTGGTAAGTTATGGAAACTACTGAAACAGTGAAAGAGCACTGCAATGTTAATTTTCGGGTGAACCCCAGTTTAACTGTTGGTGGACTAAAATTGTAAAAACCATAACTGCTCAGAAAATTTGATGGTAAATTGCTGAGTCAGTACTGGGTGGCAGCATTTGTAATTTTATGCACACGTGTCACAGACACTGCTGTCACTAGTGTCAGTCATCTTAGGCAAAACCTGCACTGTTACTGTTTAGCCAGTAAATAATACACATAATCTTATTTTAAGCAAATCCAGCTAGCAAAGCTGCTCTTCTGTGCCTGCAGGGTGTTATGCAAATCACATGATATCCTGTTTTTTTTTCTTCTTACAGTTACACTTTGCAGCATGATGTAAATTTTGACACTTTACAGCGAGCATGATGTAAATTTTGTGGGATTGGGGAAATCATTTCATGACTGATTATAATTAGTGTTGATGTTGTCATATATTAAAATAGAAAGGCTTAATTCTAACCCTGAGGCTCATCGTTGGTTCATAGATCCTCTGACTTGGGTATAGTTTAACTTTAGAATATGAATAACCTCAGTAAGGTTTTAAATCATGTGTATTTAAGTTACAACATACATAACATGTACAGTATGTACTTAAGTTATAACATTGAATGATTGACACTAACAATGACAGTGTTTGCTCACCTGGAGATTACCATGTTTGGTCAAAAGGACTTCAAAATCCTATTACTGAGTGTGTAACTGGGTTAATTTGATTCAATATCATTTAAAGGAATATAATACTCACAGTCTGCACATGGAGTGAATTTTAAATGTCAGATTTTACATGCAGTGTGCAACATCATGGGTTAAGTTTCAGATTTAAACACTTGAAAGTAAACTTAAGATGTGTTACATGTGTGTGTGTGTGTGTGTGTGTGTGTGTGTGTGTGTGTGTGTGTGTGTGTGTGTAATTATAATAAGCCTATGCTTCAGATTTACACAGTCACCACTTTATGTTTTATAGTAATGATGAATCAGACAAATAATTTAATCAAACAAATGAAAAAAAAGGAAAAAGAAAGAAGTGGAAAGAGACAGAAACAAGCATACTTCCACACCCACCTATACCCAGAGCAAATCCTAAGCATGCAGTGCATTTATAAATTATACAATTTACAAGTTTTGCAAAATAATGTTTGATTATATGTGATGATGCCTGGAAACTCGTGTGACATTACATTATACATTATAATCAAGTCAGGGATCAAAATTGGGCTTCTGGGTCCTTCTAGTCCTACAGATTCACAGAATGAAACCCATCTGGAGGTCCCAGAAGTAAAACCTGAGTATGAATATGAAACTGTACTGCATCAGGTCTGTTCTCCTGCATGAATATATATATTGTTGGAGCTGTACTGTCAAGGACACAAAGAAGAACAAGCCATCCATCATACACAGCACACTTGGATGTGTAAATTGTAAAATTTGTCAGATTGTCTGGCAAATCAGAATCGCTAATGAAGACATTGACAGGGAAACAAATGCCCTGGACATCAGGCAGGAAACCAGGCTGCACTACTTAAGATGGCGGTAGGGCTGTATGTGTTGCCCCCCATCAGGATCTCAAGAACAGCACTGGGATGGACACCCCAGGGAGAGAGGAGGAAGGGAAGACCCACAGTGACCTGGAGATGAATGCACAGTGATGGCTGAGCTGGAGGAGGTGGACCTGTTCTGATGAGAAGCAGAGATGGCAGCATGAAACAGCATGGTGGAGGGGATGCATTGTGGCCATGTGCTCCTGTGGGAATGAGGAGAATTGAGTAATGAAGTATTTATATCTTTGGGTAATGATGTCATTGTGGTTTCAGGAAAAACTGAAGTTGGTAACAGTGCTTGGAGCTGGACTGCTGGTTGGTACAGCCCTGGCAGTCATCATTCCTGAAGGGGTTAATGCCATGTACAATGGTGGAGGGGGTAAGTCACAGTCACACTCAACACTCACACAATCTTTGGATCACATTTTAAATGGTGTTTAGCTCATTCACCAAAACGAAACATCTGCGTTGTTTTGTGTTTTTGTTTGTTTGTTGTTTTGCCTGCATCCATAATCTATTTTGAGACGTTGTTTTGTTTGTGTCAGTTCAGTACATACTCCTGTTTGTGCACACAGCCACTGTCTTTGTTGTGATCATTCATTCTACATAATATATGAAATTCTGAACTATGTGAATATTTCATGTTCAGTAGGATGTTTCGCTTTCAATTTTTGAGCTTGAGCATTTACATCCTGGTAACATTATGAATGGTACATGTGATAGCACTGATACATTACTTCAGTAAACTTGTTTGACACCAAGTTGTCTGAAAAAAATATCAAATTCCAGAAGGCTGGAAAGAGAAAGAGCCTGCAGTGTATAAGAAAAAATATAACACTAGATGCAGTTTCCACCAGAATGACAAGCCATTTAAAGGGGACCCTATTGAAGAGTCAAGAGAGACCTGTACAACATTTGGAAAATGACTTAATATACAAATTTGTCCATTTGCAGATTTTAAATGATTGTTCTGACAATATTTATGCAATAAAAAATCTTTTTGCTTTGAATTTTCCATTCTGGTTCACTCTACCAAAAAAGAGAAGAAAAGGGTTGGCTCATGACTATAACATTTTTGCCACAGACACAGACTGCCAGACACAAAATGGTAGCATGCTGGGAGTTTATTTTTCATTCCATTTCTGTTGATGTTTTCAGCTTTGGGTCCCCAGTAAGAGAAATGGCAGTGTCACTCAGTTTTGCTGTTTCATTAATTGTGGAAAGCAGAGTAAACACGAAGGGGTGCATTTAACTAAAGTAGAAACATTCAGTTCATGATACAACAACAGATCCCTTACATGCTGACTCTGCATTCCACAATTAATGAAACAGCAAAACAGAGTGACATGTCCATAAAACCACTTGCAAGATTCAGTATTGTCTGAAGTCCTTTTTATGGGAATGGGAAGCATCTGGTAGAAGCATTCACCAACTGCTGTTACACTTATTTATCAGTGTTACACATCACTGATGTATGTTTCCACAAGATTGCAGTTATTTCTTCCACAGTTAACCATCAAGTCAATGAAGTTGACAAGTTCACCTTAGTTTATTGGCCTATGCTGTCAGAAAAGAAAAGAAAAAAAGGCAGCACTGGCTTCTGATGTGGGGGTTTTCTTGGTTGAAGCTGAAACTACACTGTGGGTCCATTCTCTGGGTTTCTGTGGCATGCATTGGCAACTTTTATCAGTCAATACTTCTTGTTGACTAGTACTGTAGTAGGCAGCTATATATACAGGTATACATACATAGCACATGCCAGCAGCTGCCATTCCCATTGAAGTGTTAACTGCTACTACTTGCAGTTGTCTATGACAGTATGAGTATGAGGAATTGTGCAAGTAGTGAAAAGCAAAAGCCTTAACAAAAAAAAAAAAAAATAATACCACTTTTTGGTCTGGGCCATCATCACCTTGAAGATTTTTTGATTTTTTTTAATTTATTTTTTTAAATAACAAAAGAGCACTTTTGCGTGCAGGCCATCACCATCATGGAGAGGAAGAAGCATCTGTGAAGGTGGCAGAGAAGGCTGTGGAAGGGGCGGCAGTTGCTGGGAGTGACGTGGGGACAGGCACCGATCATGATCACGTGCATGAGCACAGTCACGAACATCATGACATGACAGAGGAGCATTCTATCATCGGCATAACTCTGGTCGTCGGCTTCATCTTCATGCTGCTGGTTGATCAGATGGGAGGCAACTTCCACTCACATTCTGGACCAGGTATGTTATCATTTCAGTATCATATCATCTTTAGAACTACGTCTCGAGTAAAGCTATAGGGAAAAAATATATTTCTCTGTCCTGAGATCATCCTGTGTTGTTGACAGGATTTTAAAGTCCAATTGTAACTATCAGATTCTCTCTTCATAAGTGTGTTGTGTGTGAGCATGCGTTTGTGTGTAGGATGTGGTGATGATGGGGAAGAGATATGAAGATGGTGGCTTGAAGTGTTTGTACTTGGTTTTTTTAACTAAATCATACTGTCTGTGTTTGTACTTTGAATACATATAAAGAAATGTAATCATACTAGCTATAACGAAAGTTCAGGTTTTTGTTTTTGATATTAAATTGCACTTAAGGTTGTACTTTACATTTATACACATGGGGGTAAAGCACATGTTACTACTTGAAAGCACACTCCTGAGATGGTGTGGTTGACATATGTTAACCTCTTGCAGTTTTTAGAAAGGGTGTGAAAACCCTTTGAAATGTCATATGGGAGTGTAAATACCAATTTTATGTGGAGGTATGATAACATTTTGGTGTTTTAATGTTTATGACTGTGCATCACTGACACTACTGATGTTTTCATTGTACCATCCTTCTGATTGCTACTTAATGTGCTATTAACATATATTCTGATTACTGCAGGCAGCTGTACACAGCAGTAGATGCCAGTTGGGAAAGCACCATCAAGTTCAAAATGGACAAGATTCATTACTTTCATAATGCTAGGTTTAAAGTATCACAGGAACAGGAAGGGGTGCATTTAAGTCGAAACATTCAGTTTGTGATACAACAACAACAGTTCCCCTACATGCTGAGGTTATACACAACTACAAATCTGCATGTTATGGTTACATATCTCTCTCTCTCTCTCTCTCTCTCTCTCTCTCTCTCTCTCTCTCTCTCTCTCTCTCTCTCTCTCTCTCTCTCTCTCTATATATATATATACACACACACACAGAGATATAGTTATATTGTTTTTCTGCTTGGACTGCTGTCTTCAGTTGACCCAGAGTTGGCGGCCCAAGGACCACAGAACCGGAAGAAGATCACAGCTACTCTTGGCCTGGTGGTGCATGCTGCTGGTAAGTGCATACTACTCATTCCCACAGCTTTTGGACTGAATGCAACCTTCAGCTTGATGTACACAGAAGAGAAAGTTGTTCACACATCTCACGTACACATGCACTTTCTCACACGTGCACACATATAAAGACACGCACACGCAAATGCATGCATGCACACATGGGTTCAGTAAAAATATTGCAGTTGAAAGTACCATTGATTTAATATTGATTTTTTACATTGTCAGCAACAACAAAATGAAAAATCTGAAACAAATGACTGCTAGTGTTCTAATAATAAATAAGCATTCATTTGAACCTTTTGTGTTTGGATCATGTTGTCAGCGTCAGTATATCATGTGCTATTTCACACTTTTTATGCTGTTTCCTACATTCCGCTTTGACATTGCCAAAGAAAGTGTCTTTGACATCAGGATAAAACACCAGAAGTTCTGTTCTCAGTTGATAATTGGTCTCTATTTTTAAAACTTTTTTTTATAGTATTATTAACTGGGAGATTTTAAAAAAAATGACTCAGAAGTAAAATAGCAAACATTCATGCAAAACAGTGAAGGGTGGGGGGTGGGGGGGTACGTTGGCTGGAACCGAGAAGTTAAAAAACCTCAAGTATGTTTTGATGTTTTTCTTCTCTTTTTTTTTTTGGGGGGGGGGGGGGGGGGGGACCGAGAAGTTTCTCGGGGGTGAGAATGCTGGTAGTCAACACTGTCTGAGACTTTTGGGCTTAAATTTAAATTATTTCTGGTGGTTTCACATTTTTAAAGATTAGTTTGGGAGGGGGAATTAATTTAATTTTGACGCCACTGACCTGAACTTACTTGTCTATGTTTTCAGCTGACGGTGTTGCCATGGGTGCTGCTATAAACATGTCGGAAACTCACATCACTATGATCGTCTTTCTAGCCATTATGCTGCACAAGGTAAGGAGATGTGGATGTCTTTCTAGCCAATTTTGCACAAAGTAAGGAGATATGATTGTCTTTCTAGCCATTGTGTTGCATAAGCTATGGAACTATAATTGTCTTTCTAGCCATTATGTTGCACAAGGTAAGAAGATATGATTGTCTTTCTGGCCATTATGTTGCCCAAGGTAAGCTGTCTTTCTAGCCATTTTGTTGCACAAGGTAAGGGGATGTTGCCTTTCTAGTCTTTGTGTTGCCCAAGGTAAGGAGATACGATTGTGTTTCTAGTCAAGGTAAGGAGATATAAATGATTGTCTTTCTAGCCATTATGCTGCACAAGGTAAGGAGATATGATAATGACATCGCTTAGTTTTTTATTCAGATCAGCTGTTAATTTTGATTTGACATTTTTAGTGCTCAGTTGACAAGGCACACTGGAGAAACTTTAAACCATGAGTTAATGCCATGATACATTGGACACATAAATATTACATGTATGTGCTGTGCTGTACCGTTAACTTTTACGTCAATTTTTTTTTTTTTTTTTAACTGCAAAATGTATTTTGTATTGTCTGTAGTATATGCTAAGCAAGAGAAAGGAAGAAATCCTTAGGTTCTGAAAACATGTTGGTGTTTAAATCCTGTATTTTGTGTTGTCAGTGTTTGTGTTAACTGTACTTCATTGAGGTCCATAAAATAATACTCTTTTATGGACATAAACACAGACTTAACATCATTAAAATGGGATCTGATCAAATCAGGTGGGGGGGGGGGGGGGGGTTCTCCCCATACCCCACCTTTTTTTTTGGGGGGGGGGGGGGGGGACTGTTGTGTATCTTATTTGTAATTGATGCAGGTACCATATACCAGACCGTCTCGTTACTCAGGCAAAAGACTGCTTCAGATTTTTTCAATAATGAAAGTTGACAACTTTGAAAATTACACTAGGTGTCCAGGGTCTGTGTGGGCCACCAAGAGCCAGCATTGTGCAAGCCCTGCAACAAACAACGTACCCAGAAAAATAATTTTAAAAAATAAGTCTCCGACAAGCCTAGAGTCATTGCATGACATCACACAGGAAAAAACTGACACCAGACACTTTTTATCTCTCTCTGTCTGATAGTAGGTAATAGGCTGCAGATGTTTTGTTGCACTGGTGGTAGAAGGTTCCATGATGCGCCACCTCTTTCTTCATGAGCTTTCAGTCTGAGCACTATGTGATGCTGTGTTGACTGCAGGAACACGAGCTTTCAGTCTGAGCACCATGTGGTACTGTGTTGATTGCAGGAATGCATGACAAGATTCTGATTTATTTGTTCAAATGATTGTAATATACCTGTTTCAGTTGCACCTGGTATCTGTCATCATCTTCTCTCTTTCTTTTTTCTCTCTCTCTTTTTTTTTTAAATTTCAGGCTCCTGCAGCATTTGGATTGGTGTCATTTTTGCTTCATGAAAACTTTGACCGCGACAGGATACGTAAACATTTACTGGTGTTTTCGGCGGCTGCCCCCTTGCTCACAGTCCTCACCTACTTTGGTTTGAGTCAGGTCAGTTTTGCTGCTGCAGTGCATTCCCCAACTGAACACTCCATGAGTCTCCCAGGATATGCAATTGTACATTGACAAATATATTCCATGAACATTTCCTTGTTATTGTTTTTATTACAATCCCACCACATGGGCAGCCACACACCATCTTCGGAAGATTTATCCCAATTTCTGGAGGGTGGATGCCATTATGCAAGGAGCTTGTCATGGCTGAAGATCATCCACACATAGCTATACAGTTAATAACAACATGGTAATGTTGTCTGTGTTCTTGCTGGTGTCAATGCGCTGTGACGTAGCTCCAACCAATGTATTACAGGTCAGCATAAGATATGCCTATACTCTGAGGCCAAAAGCTCTGCCAAAGTGGGGAACAGAGGCAGTCAGTCATGCTGCTGAATTAAAGCAGTAATATCTGAATGGTTTTGATCAAAGTAGAATTAAACCTTCCACACTTTTGTGTCAAACACAAAGTGAGGTAGGATCAGGGCAATAACTTGATTTGTGTGCTTTGTGTGCGCTGCAAAATTGCACTGACAAATGAATGGCAAAGTGGCTGTAGCAGTGTGGAGTGTCCACCATCCTGTGCCCCAAGATTTATGGCACTCCATCTCGTATGAGCCTGGAACACTTATAAGGACCTCATTTTATTGCACACACACACAATCACACGCACACATGTGCACACACATGCACGCACACACACTCACACTTACATGCATGTATTTCTGGTGATAGGTTGGTAGAATGAGAAGAGAGAAAACAACAGATCAGCATGCAGAAGAGAAAAGGTGGACTTTCAGATTTGAGTTAAAAGAAGAGAGTGAAGATGATTACCAAGAGCAGCACTTGCTGTGCATGGAAAGAGAAATCCACCCTTGAGCTCTCTCGAGAGAGGTTTCTCTGGAAAATGTGTTTGGGGTGTGGGGATGGGGGTTATCAAATTGTATAATAGTCCTCAGCGAATGTTTGGCCTCTGCCAGTAATTTTCTTCTGAACATGCAGACTGGATGTCATGCTTCGCTAAAAGTAGAATTTGTCAGGCAAAAGACTTGGGTTGCTATCTGCAGTGTCAAGGTCAAAGGGTCTCAGTCATCTGATTGACCATTAATTTTGTTGTTCTCCCCCCCCCCCCACCCCCCCACCCCACGCCCACCCCCTTTTTCTTTTCTTTTTTCTTTTCTGTGCTATTGAAGTTTTTATTTTGTTGCATTTTCATTAGACAAATTGAGTCCCAGAGAGGAGGGGGGGGGGGGGGGGGGGGGGGGTAATCAAGAAGTTGAAGGTTTGGGTTTAAAAAAACTAATATCTTCTGAAACAAGTACTGAATTTGTTTAGCCCAAACACTGCATGCTCACATGTCATCACTAGACAGTTGTTGAGTTTACTTTCATAAAAAATAATTGTAATTGTATGTTTTTCCTCCTTTTTTCCCTTCTTCTCTTTTGTGTGTGTGTGTGTGTTTGTGTGTGTGTGTGTGTGTGTGTGTGTGTGTGTGTGTGTGTGTGTGTGTGTGTGTGTGTGTAAAAGGTTTGAAATGTTGAAGTGTATGTAATCATGCAATGATAATAAATTATTTATGGTACCCCATCTCTGAAGATCCCAGGGCACTTATAAAGGCCTACAGATGCATGCATTCATCACATTCAGAAACATGCACATTCACACGCACACACATGCATGCACGCACATGCACAGCATAAAGTACCCAATTGTTGTGTCTCTTGTTTTCAGAAAAGCACAGAGTCTCTGGCAGATATGCACACAACAGGCATTGCTATGTTGTTCAGCGCCGGGACATTCCTCTACGTCGCCACAGTCCACGTTCTGCCAGAGATCTCCACAGTCCAGCACCGCCACACCATGGCCGATGGGACCGTCGTCATACGAGAGAGCAAAGGCTTTAAAAATTTTGAGTTGCTGGCCCTTGTTACAGGTGCCATCGTGCCAGTGTTATTAGCCCTTGGGCATAAACATTGAAGTGGGAGCTTTGTGTGTGTGTGTGTGTTGGGGGGGGAGGGGGGGGGTTAAGAATATGAAAAATGTACAGATTGATGATTGTGTTACAAACAGGTTTTATTTAACATGGAATCGTGCATGAGTCTGGATACTGTAAATGTGTGTGAGACTGGATACTGTAAATGTGTGCCTATGAATGTACAGGTATGCTTACACACCACTTGTAATTAAAAAACGAAAACAGATTCTGTTTAGCTTGTGCTCAGGGTAGTAGGTGCACCACTGTGACTTGTAAACTTTCTAATCTTGATTTTGAAAATGACTTCCAGTTCCATCCAGGCAAATATTGTTCAGTGAAAGAAAGGTTGAAAAATGATTTTCTTTAACTGATAAAATATGGAGATGAAACAGCTGTCTTTCAGTGATTGTGCATAAGATGAAGTAGTTGTCAGGGATCAAGACGATTAGTATCGAAATGAAACAGATGTTCAGTTATCCTGCATGGAGATGAAATTGCTGTCTTCCAATGACCAAATATGGCAGTTTCAGTGATCAAGTGTACACATAAAATGCCCATTCTTCAGTGATCAAGTGTACACATAAAATACCCATTCTTCAGTGATCAAGTGCAAAGACGAGATGGCTTTCAATTTCAGTGATTAAGTATTCAGGTAAAACAGCTGTCTTTTAATTTCATGGGTTGATTATTATTGTATAGAGATGAAAGCTGTTCTTCAGCGTCCATTGTTCAGTAGTCAAGCACAGAGATCAAACAACAGCTGTCTTTCAGTGGTGATCAAATGTTTAGAGTATTGGTGAGACGACAGCTGTCCTATCAGGTTATTGTTAAGGTGTGCATGTGTAAATTTGCTCTCCGTCCACGGACTGGCCACTGACAACCCTGTTACACCGTTGTTCAAGCTCTGCATGCTGCATTAGTCCCATGTGGCAGTGCTCTTGTTCTGCTGTAGCTTTACTGTGAAGGACGTGGCTGCCAGGTGATATCCCAAAGATGAGTTTGCTGCACATGGGAGTCAACACTTTGTATAACACCCGAGTGAAACGCTTTGTGCTTGGGTAACGACAGGAACATGGTGTGAGGTGGGCATTCAAGCACTGCACCTGCATAACTGTGACTTTGCAACAACAGAACCATGCAGGTCATTCTGAAAGTGTTTTCTTCCATCTGAACTGGAAGAAAACGTCAGAAAGTCCGGCTGCAGTATGCATCATCTGTGGAGATTGAACAAAGACAGTTGAAAGATTACTTACTGGCTTTGCTTCCATGTCTTGATGGAACAATATTGTGTAATTATTGTCCGTGTTTGAGCTTCCTCTGAAGAAGACATGTCAGTAGCTCTATGGGGTCAGCCTTTAAGGCAAGGGAGAGAGAGAGAGAGAGAAATATCGTAAGTTAAAAAGTAAGTTTGTTGTCTGTCTGGATTACACAAGTAGTGCAAAAGTAAGTGAAAATGATGGATTACACTGGTTTTGCTTAGTGCTGTTGTTAAGTGAGAGCTCAGCACACTGCAGTTACCAACAACAGTTGCAGTTAAAATACACAAGTACCAGGTGCGTTGAGTCAAGCATATGTAACTTGTTCGTCACACACACATGCACACATCCCTACCAGCGTCATGTTGGGAAAGGGAGTTTTGAGTGAAGGAAGAGGCTGACTTGGAGAATATAATCTTGTTTGGAAGTGTGTTCCAGAGTGTTGGTGAAATGTAAGAAAAAGAATGTTAGCAGTATGACTTTCTGTTCAGAGGATATATTGGCTGTCAAAAGAGAACTCTGTTTGAGTGTATTTGTGAAATGGATGAGGATCATTTCCTTAGTTAGATGTCATGGAATGCATGGGTGAAGTTTGTATGCAAGGTAGAATTTGGCACATTTGTCTCTGTCCATGTTTGTCCTATTGGGCATGAATATGGCATGGTAATTTGGTAAGCATACAGTTTCAGTTAAAGAACTAACCCATTTTTAGAATGATATCATGTTGAAGATCAGGTGTAAATATTGGACACTGTTGCTCTTCCAGGAAACATAAATAACTAGATGTTTTACAATCTATTTCAATTTTTTTTTTTTACCGTCACTGATATTCGGGGAGTTGTAAAAAGATGTGTAAAACAAAAGGCACAATTGTTTTAACTGTGACCATTTTATTTCAGTGTGTACATTGTGTTTCTTATTGTCCAATTTTAGACCCTTGGTGTGCTGCAATCACCCCACAGACTACATTGTGCATTGAGCACCCATGAGTGCACACATTACATTAGGCTACTGTCTTTTTCTCCGTAGCTACTGAAATCTCACAAGACTGTAACTTTCCTCTTTTTTTCTTTTCATTTTTTTTTCTTATTTTTTTTTTTTTTTTTTTTTTCAGTTTGTTTTTTCAGTTTGTTTTCTTCTTTTTTTCATTTTGTTTTCTTTCATTTTTTTTTTTTTTAATCCAGTCTTTTTTTTTCTCCATTTTTTTTTCTTTCACAGTTGGATCCCTCTTTTTCTCAGTTTTTTCCCCCCTTTTTTTGTACACTAGATCTGAGTGGTAGGATTTGCATCTTCATTTTTTTTTTTTTTTTTTTTTTTTCCATTGCAGTGTTTCAGCTGCACATACAAAACATAAAATTTGATATTTAGGAGGAGCAGCAGTAGTGATGATTTTGCAGGGTTTTATTATTATTATTTATTTATGAGTAAAGTGAAGAAAGATGTTTAAACCAACAAATTTGGAGTTGGGCAAGATCAGTGCATTTTTTGGTGTGTAAAATTTTGACAACAATGATATTCTAAATAATGCTGTTAAAAAAAAGGCTATCATAACAGTACAAGAATGCAGTTGGCTTAAATAAATCTAGATTTAAAAAAAAAAAAATGAAGTTAGTGATAACAGTCTTATGGCTTTTGCGGGGGTTGTGCTGTTAAAAATACTGACAGCCTTGTCATTTGCGTGCTTATTAAATCATGAATCACAAATTCTGAGCACTGCCATGAGTGGACAACAATAAAGATAAGCATTTTAAAGCCCACATTTAAGTATATTGTCCATGTATTTTGCTGGTTATATTTTCCCTTCCAAGTTTCAGTGTTGTATAACTATGTGAAAATGTGTTATAGTATAACACAGATAGATGTGTCCACATGGACAAGAAAATAAACCAGCAAAACATTTTTTTTTTCTTTTCTTTTTCTTTTTTATAGTTTATATAGTTATGGTGCAAATCTGCTCCCATTCCAGAGTCATTTCCATTGTTTAAGTTTTCAGAAATGATGAAGCTTATATCATTTTGTGCACAAGTGGGTTGCTTTTGTTAGACTTGCATAATACCAAGCTGTCTCTTAAGAGCTACTGGGCCTGAGATTCCTGGAGGTTGGGCCGAGAGAGGGGGCACGTGTATTTAGTTAACTCTGCACTGTCACCACCAGAATTATTCTGAGTCAAGGTGGGCAGTGTGTCATGTGAACCATTTTACTGTTACATTAATGGAGGAAGGGGTTGGGGGTAGGGGGGCAGTCACAGGTGACAGTACTTTGTAAACCACAACTTTTGAAGAGGATGTGAAACTGGGTGCAGAACCCTCTGCTTTCCAGCTGAGCGCCTTACCTGTACTTCAGACTGGCTCACAAGCGTAAGAGGGTAGTTCTACTTATGTGCGAGGTGTACTGGCTCACCTGAACTCGGCAGTAAAGAGAAAACATGTACTTTCTGACAGCAAAATTACGGGTGGTTAAAGTCTGTATGTTGTACAGAAGAAAAAAGAATCGTGGACATGTGGACAGGTTGTGTGTCAAAGTGTGCAAGTTTTATTTGTGGCTGTGTGGCTGTGCTTATCAGTCTTGGACTGTTTGTGTAGACTTCTGAACACAGTGTTGAAACTGAGCAAGTGAGTATAGCAATTGCCAAGTGTACCAAATGTATGCCAGGAGGGATTTGTTCTGGTGATGGGTGAAACATGAAACATGACAAGCAGCTATCAAACAACCAAACAATGAAGGTGCTCATCTGCTCAGCTACAGTCCTTATGTCATTGACCTATGAAGTCTCTGAGGCCAGTGGTGATAAGTATAATGAGTATAAACTTTTAACATTTTAAGTTCATTGAAATGTTTTAAGTTTTCTGTTCTTAAGTTGTAGATATATTAATCGTGCTGAAAACCTTGAGTGATAATAATTATGAAGAGAACATGTATGTTTTGTTCTGTTTTTGTTTGTTTTTAATTTTTTATGCACCTTGTTTTCTAAACTAAGTCAGACTAGAATACAAATCTTCCTTTCAATCTTAATCATGTTGTGACTTCTGTACAGGAGGAGCATTCCTCAGCGTGTGCATGTGTGGGCCATGACAAGACAACAGAAGGGCAAGTCTGGGGGGAAAAAGAGGTTGTTACAATTGGTTAACAGATGGATGAAAGAGATCTGGAATAGGGTGGTTGGGTCTAGTGAGTAGCCCTCACTCAGCCTTTAGCTGCAAGTTTGAAGGTAGTGAGAATGGGGCTCCTGCAGAAAATGCTTCAGCCTGGAGGAATCTTGTAATAAAACTGATAAACTGATGCTACCTGCTGCTGAACAGTGTTGTGTTCTGGCACCAAACAGTGTTAAAGGTGATAAAGTTGTCCGACTGCCACACTCTGTTTGTCCCGCTTCCCTGCAGTACTGCCAGTAAACTTAATCAAACACAGTGCCAGTGGGGAAAAAAACAAAACAAAAATCAGTGTAGAAATAAAAAGGAGAGTGGGAGAGAGAACAGTGTATATTTATGTACATGTACTGTAATGTAACTACACTTTGATGACGTGTGTGTACATGGACACATGCCCCAGACAGCAGGAGCTGTAAATGTAACTGGTGTTATGATTCACACTGTTGTATAATGTCTTCTTTATGACAATGTTCTCATTCTTGTTTACTTTGGTAAGATAACAAGCCAGAGCATGCTCAGATAGGTAATGCTACCTGCCTTCATTCACTGATTCATGAAATACTTCTTCTTCCATGGTGCTTTATGTCCACAGAAACTGTATGCTTATTACGGACAGGGGAAGAATGGGATGGGGCATGAGAGCCCAAGCCAACCTCCCTGTTTACACAGCTGCTGAGCTCTGACATGAAGGACTGACTGTCAGGAGGATTAACATTGCTTCTGACACAAAGTACTGACTGTCAGGAGGATTAACATTGTTTCTGACACAAAGTACTGACTGTCAGGAGGATTAACATTGTTTCTGACACAAAGTACTGACTGTCAGGAGGATTAACATTGCTTCTGACACAAAGTACTGTCAGGAGGATTAACATTGCTTCTGACATGAAGTCCTGACTGTCAGGATGATAACATTGCTTCCCCTTTAAAATGGGTCACAACAGTTCTGGCAGGGCAGAAATTACCTCTGCTCATTTCTTTCACTGGCAGGTCTTAGCCTAAATGATCAGCTTGGAAGATGTTGTAAACTTGCATGCAGCCCCAAAACAGTATTTCATCAAAGTATTGACAAAGAGGTCTCTTTGGTTTGTGTTCATGAAGTGGTAGTAAAGTGTGTGCATCAAAGTTACTACCAAAATGTATGGAACAATGTGTGTAGCAGTCTTTCAGTTAAGTCAGTTAAAAGCTACTCTAGCCCAATTCTCTCTTAAGAATCCTTAACCTTGTCTCATTGAAACATTCCTGTTATTGTTGACTCTGAAACTGCTTACAAGTTACATCGTTTTGTCACTGTCACTGAGCTGTTTCAGTTCAGTTAACGGAGCAAGCACTGTCCCTGTGAGAGTGGGGAACTTTCAGCTACAAATATTTGTGATGCGCAGCTGTAAATGCTTTTGAATTGTGCATGTGTATTTCAACTATCTGTCTGTACATCAACTTTGTTGTGCTTGAAAAACACATTTATGATATTGCTGATATGTAATAAATTGTTATGTAAAAAAAATAGGTCTTGGTGGCTCTACCGATTCTAACAGCCAGGCTCAGATCCCTATCTCTCCCTGGACATATGAACTCTTTACTAACCCTGGAAATGTTAATTATACTCCCTGTCACATCAGCATTTCTGAGAATGTAAAGCTTGGAAGTCTAATTACTATAAAGCCCTGTCACCATTCTGCTTTGCATACCATATTTACGTATATACTGTTCTACTAAGTGGCATACTTGGATCTGCTGTACTTGAGGTACATGTCTGGTATGGACACATTTTTGATGCACAAAAAGGCAGATGAGTGTACCCAGTTGTCATCATTAGGTTTGCCATCTGTTTAGCTGTCTGTGGCAAAAGTGCCCCCACACACACACATGCAATACACACACACACACACACACACACACACACACACTACAATACAATAATACTTTATTAATCCAAACATACACACACACACACACACACACACACACACACACACACACACACACACACACGCAACACACACACATACTACAACACAATAATACTTTATTAATCCTTACACACACACACATATTGCAGTGTATGTGGCCAAACACCACAAATTACATTGCTAATATACAGCAGGTCAGGCTGTGTATGAAACAGCCACATTCTGGTTCAGTTTCCCTTTCCAGTCTATTGCAGTCACTGGTGATTCCGAGTCAGAAGAAATGTGTGCCAGCGACGTAGTACATGAGCCCTGTACTCCATTAGTATTACAGTACAAATTTCTGCTGAGCTATCCTTTCCTTCTATTTGTGCACAGTTGCCTCAGCTGACAGACATTATGACCTAATCTCCACATTATAAAAAAAAAAAGTGTGCAGACGGACAATGATTTGTTAACCTTCTCCCTTTATCCTTGCATGCAAGAAAAAAGCCACACACCACATACTGTCACATATCACAGACACTGAAGCTTGAATGTGATGAGTTCTGGACTTGTTTTGTTTCACTGTAAATCAGCACATGTGCTGTGAATATTGGTAATTGTTTTGCTGGTACCTGTGAGTTGTCTTCCTGGGCTTTTCAACGAAGAATTACAATGAGAAATCACATCTTTTTCATTACAATGAAAAATTAAAAGATTTTTTTTCTTCTCTCGCATGTCCATTAAAACGTCTTTTGGGGGACTTGTTGTTGTCTTTTTGTGTGTGTCTTTTTTAATATAAGATTCCTGTTGATTGATGGTCTTAAAATCATGAACATTGATTTTTGGTAATAGGGTTTTTGTGTTCTTGCATATTTTAGTTGAGCCTGGTGGTTTGGATTTATCAAAGTTTTACATGTACAGATGAAACCGTTGTTTGATAAGAAAATGTTGGTGTCACATGTTGTTTGTTTTCTTTGTGAATAGGTTGACTGCATTCAGCTACATGCCTTAGTTTACAGTGAATAGTTCTGACCATCTATTGATCTGATACAGTCAGTGTTTGAAAATTAAATGTAAAAAAAAAACTAGTGACACATGGTGCAGGTGGTGTCTGTTCTCAATTGATTATTGTTTTTATATAGCACCATTTTTCACTCTCAAGCAGACTTGCTGCACTTTTGTTGCATGTGATTGTAAGTGACTGACTGTAGCTTATTAAAGCACATTTTGAGTATCCACAAAAGTGATGGATGTACAGCGCCGTTTGGTTGTTACATGGCTGGTGCCACGGGATACTGCTGCCGTCTTGGTGCATTCTGCGTACATCATACAACCATGCACAAGGTCATGTGACTTCATGCAAAGTCACCTACATAGGAAACAAGCAAGTGGCTACTGATAAGTGTTATAAAGCAAAGAAGAAAGAAAACAAAGTTTTGAACGGAATGCTGTTGCTTTGCCTGTGAGGCAAACACGGCAGTCACTCTTCAAGCTTTTCTTGCAGAATGTTTGTTGTTCAGATTGGCTGGAGTTGCTCAGGTGATTGACAGGTTGGAATCCTCTGTTCAGCTCCGTACACCGGATTTACTCTGCTGATACTTCCGTTGCATGTCTTCTCTCTGTATCCATGCTGCAGTCATCTGATCATTGGTGAGAGGTCTTTCCCATGTTCTGCACTCTCTGCGGGGGGACACTTTCCCTTACAAAATCTGGTCATCCAGCGCACTTTCATCTTTCAAGTCCTTAAACCTTGGTGGGGTTTTTTATTTTATTTTAAAGCTATGTTCTACTGATGTGCATCAGTGTTGTTGACCTGTGAGCTGGTATGTTGGTGAGCGAGAGTATACTTACAATGCTTCTGTCTTTTGGATGTTCATTGTTTACACTTGTGATTCATTTTTCATTATTCGTTTCATTGGGTGGTCTGTGACTGTTTTTCTTTTTCTTATTGTGGGATATGTACTGTAATAGACAAATCATGTAAAATAAAAAGAAACATTATTGTCATTTAACATAAACAAATCGTTCGTTTTATGCAGCTGAATGTTTTGCCCCAAACTGGAGGGGAAAGCAGCTTTATTAAAATGGTGTGGTCTTGTCTACAATTTGTTCTGCACTTTTCCCCTCCTTTCATCATCCTGTGCCTGTTTTATTGTTTGTTTCGTTTTTAACCTGAAAAATAAGTCGTATGGTGATCAGAGTTTTTCTGGCTGGCTCCCATGTCCTCTCTAAACCAAATTTATGTTGCTGTTTGCTCAGTACACATGCACTGTGTGAATGAGAGAGAGAGGGGAGAGATGTTTTACTTTGAATGTTAGCTTCTTTGAGTTTTAGTCTTTAATACTGATTTCTGTCAACTTTACCTAATTTCAGTCACAACATTGTCACATGCAAAACCTTATTTTTCTTTTAAGCAAACGTTTTTATCTCTGCAAAACAATATTATGTGTCCTGTTGTACTGCATACAGAATATTTTGTCATGAGACAAATTTGAGTCTTTTCCTACCTATGAGACTGGCTGTATACCTCAGGTTCAAATCCTACATTTAGTAAGTAAGTAAACATGGTGCTTAACATCCACAGAAACCGTAAGGCTTATTAGGGAAGGGGGGAAAGAGGTATGGAGGTGGGGGGAGAGGTAGGTTATATACCTATCACTACACTGTCACCACCAGAAGGACTTCTGCATTAAGGTGGGCAGTGATGAGAGCCATTTTAATGTTTCGTTATTGTGAAGGACAAAGTCACAAGACAGTGTCCACAGACCACAAGCTTTGAAGTGAAAGGAGAGCTGAAGCAGATTCAAACCATGGTCCCTCTGCTTACCAGCCTAATGCCTTACCACTAGGCCATACCGGCTCACTAATCCTACATTTGTTCGCTTGTCTGGTTTTATACCAAAATACACAATACTACTATCTGCTCATGTCTGGTGACCTGTTTGAGAAGTACCTGTCATGAGAAAAGTCCTTTGGGAGCTTTTGGCATTTGCATGCAACTCTGGGTCTTATGGGACTCAAGAAACGCTGTTAGGCTGTCTTAACTCTTTCATCCCTGAAAACCGCTACAGCGGTTGAGAGAATCTTTCCCTTCATTCCTGAGAACCTCTAGAGCGGGGCAGGCATAAACACTCCCTTCCTTCCGGCCGGCCGCTGCAGCGGTTCTGCCTTTGAAATCCGCGCCTATCTGTCACATGGTCAGCACATCAGTTCTCCCTGGCCAGTGTAACGGGACCTGAGGAATGTTTTGATAAGCCGCACAATGCTTTGATTAGCCGTGCCTGGCCACTGCCAGATTGTGGGAAAGTGTCCAGTGCACAAAATTTGTCCATTTCTAGGGATGGGGTTAGGGTATTCTGTACAGTTGGAAAGATGGCGGCGGATGAGTACAATGACAGTGACCGGTTCTCTGATGATGATGTTTATGACAATCTGGGCGAAAATGATTTTGATCTGTTTGAACTGACAGAAGAGGAGAAAGCAGAGCTTGCAAATGCATTTAAAGATGATAGTGAGAGTGGTGATGAATTGGATGATGAAAACCTGCCATTGTTTTTTACTCAGCCACGTTTTGAGTGGACAGGTGGGGGACACTGCTGTGACACGAGACATACCTCTGATGTCCAATGCAGATGTGTACAGAGACATAGTAAATATAGTTGTACAGAGTTACGGTGGAAACATTGTGTATATATATGATAGAAACGGCGTATGGATTACACTAAAATGAAACAATTATACTGTGAACTCATGCTTCCTACTCTTGTGCAAACCGTCACCTTTTCATCACCATTTCAAGGACACAGACAATGTGACAAATGGAATTTCTGGAGACAGTTTCTATGTGGATGTTATCTGGGACATCAGACTGTAAGTAGGGAGCATGTTCCATTTCTCTTGGCATGTTCTGTGGGCCTGCAAATGTTGGTTTCGTCTGTTTGTCTTAAAAAAGGTATGTGTCACCTTTATTTGCACCTGTGTGTCACCCTCCTGGTGACAGTGACTCTGAAAGTGTGACCATTGCCTTCTGACTTCATTTACCTACACAGCGATATATAGGTTGCCATGGTTTTACTAAGAGCTTGCAGACACAGATGACTCAAACCCACATACCCTCTTTCACAGATTTTTTCCTTATGAAAACCCAGGAATGAAAGGACTGTTATGCATATAGGAACATAGGAATAAGGGGAAGTAATGCCAAATACGAAACAGGGATGAAAGAGTTAAACACAGTCAGTGTGTGACAGTTTCAGTGATGTGACCTGTTTGCCTTTTGGGAGTCTGAATAGCTCCACAGCTTTCACATTTTTAGTTCAGTTAGACTCTTTGAGATGTGAGTTGATTGAGCATTTCTCTTTTTCTGCAAAGCACTGTAGATTGTGTTTGTGACCCACAGTCACTCTAACAAAATGGAGACATTACTATTACATTGTTAATGGGGGGTTTTGTTTTTGTTTTTCTTTTCTTTCTTTTTTCTTTGTTGTTTGTTTGTTTGTTTTAGTTTTAAAGTTCTGCATTAACAGTTTACTGACCAAAATAAACAACAAAAGCAGTATGATGGCAATAAAATATACAGCTGTCTTTGCAGAAGTCTGATCATGTGAATGAAAAAAGAAATGTCAAAATTTTAGGGGAAAATGTCTGGCTAGTGATCCTTTCTGTAGGCTGGTGGAGGTTCGTATTTTTTAGCCTGGTGGGAGAGTACAAAATGTTTAACTTCTGTAGGTGCACATTTGTCAGAGCAAATGGCATTTATTTTATGCTGTTACTGTATAGTTTGTCTTGTGTCCTTCCTTCAGTTTCCAGATTCCCCATCAATATAAGACTGCAACTTTAATGGGATGATGCTATTGTATATGTGAGTGTACTGCCTCTTCGTTCTGTCATGAAGCATGGGGTTTTGAAAAACATGACTCATAGCTGTACCAGTCAAAATGGTGTGCAGTATGTGCTGACCCACATTACGGCTTGGTTAGGTCTGCATATTTTCCCAATAATGTTCATACTGTATTAAGCTGAATACTTGTTTACTTATATTTGTGTGTCTCGTGTTTATGCTGGTTAAACATGTCACTGGGATGGTGGATACTGAGTGTTGTCATGGGGATTGTGTTCCAAGTGCTGCTCTCTTTTCTGGGGAGTTTGAAGTGTACAGACTTGTGCGATATCATATAACAGTGTCATTACAACATCATGTTTTGCAATGTGCTGTGAATAAAGAGGAGTCACTATGAAGGATGTGTGAATTATGCATTGGCAAAAGAAAGAAGAGAGCTTGGTTATGTATAATATATATAGTAGATGTATAGCTAGATATACATTTTGTTGTGTTGACATATAAATAATAACAGCAGTTACTGTGAAACCTAACATCATGATAGATACAACTGTGTGTAAAGCAGAGTGGTTCAGAAATCTCGGTGTGACGTAAGGTAAAGTGATCTTGAGTCCTTCAGGGTATTTACTTTTTTGACTAGGTGTTTATTGACTCAGTGCCTCTCACTTTCTGCTGGCTACTTCTCGGTCAGTGAGGGCATTTCCTAATGGCTTACAGTTTGTTTGGTGTTGATTTATGGAGAAACAGAAGGTTGTATGATGCAATTCTAGAACAACAAAGAGGCAGATGTTTCCTAATGGCTTACACTTTGTTTGGTGTTGATTTATGGAGAAACAGAAGGTTGTGTGATGCAATTCTAGAACAACAAAGAGGCAGATGTTTCCTGATGGCTTAGTTTGTTTGGTGTTGATTTATGGACAGACAGAAGGTTGTATGGTATAATTCTAGAACAACAAAAAGGCAGAGATTCCTAATACTCACAGTTTGTTTGGTGTTGATACAGTGATTTATGGACAGATGGTTGTGCAGTGTCACTCTAAAACAACAAAAAGGCAGATGTTTCCTAATGGCTTACAGTTTGTTTGTTGTTGATTTATGGACAAACAGACAGTGGTATGGTGTAACTCTAAAAAAACAAAAAGGCAGATGTTTCCTAATGGCTTACAGTTTGTTTGGTGTTGATTTATGGACAGACAGATGGTTGTATGGTGTAATTATAGAACAACAGAGAGGCAGATGTTTCCTGATGGCTTACAGTTTGTTTGGTGTTGATTTATGGACAAACAGAAGGTTGTATGGTGTAATTCTAAAACAACAAAGAGGCAAGTGTTTCCTAATGGCTTACTGTTTGCTTAGTGTTGATTTATGGAGAAACAGTACATAGCGTAATTCTAAAACAACAAAGAGGTAGACATGCGTAATCAATGAAACTCTGGCAGTTCGGTAAGGCTGTGTCTGTGCTGGCATACAATTGAATTAAGCCAGCAACATTTTTTTTGTGGTGAGATGTGTTTATTACTTTTTCTTTAAGTACAATGAGAGTCAGATCTGTTGATTAATTGGATCTGTGCTTTAATAAAACAATGAGTCACTTGTGGTTTGATGAAATCAGTCTAACTCACAAGTACAAGTTTTAACTATAGTGACAAATATGTACACTCTTTCAACTTGGTATTCATATTTCATGCAGTGGCAGTGCTTGATTGCAGAGGTTAATCCATGCAAGTTTCCATCAGCAAAAATATCAACACAGTGGTTGTCTACATAAGAAGAATGGCATGTTACAAGGCACTTTAAAATTAGCACCATTGAGAAAGCTGATTCATTTTGTCTTTCTTTCTTTCTTTTCACAACCACAGTCATTGCTAATTAGGGTTAGTACACGGGTGGTAGTGGTGGTGGTAGTGGCGCAACCCGACTGTCTACCTACGCTTGTGCACATGTCACAAGCGTAACGGAGCCGAAGTCGCACGGCTCGCTACCTAAACACCTGCCCCTTCACACAGAAGAGTCACTTGAGAAGGTTCATCCAGCGACAAACCTTACATTTCAGTCTTTAGCGGCATCACTGGTCAAGTAGGTGCTATGCTCGTAAAACTGACAGAAAAGGCAAAGACGCAGCACTCAGCAGCAGCTGGTTACTTCAGTCAGTTGCACCGCTACCGTCCAACATTTT
>OY757543.1:9160205-9189078 GCA_963584105.1 Alviniconcha strummeri
TGACCTGCATGCCCAGTCATACCATTTTCAGTTCACAGCAGCGTCAAATAATAATTAAAAATAGGATTTCTAGAGCACCCATCCACCGCACAAGGTGGGAGCACAGGGCGCTTAATAGATTCCAACTAAAAGTTGTTTTGCACATAGGTTTTCATCTGATCATTATTCTTTATCTGAATGACTGTCATATACATGGAATAAATCACACATATGATATGCTGCTTTTGACTTGGTATTTTACTTTTGTTGCATGCTCATATTGCTTTAAACATTTTTTTTAAATGTGACTCAACAAAACCTTTGGTGTTGGCTATAACCTGGGTATTGTTTAAGGGGGTGGGGGTGTAGGGGTGTTCAAACTGCATTATTACTGTTACCTGCTTTTACAAGATGCTATGCCCCATTCTTAAGCACACTTGCTCTGCTTGACATGTTTTTAGCACATGCTGGGTTATTTTAGGGTTTCCACAATCCACAGAACTCTGACATGGACTGCAGGATCTTTAACATGTGCAAGTGATCTTTTTGCATACATGTGTATAATATATGATCATAAAGTTATACTACATAGCTCTAGAACTAGGCTTTGCTCACCCTGACCTTACTTCAAGATCGTAATGTTAAAAATACTGTTATGCTGTGGGGTTTGAAGATGAAATTCAAGTTATCATACAGCTATATTTACCTGCAGATTCTTTTGACGTGGTCTGAAGATGAGCTTTCCAACAAGTGTAGAATCAAAGACTGGACACACCTTATACTGCTTCTCTGCACCTTTGTCAACTATTTTAGTGACGACCCTTAAAACCTCCTCAATGGTCTTCTTGTCACCAATAGACCTCAGCACCTGCAAAAGCATATAGACATCTGAGTTTTCACTGGCTGCTGGTATTGATTTTGAGATGACGTCATTGTGCATGTTTGCATATATGGTATGGAATCCCATTCTTCTGTTTTCTTTCTTGACTGGGCATAAAACACCAAATTATTTACTTACTGTTTTCTTTCTTGCATTTCTGACTGATGGATGTAGTTGTACACCCCCCCCCCACACACACACACACACACACATACATGTGCATATACACACACACTCACAGCACCTTTGTCAGAGTCTGTATGAAGATGCTTCCTTTCTCAGGGTCCATGAGTGCCATGCGACCCTCAGTTGTGGCATAACAGACCAGTCTGTCACGGTCAGGCGACACATTGGCTGGCAGCGCGTCTGGCAGCAACTCATCACCAGCTGCATCATAGCCCCCATGAGTGCGGTCATACTCTTCACGATCGAATCCGCGACACATCTGTAATGTAAACATTCAAAGTCTGTACTGTCAAGGAGAGAGCTTGTATTCAGAGCAACTGAAACAAAAGCAAAAGTTAAAAAAATGGCTTACTTACATGATGGGCCGTTGTGCCGGAGTGAGAGGTCCAATATGAGATGATGCTGTACCAGTTACAGATGTTGATATGCAACGTCTAAAATATGTAAGTCTAGGTGCAGTGCAGAATACTGAACTAAACTGCTGACAATGACCATAGTGACAGTATGAAGAGACAACTATCATAAGTCAGCAAGGCCAAGGCAGAGCTGGCATTTCTTCAACTATTTACCATTCTCATCCACAGTTCAACAGCCATTTCAGGCCCAAGTGGTCCAAAAGCACTCTACAAAGTACAGATGAACACATCACTTCCAATTAGATACAAAACTGAAAAGTATATAATAAATGTATATATTATATAAAAACAGCAGTTCAAATGAAATTCAGCCTAGAGCCACAAAGGCCCAGACTCAGAACCTTTCTACTGGCTGCTTGCCAGTCCACTTTTTTTTCTTTTTTTTTCATTCTTGCTTTAGGTCCACAGAGACCATACAGACTATTAGGGACAGGGAGCCCAGGATGTCCACCTCATCTTTCACACAGTTCATGAGCTCTGATGCCAGTCTGATGTGAAAACCCCATGAAAATGCATTCAGTCACTGACACTGAGTAGCTGCCAGTGTTGTGTATCAGTTAGTACTTGATCTTAGTTCTTACTAAAGCTTTTACATTAATATGGGACAACAAACACATTTGGCTTTCTCATACAACCACAAATAATCTCTGTTACAATCCTTAATGTACAAACACAACCAGTACAATGTAACTGGTTTTTTAAAGGTACCAGATCAATTGCATGTCTGTGCTACGCAAGCACTGTCATTAACTTACTGGCAAAACATAAAACTTATTAAACAAAGTTCTACCAACTCTCCAATCCCTATGATGCAGGCAGCTACCCAACCTGGACAGCCTCTCATCTTGAACAGATGGCTGAGGTACAGTCCATGCTACATCACCAAACACCCTCTTGTCAGATCTCTTTTAGCCCAACATATGAAGACATTAAGCCCCATTCACATCACAACCAGTTTCAAGGATCCCTAGCACACTGCCTTTTCACAGCTTTTGGTCGAAGCAAATGAAAAAAATTCACGCAAACACAAGCCATCCAAAACTTGAAACATAAACACAACCTGTAAGTTCTGCAATACTGCATACCTGTTGACCCATACAGTTTACCAGTATAAAATACAGCTTTTTCATTATTTTGGGGAGATATGGCCATATTGGTAAATGGGTACAGGAAAACATAATTTTCATGAGATTTTGTTGTTGTTTTAAACTGACCAAAAAGATTTTTAAAAACTGTTGAATGAGCAGCTGACACACACCATCCCAAATGCACAGACTGGCGCAGTGCAATAGGCTAAGAAATCTCGTCAAGTGAGATTTGGAGTCCCACATGTGTATTTCGCACAACCTTGCTTCTTCCTTCCACTGCCACACATGCCGGTTGTAATTGAAAATGCTACTGCCACCAGCAAAAAAACAAAAGACCCCAGCCTGCTCAAGGGAAATACAGGTTCACAAACTCTGGGCAAAGGTTTACTCCTGAAAGGGGTTGACAGCTATGATACTGTCTAGGCCTTAACTAAAGCATAAGAAACACATTTTGTACAACACTACATATAAGCACATAATAAACATTAAACAATAACATTAGCTACTGTTCCCAACCACAGTACAATATACAAACTGCACAAAAATGAAGGTCTTAAAACAAGGAACCAAAACTGCAGTCTGTCACACTTACTTGAGCAAAGAACAGTTTGGGTTTGCCAATCATTCTTGGGCAGTTTTCTCCATCAAGAAGCTGGACAAGAAGACGCACATTGACTCGTTTCCCATCAAAGTCTGCAAGGTATTCTTCTCCGAGACCATGCGATAGGAAAAAACACACGAAGCAACGCCATGCATGGTTGAATGTGCTTGCAATTTCTCTCAGGTAATTCTCCATTTCAATCTTTGTCTTGTCTTTTACTTCTCTGACTTCGAATCCAAAATGGTCACTGGAAAGAGATATTTAATGTGAAAGTAAAAGTTGCAACTGATCTGAAGTGGGGGTTTTGTTTGTATAATCATTAATTTTGTGCATGGTGGTGGTGGTGGGGGGGGGGGGGAGGGGGGCTGAATGTTAATATGCTAAAAAAATCTGAAACAAGAATGACTGCTAGCATTTTAATACAGGATCCAAGCACATAAAAAAGTTTAAAATAATGCTATTTATAATGACAAATTGACAAGCATGTTGTGTTTTGTCATAATAAATAGCATTCTTTTTAACCTTTCATGTGTTTGGTTCATTAGGTTCACATCAGCTCAGTTTGGTATCCACTTGGGAAATCCCCTTATGTGCCCCCAAGGTTTCCTTTGAAACAGTCCCAGCTAGTGTTCCATTGTTAAAGAGCTAGATGTTCAAGTGAACACAGAGAAGTAACAGAAGTTATCTGCTCCTGGCTCTGCATTAATCTGATGGGTCCAGTTTTGCAGGTTTGTAGCAGAAGAGTCGTGAACATTAAACATGAAAAAAGTCCTTTTTAACTTTATTCACAATGCCCTTAAGCCTGAAGATCAAATTCATGCTGGGCATGACCTTGCCAAAATAATAATAATGATGATAATAATAAAACTGTATACTGATGGAAGGGGAGGGGGATAGCACTTACCCAAAAACTTTCTGAATGCTTTTCACATCTTTTTCAGATCCTTGGCGAGTTGGCAGACACCTAGCCGAAAAGGTTGTGCTGTTGAAGATGACACAGAGCCCAGTACTTTGAAAAGGTTCTGCCTCCATGTCATACTCGTCATACAAGAATTCATCAGGAATGACCTCATATTCCTCCTCATCTGCCATTGTCGCCTGCAGCACCCCAGAACAACAAAGGCACTCAGCATGTAATAATGTTATGTACGCTAAGATTGTGAGAACAGCAATTTCATAAAATCCATAAAGAAATAACTGAATTATGCATGTGGTATGGTTCTGTGACATCAGGGTTCTGTTATAGTAGCATGGCTGGCTGCCCATACCAACCAGAAGGACTGGATTTTTTACATGTATTACCATGCACCTGCAGAAATTAAGAGCCTTCTGCAAAGAACCCCCAAACTACCACAGGTTCATTCTTTAAAACGTGGACTAATGAGGGCAGACTGATGCTAGCCTATAGCTAGCATGAGTCACATCACACATGTTAAAAAAATTCTACATTTTTAATTGCCACCTTTGTGATTCACTCAACCTCATCTTTAAAAACAAAACAAAAAAATTATAACACTGATAATGATATATAATTTGAACAATTGATCATATTTACATATGAGTTGATGGCTAGTGTTGTGGCCTAATATGACCTTCACAGTTAAGTGGACATTAAATATTAAGAATCAAGTATGTGATTTTTTTGATTTTTTTTCCAATTATTATTGTGCATATTATGATATTACTGTATCACAGACAAATGTTTTGCATCTGATTTTACTGATGTGCCACATGAACCTGTGTTTTGTAATATATATATATATGTGAAAGCTGTATGTGGCTGTTATAATACTTTTATAAGGAATTTCTTGAAATCCCTGAAAATTTCAGTGATTTCTCTTGCTGTGCTCCAATTAAGCAATGGAATTCTCTCCGTTCTGACACACACACACACACACACACACACACACACACACACACACACACATATATATATATCTGTTACATTCAATCCTCCCATGCCTCCAAAACTGCATCAAAAACTCACCCCTAGAATCAATACACAATAAATAATTCAAATTCTATCCTCCTTATTTTGGGGGCCCTCCCCTATCCCACACCCTATCCTCCCCTACCCCCTTACATTCCTTCTGTGCGCCCATGTGTGTGCAATACAATTATATAATATTTTTTTGAGGTTTTATATATATATTACATTACAGTTTTGTTGATCTTATGAAGTGTGGTGTGTTCACTTTTGTTAGTGAAATGACCATTACTGCTATTATTATTTAAAATATAAAAGTTAAAAGTAAACAGTAAAAAAAAATTACATCATAAAAAAAAATTAAACATGATTTTCTACTGATAATTTATTATTTAAGTACCAGCTATTTTTAGTACTCAAATATAATTATCAGCAACATGATCTTGTCCACCACACTTAACATTAAAGAGAAATCAAACAGCACATAATATATAGTATAAAGATCAAATAACTGGACACAAACTGCATGGGGGATGAGAGAGTGTTCAAAAGAAAGCTTTAATTTGCAACAAAAAGACAAACAGTTGAGGGAATAAAAAATATGACCCAGAAGATAATTGCATAGCTTATTAGCTAGCTTTTTCTTTTATTCCTTCTTCTTATTATTCTCTTTCTGGGTTGTCATTAATACTATATTTATGATTAATACTATTACAGATTGGATTTATAAGTAAAAGTACACTACAACTGAGTAATGGTTGGCTAATACAGTCAGCTATAATACAGTAATAATAATAGCTATGCTATGCCATTCTGTTTTATAATGTATGTGCACTTTTTTTTGCTTGTTTTGTTTTTGGTGGGTCACTTGAAAAATATACATTGCATCTAATTATGTCCACTTTTTATATATTTTTATTGTCTGCAAATGAACAGTATGCATGCCCTAGACTTTAAATAATCCATCTCTGGAACATTTGCAGTGTTGAACATTTATTGTAAGCCCATCTGAAGGCATGTACTATGTAGCAGTATTCTTCAGAGATGATTAGAGGTCATGTACACTCTCTCTCTCTCACACACACACACACACACACACACACACACACACACACACACATTGCGTGTAGAGTGTAGACTAACACTTACAGGACATTTGTTACAATCACATTTGCCTACCTGCAAATTCGTATCCATTGATCATCACCGCTGGACTTCCGTGAGCCGAAACTGTAAGTCGTTCCGGCTGGAACTAGCTAATTCAGTCGCTAACTCATGATGAGTAGATCGCCTGTGGCTTGAGCTTGCGCTGATGATTAGAATTTGCAAATATACAATAGAAACTAGAATATAATAGTGCATCAGTAATTTCCGATAATTTCCTAAAATTAAAATAATTATTAAAAGAAAAAAGAAAGAAAAATGAAAAATCTGAAACAAGAATGACTACCGCTGGCGTTCTGAAACAAGATCTAAACACATCAAAAGGTTCAAAAGCCGGAACGCTATTTATTAGGATCGTGAAACAACCTGCTTTCGATAATTTCCTGGTTTAGCCAACTCAGTTTGGTTTAGTGTTGAAAATTCGTAGCATCGCAGGCTGATGCACAGTAGCAGCACACCGTCTTCTTGTCAGTTCTGTTACGAAGGACTGGGCCTCAGTGTCTGATCGTTGCAAGTCCTTCCGCGATGTGCGTCAGTTAAAACGGTTCACTCAGTCACGGCCATGGCCTTGAAGCCGCATTGAAAGAGGTGATATATAAGGTTAAAACTACAGGATCTTTATCACGGGGGCGGGGATAGCTCAGTGGTTAGAGCACCGGACTCGTGGTCGCGATGTTCGAATCCCTGCTGGAACGGCGGGAGAATTTTCTTCTCCAGGGTCGACTTTCTGTGCTGACTCTTATTTCGGTATCCGTTCCACCCCCGTGTTACCACAGTAGCACGTAAAAAATCCCGGTCATTCTGCCAAAAGTGCAGGTGGCAGGTTACAGCTAAACACGCATACACCTTACGTATGTGGATTTTATTGAACCGTGCTTCGGCATTGGTCACAACTTGTCCCTAATATGTCAAATGACATCTGAGGACATTAAGCACCAACTCATCATCATTGTGGTTTTTCTCCCATTCCTCTGTTTAGAATCTAAAACGTGAAAATCCGATATATAAATATAGATTCAAACAGTTATGGCTGGACAGCAGTAAACTTCCGCTTTTATTCGACAGGTAAACAACCCAGATAGTTTAATAAATCTGACCCAGAACAAATATCAGCTGGAAACTAGGCTGCAAGTACTGACAATCACTGAGCAGTCAAAAATACTCAATAACCGATAATTTTTATATATATTTTGTTTGATGATGAGTAGACTATGATTTGTTTACATTCGCCCTCTCTTATCACTCACGAAATTAAGCTGCGCTTGTGTATGTGTTGTACCATCACTGACTTTGCTTTGTATTCATGAATATATGTTTATTAATGTATTTTTGTAATGCCATTGATTTGTGTGCAATTATTACATGTTGTATGTTGTTGTTTTTAAAGTTATAAAATGCTCTGAAGTCTGAGGTTCTGAACATTGAAAGCGCTCTATAATTTTGTATAAAGTCTCCATTATTATTAATGTCTGATTGTACTAATATTACAGGCATACTCATAACTTGCACAAAGCTATATTTGTCAAGAGTTTTACAGCCTTCAGTTCAAAATACAAGACTAGTTGTAACTTTGTCCCAGCACCCCCATGACCGCCCTTCACCCATAATAATATAATTAATGAAAATGAAAATTCCACACAATGCTGCCAATCTTAAAGCTCTGGGATTTAAATGCTTGTTGCTGAGCCACAGAGGGCAGGGTCACTCAGGGTGGTCATTCATGTGAATGCACTGTGTTTTGGTAACAAGTCTAACAACCAACACGGTGATGGAGTAGTCCTGTACAGGAATACAGTGGTGGTAGTTGTAGCTAAGTGTAACAATAGACAAGCAACATAAGTACATATATGTGATAGTGCTATAACATCATGTGCACACTACAACATGTTATTCAGCTGCCACTGAGTAAACTATCTTTATCACAGTATTATTACTAATATTACTTATTTGTTACAGAATCTGGTTATAGCAAAAGACGATTCGTCTACCATACTGAGTACATGGTATAATCATCAGGCTGACCTAATGAAAAGTATATAATTATTATAATGTACAAAAGGTCTAGGCTATGTAACTGGTTTTAATTTCAAAACAGTTTCAACAGCAGTACTGAAATCTGAATTGGTCAGTTATATTTCAGATGCCTTGTCGCAGGTCATTATGTACCCAGGAGAGTAGACTTAAGTCTAATACCATCACTGTCAAGTAAATGGCTCAGTCACAAGTGCGCGGTATGTTTCTTTTTTTCTTTTTAGTTTGTTTGTTTGTATCTTTTTTTCCATTCATTCTTTCTGCTTTCTTACTCTTAATCATACCATCATCATATTTTGCTCATTGTCTTTTTGTTCAGATACCTACTTGGCTTAATTTCCTCCTTTATACTTTGAAACAGAATAAGGCCTATAAGATTAAGAGTGCTTTGTTGAATCGACAAAGAGGGACATCACACAAACACAACACAGGGTTTACGGCAAATAATAATTTCCGGTATTTTACTGATTAAGATTAGCATAATTTACAGGAAATAAAATCAGCAACTGATCAGACGTACCAGTTGTTATTTTGTTTGACAGGATCTTTTTTCTTTTTCTTAAACTGCAGCACACACAGAGTGGGTGTGGGTGTATGTGTGAGTGTGGGTGTGTGGGTGTTCTAGATGGCGCAGGGAGTAGGGTGTTTGCTAGTACTAGTAAAGCTCAAGCATGTTGTACAGACAGACATGTATCTGACTGCTTTCAATGATTGACTGGTTTCCATGAACCACTTTTTGCCACCTTATAAATGTCACGCTGGTTTGAAAAATGTCTAGCACAATCACTGCAACAACAGAGACCTGAACAGTTTATGGTAATTCTCACTTGGCATGCAAGTAAATACAAGGGTTACATTTTCCTTTTTTCCTTCAGTGTTTATGTACCTTGTATTTTACTTGCATGCTGGGTGAGAGTTACTGTAGACAAATCAGGTCTCTGTTGTTTTGTTTGTGTGATCGTGTCTTTTGAGTATTGATTAGGTGTCAGTTTGTTTATTTCTTTGTAAACTTCAAACTGAATAATGTTTCCATTATTCAGTTGGAAGTTTACTTCTTGCATGTCTGTTTGCCAACACTTGCATGTTATTTATTGGTGTCTTGTGCAGACCTTGAAGAAGAACTGGTGTTTGATGAGGATGATTTTAGGCCATACAACATGAGTCCTAATGGACACACCAACACCGGGATCTGTCTGGTGTTCAACAACATTTATTTTACAGACAGTCGGTTCAGGCCACGTCCTGGGTCAGCTGTGGATTTTCAACGTATCAAGAGGGTGTTCCAGTGAGTTCCAGTTTAACTGGTCATTTCATGTCATCTACTCCCTTCTTCTAAAAAGAACCTGTGATTTTTCTCCCACCTGCACTGCACAACAGATCCCTACTCCACCCCAGCAAGGCCGTCTGGTGTTTTTCTTTTTCTGTGTAATGTGATCCATTAGTCGCCTTATCATCCCCCCCAACATGCCATGTGTTTGAAAAAAATCAGTTCCCAGTGTTGAAATATCTGGTTAAATGGATACACCCCTGTTCAAAAAAAGTCAAATGCGATCATTACCTTGCAGAAAAACCAACCAGTCACTTCACTCCCATTCTTAGACAGCTTCATTGGCTTTCCATTTAGAGGTGGATCTGCCACAAAATTCTCTCTGCCACAGTATACCAGTCAGTTACGGAAAATACCCAACTCTACCACTCTGATCTGTTACTTCAATGAATTTGTTACAACAGATATCTCTGAATAATAAAAGCGACTTTTGGAAGAATTGTCTATTTCTGAAAACTGTTGAAAGGCACTACTTTTTGCCTGGTTTTTTTATTGGCATTTATTATACCCCCTGTAATGAAGTTGGCCTGAGGTACATTATACACTGGAATCACTGTGTCCATCTGCCCACATGTCTGGATTTTGTACAGAAGATAGTTTCTGAATATCTCAACATTTTGTAACTAAACTTGATATATTGTGGTGCATCACTGTGAGCCAGAGAGTGTGACTGTGTCTACTTACCTTCTGAACTACTGATTCTTTTGCAAGCAAACTTTGTTTACTGGTACATCATCATAAGCCAGAGTGTCCAGTGAAAAGATTTAGGTCAAGGTCACAGTAATGAAAAAAGACTGGTTTGTTTGATTGAAAGATTTGTTTCTAATATATCTTCTGAACAACTGATCTTTATGCAACCAAACTTACTTTGGTGATAGATTATCATAAACTGGAGTGTATCTCTAAAATATTGGATTGCTGTGGCCAAGGATTGATTTGACTGATTGATTGATTTGCTGAACTGTTAATCATTGTGCAACAAAATTTAACCCTTATGAAAAGATTGTATCCCTGCATTCACGGTCAAGGTCACAACAAAAGTTCAAAATTCATTGAATGTTTTTCAGTCCTACATTTACTGTACCATCGATCTCTTTGCTACCAAACTATGTGTGTTGACTACTGTTACTGTTAACCAAACAAATTTGCATATATATACTGACACCAGTAGGACTGTGACTTAGAGTATCACTGTGCACACACAGTGGGGGGAGGGGGGGTATTTTGCTGTACAAGGTGGCAAACTTTGTTTATTTTAGTGAAAAGGGAGAACATTTTTCTTCAGGTTTTCTTTTTTGTTATTGCTGTTAATGTTGTTGTTATTGGTTGATGGTGGTGGGGGTTTTTTTTTTGGGGGGGGGAGGGGGATCTTGTTGATTTTCACTAGCAATTATAAACGGGGTGGGGGGTGGGGGTGGAGGGAGTATGGTGATGGGGGTACATAAAGTTACTTCTTTGTTTGCAGACAGTTTGGGTTCAGGGTGGATGAGAAGCGAAACTGCACTGCTGCCAACATGATGGACTGTCTCCGACGAACAGCAGCTGGCTACAATTGTCATTACTGTGCTTTCATCTGCTTTTTTCTCTCTCATGGCAAAGAGGACACAATCTGTGACAGAGATGGCCGCATGGTCAAAATAAGTGACCTTATTCAGATGTTTGTTGATTATTGTCCTCAGATGGCCGATAAGCCAAAGCTGTTTTTTGTACAGGTAAGTCACAATTAATAATAATAATGGAAATGTAAAGTGTCTCCCCTGCAGTTCAAAGCACTGAACAAGCATAATATAACACATAATTATGAACATTGAGATGGAAAACGTTATCAGCAATTTTACAAAAAGCTAACATATAATGTTGAGATCAACGAGGGTTCAAGCATAACTATGTGAAAGATGCACACACATGCGTGCACACACACACACACACACACACACACACACACACACACACACACACACACACACACACACACCTTACCATCCCTGCATTACTGACAAAAGCAGATCTGCACAGAAGTAACTGCTTTGAATATGGCAATCCAGTATGACTTCCAGCAACAAAGTTCTCATTACCTGAGTGGGTTGCTGCACTAACACACAAATCAGTAAGAGGTGTATAATGATTCAGCTGGTGAGGAAAGAAAAGACAAAAGAATGTGGACTCAAACAACCTTATTTTAACATATCTTTTATGGCATTTACCCATTGAGGCACAATAACACACACAAAAACAATGTAGTTTCCTAGTTCAAATGACAGGCCTATGGTTGTTTACTCATCTTCTGTTGTTGTTTATGTGTTTTTTCCTTTCAGTATGAAAATGTCATTTGAAAGTAACAAAGAAATCCTTAGAGTGCTTCATCCTAATATACTCTACACAGTAGACTGGACATTTAACATATATATATACAAATCCTTTGCATGTGAGTTGCTTCTTGTTTTAATTTGACAACTGACACTAACAGTCACTGTTACGTTGACCAGATTTGCCGCAATTGTGAAGAGGAGCAAGGGGCAACTGCAAACCACAGGTCCACAAAAACGGCTGCCATTTCTATCTTCCCATGTGACAAGGACATTTTGATTAGCTTTGCCACCACTTCAGGGCGTGTTGCTTACAGTGCAGATAACTTTGGTGCACCCTACATCGAAAAACTCACAAAGGTAAAATTATATGTTTTTGAAGACTTGCATTGTTGTAATAATACCCTGTGCTACTTTGCATGTTGTTTGAATCTTCTGTCATTATTAACATGTCACAAAACTCTTCAGTGGCACATGATTAGCTAACCAGCACACGCAGATGGGACACACCACACTTTTGACCTCCAACAGCTCAGAACACTGCTTTCTGTCATCAAAGAACAAATTTCCTGGTTTGATAGAACAATTTGTGGTGAACCATGTGCATCATGTTTTCTAAATGATGCAGTGAATGGCCAGTAAGTGATAGCTGACCTTTGTTCTAAAGCAATCAGTTTACTGGAATCCATGACAACTTTCCCTGGTTTGCAAGGGCAAAAAGCATCCAACAGTTTTCTTCGTACAGTCAATGCAGATGATCTTGATTTAGGCTGCTCTGTCAGGTTCGCACTCACTGCAATAAATGCAGCCCCTGTCTCCTTTTATAAAAATCTTTTCAGAACCTCTTCACCATGTTGATCTAATGTCATGGTTACTTGGCTAGCTAGTCATTACTGTTAACAGATAACAGCACTGGGCATCTCCCCTCTCAACACTTGTGGCCTCTCAATCATTATGCTGAGTGCCTAGACAAGGTGGTAACATTAAGTAACTGTAAAGTTAGTTGTTTACCAATGACACAGAGAACTGCTCTCTGTCTTTGTCTAAGCAGTGACAGCTGGTGGGACAAATACAACTCAAAAATATCCAGTAAATCTTGAAACACATGAGCACCACCTCCCTTTTGTCAGACCACTTGTATGTCAGTGGGTGTTAGCTTTCTTTTTCCTGGCATCATTAAAGGACAAGTCCAAGGTTTGAGGTGATTTTTGACACGATTTCCATTAAAGTTCGCTGAGAACAGTGATGTAGAGAAATTGTGATCTGAGGGTTATAAATGCCCCAAAACAGGCATTTTCTGTCGTACCGAAAGCATCGCCATGACGCTGAAAATCATGTGCACATATATGCGCACTACGTCACTCTGGGGAGTCGCTGCAAAATGGCTAGTAACCAGAGGATAACCGACCTGGAAAAAAATCCAGCTCAAATCTCCAAGGATGAAGCTCCAATGCCATTGTCAGTAGTTGGGCCTTTGTTTAGTTCCTCCTTGTTATTTTATCTTCTCTAGCCTTGTTAGGTGCGTGGCGTTTCAGTCTTTTTCGTTCTGTTTACTCTAGCTTTCACAACAGGCTAGACCTCATCAGGGAGCCTGCCCTTTATTGGGTGTTTTGTTTAATTTTTTCCAATTTATCCTTGTTTGTTTCATCATATGTAAAAATGAAAAAAAAAAAATGTTTGTTCTAGTTCAATAGACTAGTGATTTTGTGGCATCTCTGGGTTAGGGTTTGGGGTTGGGCTAATTAGAGGTTCTTGCCATTCACTGTTTTTTCTTTTGGCTTGCCCTTTTGTTTCTCAAGTTATATCGTTCATTTATGATGTACGAGTGAGGGGGGTAGTCTCAATGTTTAACAAGACTGCTCATTCTTTCTTTGTGTGGGGTAGTTCGTGAGTGTCTGTTGCCCTGCCGTGTTGTTGTCACTGCTAAGTGGGTTGTATCGTGTACACGGATTACAAGTATCCAGCCTTTGTCCCATTGCTTGCTGACATCACTTGCCTCCTCTTTCTTTTCAGAAGGTGTTGTTGTTGTTTTCTCTCTCTCTTTTCCCTTTCTTTTTCACCATGCGTTCTTTCTTTTTTATCTTTGGCTTATTGGCCATTTCGTATCCGCTTGTTAGCTTGCCTGATTAGGACAGCCATTTTGCATTTCTGTTGTCATCTGCATTTGTTTACATCTCGATGCTTTGTCATCGGTAGTCCTGATTAGCGTTTTGCTTTATCAGTCTGCAGCCTTTGTTTTTCTAGATGGAAGCCGGGTTAGTGAGGGGTTAGTTAGAGTTAGTTATGGTTAGTTTGGCTTTCCATCTGTTTGTCGTTGGCACAGTTATTTTTGCTCTGTGCTCTTATGACTGTAGTCGTCCACTCCTTTGCAACAGACAGGAGTCTGTTAGACTGTTGTGATTTGGTGATGTGTTCTTTTGTGTTTTTTTTCCACCTTATGCTTGCAGGTAGGTAACCGTTTGGGGTTTTGATGTGGTTTCAGCTGTTTTGTTTCTTTCATTTGGTGTCAGCTATTTGCTTGCCTGATTTTAATTAAGGCAGCCATTTTTTGTTTCAGTGCCACCAGCATTTGTGGTTTGGTCTTTGTTTCTTTGCCACAGGCATTTGTGGTATGTTCTTTCTTTGCCACAGGCCTTTGTAGTCTGTTCTTTCTTTCTTTGTCACAAGCATTTGTGTACAGTCTCTTTCTTTCATGGCCTTTTTTGCCGTAGGCATTCGTGTTAGACTTTTCGTCTTTGCCTTGTTAGCACTTGTTTCAGGGTATCAGTGTATCTCTCAGTTTTTGGTATCATGCTGTGCACTTGCTGCTCGTCAGCTTCATCCTTGGAGATTCAAACTGGAATTTTTTCCAAGTTGGTTACCCTGTGGACAGCCCTACAAATTCTGCTTTGATGCAAACCCCATTTGGTATTCTGCCATAAAGTTTACGAAATCGCACTCAGCAAAGTGCTCGCTACAGAAATGGGCATGACTGAGGCGCAGCATCAAAGTCAGCTTGTTTGAATTGTACAAATTTGACCCATTTTCGCCTCACAGCGGGTCAATTCCATGGGAACTTGTGCATAGTTATGCTTTGGGTTGCTTGTGAGTTGTTACAGCCGGGTTTGCTGCAACACAGCAGGCCGGCATGGTTAGAGCTTTTTGTCGACCACACGCATACACATTCAATGAACAATCTAAGATGGCAACCGTACTGACTCCCCAGACTGACTTCACTTCTGAGAAAGTCACATGACTGATGGAAAACCAAAGACGGCAGTCTCGGCCAGCCTAAAGAAAAGAAAATCAATTAGAAACCAACATTTAAAAAAAATCATTTTTTATTTCATTAAATCTCACACTAGTGACTCATTTGTCAATCATTTCGATGGTCATTTTGCATACTTAAAAACCTTAGACTTTTCCTTTAATTAGCAAGGTAACTATTGTTTCATATTATTACATTGGTGGACATAAGTTGTCAACAAATATTTTCCATTGTGGGAGGATTGGTAAGATATGCAGGCCTGACTGTGGGTGCACACAAGACCAGATTTTCCAACCTGCCAAAAGATACAAAAAAAAACTGGCATGTCAGGACAGTCAGGTGCATGTTGGGGTGGAGTTGGGGGGGGGGGGGGGAGGAGAGAGAAAGAGAAAGTTATATCCATATTCCAATACCAGATTTCCAACTTGCAGTCTGTTGATTGTGAGCCCAATCACAATAGAGATTGCTCAAAAACTACTGATCTGACCACCATGTTGTACTGTGCTGACTGGTGACATGCACAATGATTTGAGTCTGATTCAGCGTTCAGATGACTGAAGCATGTTTGATTTGATTGCAGCTGATGTATCTGATTATCACTGAACATGTGCCATTGTGTTATCTGAAGGTTTGGTTTGGAAGCAGCCAGGCCTTCTCTCTGTGGCTGTGCCTTTAGCTTTTGAGGAAAGTATAGCTGGTGTGAAAAGCAGCAAAGTTTTGCCATTCTTTTGATTGGCTCAAATGTGATTAAAATATAGAATGACTGGCAGCAGGGAACTCTATAATGCATAAGAGCAAACCATGGCTAGCTATATGTTTGTATATTTGCCCGGTAGAAATCTGGATAATGTTTCCCTGATGCAGTGTTGTGCTACAGAAAACTGATTAATTTTTGATACTTCATTGTCCTTTGTGGAAAATTCAGGTCACCTTATCTGGGTAAGGCGCAGCTGCTGCAAGAGCAGCGCAACCCATTTGTATCAGTACGTGCAGTATTTTTATATGTGTCCAAACAATGGCATGGTTGCAAGCATTTGGAATTTTAACATGTGCACCGATGTTGATGCATGCGATTGTACATGGGGCTGTAGGGACACCACAAGAGAGTCTGCAATGGGAGTTGATTCTAGGAGAGAAATCCATTGCCACACTGGGGACCCAAACCCATGTCAGTATTGTGCCTGGCTTTTTGGTCAGATGCTCTACCAACTGAGTTATCCTGGCCCTACTACTTATGCCCAAGGGTGGAGAAACGCCTGCCAAATTTTATTAGTGCAGCATGCATACTTCCTCTGCCATAGGCTCTTCAATGTTGATACAGCTGTAGCTCTGTACCAGACCCTTCTTTTTGTTGGTTTTTTTTTTTTTTTTTTTTTAATCCAAATCCAAGGGAAGAGACACAGAAACCACCACCTTTAGACTAAGAAAACCTTGGGGGAGAGGTGGCAGGAGTTACTTTCCCCAGAAATGTAATCCCACTACACCTTCCTTTATCCAAACTACTAGAATGCTTTGGTTCCATTATATGTGTGGTTTACAGGTGTTGAAGGAGCGAGGACACAAGGACAGCATCTTCGATGTGTTGAAGGTGACAAGGAGGCTGGTCGAAGAGTCGGTAGCCATCAAAAACAAAGAGATGTGTCCAGAGTTTGTGTCCACCCTTACGCGACCACTTGTCTTCACTCTCTGCTTAGTTAATCTCACACACAGAATGACTCAGGTACTAGACTGATCATCGCAGACACAGGAGAGGAGAGAGGACTTGTTGTGGACAAATTCATGTGCTAGTGAGATTAGTATAAAGAAGAATCCATCCTGTATGCATACGGGTGTCCACAAGACTGAACACATTATTGTCACACTATGTTCTGGCCTAAATCAGAGAGAGACAACTGACATACTGTCCCAGTGTGCGTAGATGCTCACAACAAGCCAGTGGGAGTTCCTTTCTCTATTTCTCATTAAGACAGGAGCTTTGTACACCATGGGTTACATCGCTCCCTTCTCATGTGACCACAGTTCCTAGATCCCACCTATGATTTGATTTGATTTGACTCCTTGTTCCCCCGCCTCCTCATTCCTCTCCCCTCCCCCCACTGCCTCCTCGTCCCCCACCCCACCCCCTCTCATTCCCTCCTCCCACTCCTCTGCCCTCCTTCCCATGCCCCTTCCCCCCCCCCCCCCCCCCCTTGTGAACATATGGATTGTTGATGAACTCTACACATAGCTGGTTTGGCCTAGCAGTAAGGCGTTAGGCTGGTAAGCAGAGGGACCTAAGTTCAGATCCACTCAGCTCTCCTTTCTTTTTAGAAGTTGTGGTCTGTGGACACTGTCTTGTGACTTTGTCCCTCACAATTATGAAACATTAAAATGGCTATCATCACTGCCCATCTTAATAATAATAATAATGTACATTTATCATGCGCTCATCAACGCCCTGAGCGCCCACATGATACATATTAACCCAAATATGATATTCTACACACATGTAGAGCATAGTCATACCAAAACAGTTTACATAAAGTATTATTAAAACAATTTTTTTTTTTAATGCACTACACTTAATGCAGGAGTCATTCTGGCGATGACAGTGTAATGATAGGTATATATAATCTCCCTGTTCCCCTACCTCCATACCCCCCTCCTCTCCTTCTTCCCATCCTCTAATATAATTGTTGATGTTAAGCACCATGTTTACTTTGAACTCTTTGTTGGATAGTCATACCACCATGGAACAATTTCTTCTGCTAATACAAAGACTTTAACAATGCATAGCCTTAATGAAAAAGTGGTCAGTGATCAGTGACCCTGGCTGTTTCAGTCAACTGAAACTTTCATCATGATTCTGAACCATCGTCACTGATACAACAGTACAAAGTGCAAATCAGTTACGTGCAGTTAAAACTATCCATCAGCGTCAACTCCATGGTTTCTTCTACAATAATGTTTGTGGTATTTGTTGCAGGTGGCCCTGGATGAAGAGGACAATCTTCCACAAATTGCAGAGCTTGGTCTAACGCTAAGATTATCCTTCTCCAATTTGGAACAGATTGCCTGTCAAAATTCCATCTCTTTTGTACAGCTGCATGAATGACACAACCCTCCAGTACCCTCAGGAACTAAAACTCTCATACATGCTCTCTAATGTGTCATGTTTGGTCCTTCGCCAAATCTCATTTTTACATCTGCAGTCTTGACTTGCTTTTTTATATTTTGTTGTTTTGCTTTTTGTCTTTGAAACACTGGACACCAACACACCACACCCAAAAGCATGAAAATAGCCTATGTTTTCATTTTTCACCATTTAACTGTTGTTTTGTTGCTGGAGAAAGGGGCTTACCCTGAAAATTCATGCATTGTGTATAGTCATATTAAACAAGTGTTCTTTTTAACCTTTTATGTGTTTGGATCTTGTTTTAGAATGTGAGCAGTAATCCTTGTTTCAGATTTTTTATGACACACATGGCTTGCACAAAAACTTCCATCATAATCAGAAACTGGCAGTTGAGGCCATAGTATGAGAAAAAGCATTATCATTCTCAGCTGGATTATGCAAGGATTTTATTTTCATCAAATTTAATAAGAAAGCCTCTTTTTTTACCTGATCATTCACTGTTCAGTGTCCCCACTGCTTCACAATAATTGAATGAGAACTGAGTGGCTACTTTTTTTTATATTTTTGGAAACAAAAATATCTATGCTAATATTTTGCTCTGCATGTGTAGGGTTTTATATGTACATTTTATACTATGGTGCAGATCATCTTTTGAAATGTTGGTTGAGTGAAAGGTTTCTGATGAAGCATTTTCATTCCTGATACAGTTATCATTTCACAAAAGAAAACATCTCAGGGGTGCCCTTAGAACATTGGAGACCTCTGAACCCCACACCAAAAAAATAGCATTTGGCAAATATTTGCTTATTTTGTGCCAAGTTCAAAATGTTTTGTAAAAGACATGGTTTCATGTTTGCATTTACAAATATGACAGTACTATATATTATTGTTACAGGCCTGTGTGGTAATTAAGTGTGTTCAACAGTGTGAGCATTTTCTTCACCAGTTCTGCATTCCAGTTTTTGTTTGATAAAGATATTCCATTCATCTGATGTATATTTTGCTTCTGGGTAAATTTTGTTCTCAACTAACATTGTTTTGATGCATATCATGTGTGTAAATTGCCAGCATGGAAGGCTGTAAAAGCATCGCTGTTGTTTTAATAGAGCAATACATGCACAGAAAAACAATGTGTTTTAAGCATTGTTTTTACTATCGTTTGTCCAATGTTTTGGATGCCCAGAACAAAGCATTTACTGAGGAGGATGGATCAGCCACACCAGAAATTCTTGCTGTTTTGATGTGCCCATGCAAAGAAAATAAACAACACAAATCAACTTTCTTGTGGACAGTCAGACTTAGATGAAGATTGTTGGAGACAGGAAACATACAATTTACAAAAGTAGTGGCATTTCAAGTTGGAATGTATTTGGAAAACACAGTTATTGGGATGAACATTATAAACTGACTCCAAAGTAGAATCAGTTGGGAGGAGGGGGAAGGGAGGGGCTCTTTTTTTCTTTTCTTCTCCTCTCCTTTTTGTTTTCTTTCTTTTGAACTGAATTGAATCTCTTTTTTTTCTGGCCACTTTTGGCTCTAATCTGTGGTAACCAGGCAAATTCATGCAATCTTGTTTTGCACTTTAATGAAAAAAAGGAAAAAAAACTTTTTTTATGCAGCTTATTATTTTCAGACTTGTGATGACAAAAAGTGTACTGTTTTAGGTTAGGATGATGTATTACAGATTTACAGAGAGAGGAAACTAGATTTATAATGAGAAAGGAAACATTTAATTCAAATTGCCAGCTGCAACCAGATTAGGGAACTGCTAGTCCGTCCACTATTCATGTTTCATTTCTTATAGTTGTATGAAGATCCAGTATTTATGTTGCGTGTTTGTATTTGTGATAATATCATTGGATGTTAATCTGCCAGATGCATGTCTTGCAAGAGTGCTATGATTAACTCACTCTCTGTCTCTCTCTCTCTCTCTCTCTCTCTCTCTCTCTCTCTCTCTCTCTCTCTCTCTCTCTCTCTCTCTCTCTCCTACCCCTCTCTCTCTCTGCTCTTCAAACAGGATTTTCCTGGACAGCACAAGTGTAATAAATATGCTTTAATGTGAGCAGTTTCAAGGTCACAGTGGTGTTAAATAGTTTGAAAATGAAAGTAGTTATTGACGGTAAGGGTGAGGGTAAAACTTTGCAAGGTTGTTAAATTCATGCACTGGGTCATGCATAGGTAAATAATGGTGAGCTTCTGACCCTACATAAACCATGTTTGTTTCTTCTTCTTTTTCCTTCAAATACTGTTTAAGCAATTTTGGTCTTTAAGTTTTGCCAGATTGTAACTTGTATGTATCCCAGTGTGCTTATACTACAAATTTATGACCTTGATAAATTTTAAGGTTATGAGTTGTCAGAAACTAGAGCTGAAAATTTTAAGGTTATGAGTTGTCAGAAACTAAAGCTGAAAATTCTTGTTTTTGGTCACACAGAGAGAGAGGGAAAGAGAGAGAGAGAGAGAGAGAGAGAGAGAGAGAGAGAGAGAGAGAGAGAGAGAGAGAGAGAGAGAGAGAGAAAGGTAATGAATTGGGTTACATTTAATTACACATGTGTTTACATATGTATTTGTGATGTTCAGCATTCTTTAGTCACAGTTCATTGAGAAAGCTTTCAAGTAAGCCAAAAATTCTGAACAGGATGTGGTGTTACTGTTGTTTTTATTTACACTAGAAAATTCTTGTTTCAGTTTTTTTTTTTTTTTTTTTTTCCCCCAGAAACTAAAGCTGTAAATGGTATTGCAGTGTTTTTTGTTTTTGTTTTTTGTTTTAATCCAGTCAGGTCTGATTATGTCAACATGTGTTAGCATTGTTGATAGTGTTAACAGTTTTATATGCCAGCTGAAAGAGAAAAGGCATGTGTTAAATAAGTCTTTCATCAGGGAACTTTGAAATGTTTCAGTTGTTTCAAGCTGGAATCAGCAGTGAGTCCTTTGTGTTGAAGTCAAAAGTATATGGGAAAACAATTAAGTCTTTGTGTGTTTTGTGTGTGTGTGTGTGTGTGTGTGTGTGTGTGTGTGTGTGTGTGTGTGTGTGTGTGTGTGTGTGTGTGTGTGAGCACTTCAGCATGTATATATACGAATGTGCTGTTCATAAAAATATGGTGAACTCTCCAATTTTGTTCCTTTTGAAAAATGCACTGTGAAAGAGGAAAAACACTTCTAAACCTTGTTAATTACTGTATTATTGTTTCCTGCTTACTGCACTTCACGATGTCTATGGAACTTACAAGCAGAGTTCCATTTTACTGTAGCCTACAGTGGCACTGCAATCGTGCATCCGCCCCTTCCTCTCACATTCAGTCCTAGTAATTGTAGCTGCGTGTTCATAAACCTAATGAAGGAGCGGTGGGTGACATGCCAGGGCTATAATCTGGCAAATTTATGTGCATCCAAGGTAAACATTTCTTTGTAGGGAATGTAATGTAGCAGTTGTACAGAAACTATATGTATCTTCTCTTTTGTCTGGTATGAGGGATTTTTGTCTTCTTTGTTTTCCATCTCTCTCTCTCTCTCTCTCTCTCTCTCTCTCTCTCTCTCTCTCTCTCTCTCTCTCTCTCTCTTTCTCTGTGCCAACCTCAGAGGCACTGTTCCCGCGCCGCTCAGTCGTCCCAGCGTCTGGCTACACCGAACTGAGACTCATTCCGCATCGCGACCCCGCCCCCAGAGGTCCACAGGAGGTGACGTCAGATCGTTGGTGGGCTGTCGGCATCCGTACCTCCGGCCACACCCAAGACTCATTCCGCTTCGCGGCCCCGCCCCCAGAGGTCCACAGGAGGAGACGTCAGATCGTTGGGGGGAGGAGGGGATGGTGCCATCCAGTGGAGACGTAGCACTGCTGCCGAGTCATTTCGGTGGTGTTTATTAATGCCTGGTATGATTCAGCATAATATGAAGCTAGGATACCACTTACTTTGCCCCCCCCCCCCCCCCCCCCCCCCCCCCCCAACTGACGCCTATGTCAGCTCACTCGCGGAGTCAAGCTGAGTGAACATCCCCTCCAGAGAGCAGACTGCCACTACATCCCTGTGTGGACTCTGACGTTGAGGGCTTTGATCACAGAACTGCCTCAGACACAGAATGTCAGCTAAGTCGCGGAGTCAGGCTGAGTGAACGTCATCTCCAGGGAGTAGACCGCCACTACATCCCTCGATCACACCAGTCCTTCTATGTGAACTCTGACGTTAAGGGCTTTGATTACAGAACTGCCTCAGACAAGGAAGGAGGCAAGAACACCGAGAGTAAAGTAGATCACCGTGAGAGCTTGGCATGAAGGGCTACAGAAGCTAACAATATTGTTTTTATGCCGTGATATATGAGGAAGAGGATGATAACTGAGGATGGTGGTATGAAGGTCCAAATCAGTTTGAGGTTATTTGACAGGGCCGCCGCAGACCGCGCTTACTGTCATAATTATCCCGGTGTTAACCAAACCCAAACTCCAACAGCACTGGTTTACGACATCCTTCCTTCAACCACTGCTGTATTTAGTTACGCTATAGGGTCCAGAAAACTGTCAGCTAATGAGCAGTTATTCTGTTGGTGCTCAAACAGTAGTAAGTTTGTTACAAACAACTCAAATAAAACAAGGCGTGTCATTTATATCCGCCAACAAAGTTTACACCAGCACAAACAAAACCACAATTGTTTAAATCGAGACGGAACTCTCTTTTTTGTTTTTAACCGGGTGGATGCGTCTCATGTTTACGTGCGTGCTTTGGCGCTAGGTTGCTTCAACAGTCATATTAGTACCCGAACCTTTCGGAGGGCGCTGACCGCGTCGGTGGACAGCTGCGCGGAGATAAAGAGTGCCCCTTCAGTGGCGTAACTAAATCTGGCAGAGTTTTGGAGGAAGGTGCCGGAAAGCGATGCTCGGAGTGTGAACCAGATCCAGGCCGAACTGCAGCATCATCAGCGTTAGTCAAGTAATTAGAGCAACACCCTTAATAAAGACGCATCTGTGAAGTGGATGAAGCTCGGCTGTGTGGTCCCAGCCTTCTTGTTGGGCCCATGGCACTCCAGGCTCTGGGTAGGAGCTGGTCAGGGCTGAAAAATCCCACATAACTCTAATGGGATTTGAACCCAAGACTTTCTGACCCGCAGTCCGAAGCACTAACCAGTACGCTACAAGGGCGGGTCCTCTGGGCCATCTTAATACACCCCACATCTCTCCACATCGGTTACCAGTGTACGCTTTGTTTTCCTTAACACTGTTAAAGGAACTACCAGCCTTCTCAGTTCCATGAATTAACAGTTTAAAAAAAAAAAAGATTTTGGTTTGGTGGTGGTGGTGGTGGAGTGTGTGCGTGTGTGTGTGTGAGAGAGAGAGAGACAGACAGACAGACAGACAGACAGAGAGAGGAGGTGTTTTGGGTAGTAAAAATAAAGTCATTGATAACTTTAGCACACTGTTTGATTATGAGCGAATTCTATTGTCAAAGTAGAACAACGGTAGGAGCTGTGTCATTTTATTTTATTTTATATAGAACATACAGCTGTCAGTTATATATATAAATTGTATAGCTCTTTCTTTCTTTTTCTTTCTTTTTTCTTGTCCCCCCCCCCCCCCCCCCCCTCTCTCTCTCTCTCACTCTCATGCATTTGCATTTTGTTGTGCCAGCCATTTATTGTTACTATTTTGGTTTATAGCCACGTCTAACCGTTGTGAAATTTGTCCAATGTTTTCTTTTAGTTTCATGTAGTCTTCACTTGTAGTGGGATGTCACCATTGTGGGATGTCACTGTAGTGGGATATGGCTGATGTAATGGGATGTCACTGTAGTGGGATGTCGCTGATGTAGTGGGATGTGGCTGTCATAGTGGGAAGTCATTACAGTGTGATGTGGCTGATGTAATGGGACGTCACTGTAGTGGGATGTCGCTGATGTAGTGGGATGTCGCTGATGTAGTGAGATGTCACCGTAGTGGGATGTCGCTGATGTAGTGGTATGTCACTGTAGTGGGATGTCGCTGATGTAGTGGTATGTCGGTGATGTAGTGGGATGTGGCTGTAGTGGGATGTCGCTGATGCAATGGGATGTCACTGCAGTGGGATGTGGTTGTCATAGTGGGTGTCACTGTATTGGGATGTCGCTGATGTGGGATATCATTGGTGTAGTGGGATGTACTGTAGCGGGATGTCACTGATGTAGTGCGATGTCAGTGTAGTGACTGTCACAGTGGGTGTCACTGTTCTGGATGACTCGCTCACCTGGAGGCGCTGTAGTGGAAGTCGCTAGAGCGTAAATAAATCGGCGTTGGCACGTGACGACCGGCGCGCTGTTCGGTTTCATGGAATAACGTAATATGTAGGGGGCTGCGTGATGGCAGCTGCCGTGAACACGGAAAACCCAGCCTATATGTATCATAGTTTGCTGTGATATGACTTGCGTGGTTGTTGGGCGGGGAAAAACAAACAAACAATTACGTACAAAGTGTAAGATGCGTAATCTCAAACGATTCGATCAGTTATTTCATATGTCGTAACTTTTTGAGTGCCATTCTTCCAGGCACCCCACAACCCGTAACCGGATAAACATACTATTTTCATTTATCGTCATTCGACTGTAGCTCGTTTTGTCGCTTTGAAAAGGGGGCTTAACCCTAAAACTGGCACACGTTGCCTTTCTAAGATTAGCGTTCTTTTGTCACATTTGTGTATTTAGATCTTTTAATGTCGCTTTGCGAAAATCAGAAACCCTTACGAAAGAGTGTTCATGACATATATGTGTAATGTTAGATTTTCGTGAAATACAATTTTGATTACGGCACAAACAACCTTTTTATAGCCTATAGACCACATGATCGTGGACTGCGTAAAAAAAAAAAAAAAAAAAAATTCGTCTAGATGTATAACTGATTAAGATTACCGTCAAAGATTACCGGGCCTCTGAGCTTACTTTTTTGGTGATCTGTCTTTGCGGTGTTAATTTGAGAGGGATTACTGTACAGCCAACAAAGTATCCAGCCATGACCACACGCCGGTCGATTTCAGTTCTTACTGAGCACACACGTATGTGTGTGTAGGTAAACTACACGCTAATATATAACACCGTGGCCATTTGCTAATAGCCCATGCAATTATACGGAGTTCAGTTCATTAGGCTGTAGGGCTACGCCTAAATTTCCCGTTCAGAACTGTTGTATTTATATGTAGGTCCTACACCATATAAAGTTGGCAGATAGTGTTTTCTACCCCCCCCCCCCCCACCCCACCCCAAACACACACACACACACACACACACACACACACACACACACACACACACACACACACACACACACACACACACACACACACCAAAATGCAATTTTAGATCGAAGTATACAAAACAAAACAAAAAATCCAGTAATTGTCGACGTATATATATATAAAGGACGGAGGTGCTCTTCTAGTAATGTTTGAAATGTCATCGATGAAAGGAGTTTATTTAATTTGAACTGGTGTGCTTAAAGAGAGAAAGATAGATATAGACAGAAAGAGTGGGAGGTGGGAGGGTAGCATTTCTTTTGCAGGAAAAGTTGCATCAACTGGAACAATCTTCGAGGCTGCAAAGTAATCCTAAATAGAAGTCGTATTTCTAAACACTATGAGGACTTTTTTAAACTGCGGTCAGATCTTTAACACACACAGGAATTATCTTTCTTTCTTTCTTTTTCTTGGGGGTGGGGGAGGGGGGGGGGGGGGCAAAACTAAAGACTGAAACTAAACTTTCCGATTTATCCACCACTCTAAGCACCTGAGTTGGCTGGAAAGACAGGTGAGAACATTCCTACCCTGAATCAACCTAAATGGGGTTCGAACCTACAACCTTTTGAACCGAATCCAGACCCCTTGACCATCACATCTTCGCGCAAACAACATGATCTACAGCAAACACAGAATGCCACTGTAACATACGGCATTCTTAGAAAATGCCTTTGCTGAGTCGAGGCCAAAAAAAAAAAAAAAAAAAAAAAAAAACTGACATGAAGTCGGAGGTTAAGCGTAGGTCATTTATGTAACAAAACCCGTTTTCTGTTTGGGAGATACTGAATATCTACAATATTCCAGGCTGTAAATTTGATATCGTCAGTTGATATCTAGGGCTTAATATTAAAACACTGTTGCACTGCTGATCTGCGTGTGTGTGTGTGTGTGTGTGTGTGTGTGTGTGTGTGTGTGTGTGTGTGTGTGTGTGTGCGTGTGCGTGTGTGCTGCTGTTTTTGTTTTGTTTTTGTTGTTGTTGTTGTTGTTGTTGTTGTTTTTATTACAAATGTTTATCAATGCAAACTAAAGATCAGCCACCGACGGCTGATCGCGCAAGTAACGAGCCAGATTGTAGACAAACTTCCAACGTCAGAACTGGTTCCACAAGCATTATTTCATCAGAACAGACACCTTCAGAATCGCGACCGAGACTCGACAGCTAACCCATAAACACAGGTAGCACCCGCTCGAGACTTGGCAAATCCAGACCATCATAGTGTTTTGGAACCGAGACTAGTTCCGCTCCGATGCGCATGAGCAGCGTAGTTGTGCCGAAACCCCATAGCGTGTGATCAACCCGATCCTAAAGACCGAAGTGAGCGATACTTGACTGCGTGCTGCCCACCCATTCAACGTCGCCAAGCCTCTGCAAACACGTCAATAACACACCGCGGATTTGGATTTAGGGTTAGGGAGATAAGCCGTCCGGACCGCCCGCCCCGCCACACCAGTCCTATTGCCATGGAAGAGAGAGCTAGGTGGAAACATGGAGTTCTTCGGAACGTGAATTCACCAGCCCGGCGGCAGGATGGGATAGAGACAAGCTGAAATCGTATGACGTATCAGGGAGGAAAGCTGCGGAAAACAATTGTGTTTCACGTGTGTTACGATGGTGGACTAGTGCTAGTAAGTCCTGATCTGGACCAACACGGAAGACTTGTTTGACAGTTTGTTTAGGTGTTCTCTTTTTTCTTCTTTTTTCTTTTTCTTTTTTTCACTCTCCCTTCGCAACCTTTTTTTGTGTGTGACAGACACGGTTTCTTGTTGAGGAGGTTGTGTAATGTAACATCTGTGGTGGCGAAAAAGGCAGCACGTGAAATTTCAAGAGATTTCAATCGTGGCGGGGTATTTTGTTTTACGACGTTACATCGCTGAGGCATTTGATGGACAAGCTGTCCCAGGTACATTTGTCCGGCATTACCAGTGGCGTCATTCACAGCGGAAACGTGTGTAAACGGTCCAACAGTTTCTAACCAGGTAAGTGAAATCAATCTGTCCCTGTGCTGTCATAAGTAAATAAAGCAATAAATAAATAAATGAGAATGACTGAAAATTAAATTAATATGGCGAAGAAATGAATGTTTGCTCAGCATTTTTATAGACCTTAACACGCACACACGCACACACACACACACACACACACACACACACACACACACACACACACACACACACACACACACACACACACACACGAAAGCATTGGCGCGCGCGCACGCACACAAACACATACACACACACGCGCGAACGCACGCACCCCTCCCCCCCCCCCCCCCCCACACACACACACACACACACACACACACACACACACACACACACACTAAGAGAGAGAGATAGCCTATGTCTTCTCCAAACAAGGACAATGGCAGCATTAAACCCAGCGAATTGTAACTGGAGTCGTTTTCTGCTTCACCGTCCCCCCACCCCGACTCCTCGTTGATTCATCTGTTCTAGTAACCCCGCACTCAAACCATTGCTGACTCGAACTCACCCGGGCGGAAAGGGGGGGGGGGGGGGGACTAGTATTCTTTTTCTTTTTTTTATTACGAGAGGAACGGTAGACAGGCGCCCATGAATTATGACAAAGAGCTTATCCTTGTCACAGAGCCTTTTGTGTTCGCCTAAGAAAGAAATAGGATCCACTTCATTGCGTTCACGCAGCTCAAGTTTGATCACATGCAGCGCTTGGGTATTTATTGTCCATGGTTTGCAGGTATAGTAATCGGAAAAATAACTGAACGGATCGTGTGTGTGTGTGCATGTGTGTGTGTGTGTGTGTCTGTGTGTGTGTGTGTGCTTGCTTGCCTGCCTGTTTGCCTAGGAATGGACTTGCAGTTATGCCACTGCAAGTTCTTATGTCACTGCTAGTTCTAATGTCACTGCAAGTTCTTATGTCACTGCAAGTCCTTGTTCTGCCTGTTGGCCTGGTCCCATGTGTTCACAACAGAACACCACAGTCTGAAGGGCCAGGTGCAGATACTAACTGAACAAGTCTTTGGCATTAAGGCCCAAAGGTGAGCCGCTTTGGCCTAGTGGTACTGCGTTAGGCTGGTGACCAGAAAGACCTCGGTTCGATTCTGCCTCGGCTCTCCTCTCTCTTCAAAAGTTGTGGTGTATGGACGCTGTCTTGGTGACTTTGCCCCTCACAATTAAGGAAATATTAAAACGGCTTTCATCGCTGCCCATCTGAATGCAGGAGTCATTCTGGCGGTGACAGTGTAAGCGTTAGGGATAGTCTCCCACTTCCCCCATCTCCTGGGATCTCGGTCCCCGCCAGGACCTCTTCGGAGACAACTCGGCGTTACACAAGTCTAACCAGCCATCCAACCAACCAATCAGGGCCCAAAGAAGGCATTT
>OY757543.1:9189278-9224711 GCA_963584105.1 Alviniconcha strummeri
AAACCATTGGTTACCATTTAGAAATCAATTGAAAACCATTGCCCGAGATGTGAAAACATTGATTACACCGCCTCTGTCCGTGGTGGAAAACCGTTGATTACACCTACCTGGGATGAAAGCCATTGATTATAGACCTCTTCCTCCTGTGGTGGAAAACTGTTGATTATGCCTCCTCTGCCCGTAGTGGAAAATTAATGATTATACTTCTCTGTTCATGATGGGAGCTCATTGATTACACCTCCTGTGCCCGTAGTGGAAAACTAGTGATTATACCTTGGTCCGTGATGGGAGCTAATTGATTACACCTCCTGTGCCCATAGTGAACTATTGATTATACCTCTGTCCGTGGTGGGAGCTAATTGATTACACCTCCTGTGCCCGTAGTGAAAAACTAGTGATTATACCTCTCTGTCCGTGCCCTAGTGAACTACTGAATATACCTCTGTCCGTGATGGGAGCTAATTGATTACGCCTCTTGTGCCCGTGGTGGAAAACTAGTGAGTATACCTCTCTGTCCGTGATGGGAGCTCATTGATTACACCTCCTGTGCCCGTGGTGGAAAACTAGTAAGTATACCTCTCTGTCCGTCATGGGAGCTCACTGATTACACATCCACTGTCTGTGGTGGAAAACTAGTGAGTATACCTCTCTGTCCGTGATGGGAGCTCATTGATTACACATCCACTGTCTGCGATGGAAGACCATTGATTACACTTTTTCTATCCAGGATGGAAAACATTGGTTTGACCCCCCCCCCCCCCCCCCCCCCTTGTTCTCTTCCTAAAGCTTGGAGGAGGTCAGAATAAATATAGCTTTGCATGCTTCACCCACCGCTAGAAAGTGCGCTTTCGTCATTTCTAGGTGTAATTAACAGCATTTGATCAACAAGTGCGGAAACTAAACATGTAATCTCTCTCTCTCTCTCTCTCTCTCTCTCTCTCTCTCTCTCTCTCTCTCTCTCTCTCTCTCTCTCTCTCTCTCTCTCCCCCCGCATCTCCCTCCGACTCTGTGTGTCCTTCTCTGTCCCTCTCCACCTCTCTCTCTCCCTACCCAGTATCAGAGAAAATTTCGCTTTTTTTAAACTACATGCAAAAGCATACTACCATTGCATACACGTAAAATACATTCGCTGTCATTTCCTTCACCTCGTTGCACAGTGGCAGGCATTTTCATGACGAGAATTTTGGTGATGACGTTGTCTTCTTCCTCTTCCACGTTTCTCGTCGTTGTTGTTGCTATTGTTGTTGTTGCTGCTGCTGTTGACCTTCTCTTCTTATAGTCCTGAGACTTTCCTGTGAGATTGATAGAACGTTAGCATCAAATTACTAATTGACTTCTGCTTCTTTCTGCTGTTTCCGTTGTTGTCTCCTTCTTCTTCCAGTTTTCTTTCTTCTCCCCCTCCCCCTCCTCCTCCTCCTCCTCCTGCTCCTCCTCCTCCTCCTCCTCCTCCTTCTTCTTCTTCTTCTTCTTCTTCTTCTTCTTCTTCTTCTTCTTCTTCTTCTTCTTCTTCTTCTTCTTCTTCTTCTTCTTCTTCTTCTTACTGCTGATCTTTCGCCCTGATATAACCGCAATGGTTGACTGGACGCAAAACACCAAGTTACTTACTGCTTGCTCTTTGTCTTCTTCTTCCTCGTCCTCTTCTTCTTCTTCGTAGACTATTGCTGGGGATTTTTCGAAATAATTATTTACTCATAGCTGAATTGTCTTTCACTTGTTACTATATGTATATTCAAAATATTTACTCATAGCTGAACTGTCACTTGTTGCTGTATATTTCCAGGCAGCCAGCCTAAATGGTGACAAGCATCCCGAGGAGCATTGGCACGTACCGCTCGCCCCACACCGTGGTCAGTGTCACCTTTGCCAGGGACGGCCAGAGACCACCACCACCTGCTACTGCATTCTCTGGCAACGTTTGTCTGGCGTGGATTCAGTCACAATGTAAGCCCCAAGAAAAACAACACTGCCTTCTAGGGATCCACTGCTTCCTACACCTGTTCACAGCTTCGCGATTTCGGACAGAATCTGTTATGGTGGATATGCCTGGGTAAAAGTGGAACTCCGAATCGAACACACGTCCATACACAGACAATGATGTCACAGGCGGAGAGACTCCGCAGCGGGCAGCTAGCGGAGACAGAGATCCAACTCCCGCCGTCCACGAACGAGGACAAGGTCCTGTCTCGCCTGAACCAGAACTACCGGCTGTCCAAAGCCCAGCAGATCCTCCGCCTCCTCAAGGACCAGGACGAGCTCAACAAGCGCTTCCGCGACTGCGCGCTGCTGGACGACGATGACGACGGAGGAGAGAAGGGCCCGGGACGACGCCAGCAGGCCGACGGGGACGAGGACAGCTGGAGCGTGCAGGAGGAGCAGCGGAGTGAGGCGGGAGGCAGTGACACCTCGGAGAACGAAGCGGAGCGGCGCGCGGCCAGGCGTGTCGCTCTCCGGAAGCACCGCAACAGCCTAGACCCCGGCCGCTGCAAGACGTCGATGGGATTCTACAACGAGGCGGAGGTGACGGAGATTCCCTACGACACGGACAGCGACAACGTGGCCGGCTTTGAGTCGGCCTGCTCGACGCCCCGGGGAGTGACCAGCGGCTCCCTCTCCGCCCGCGGTCCGCCCCGCCACGGCCTGTACGGGGCTCTGCACGCGGGAGGCAGAGCAGGAGGAGGAGGAGGAGCAGGAGGAGGAGGAAGCGGCAACGCCAGGCTGCGGGTGTACCACCTGAAGATGGGCGAGAGCGACGTCAACGTGAGGGAGCTGGCCATCCCGGAGGAGTGCGTGGTGCAGTCGGCTCGCTCCTCCCGCCCCAAGACCTCCATGACCCCCACCCCGTCGCCGCGCAACCACTACTACCGCCAGCAGGCGCACCCGGAGTCGCCGCACGGCAAGTCGCCCCAGCACAAACCCGCCCACCAACACCAACACCAACACCACAGCTGCAGCCGCAGCCACAGCCACGGCCACGGCCAGCACCAGCAGCACAACCAGCACCAGCAACAGCCGTTCCACTACCACCAGCAGCAGCAGCCCTTCGGCGGGGTGGGCGACACGAGGCAGGCTATCATCTCCCGCCTGGACCCCCACCACCCCATGGCGGTGCGACCGTTCTGCGAGAGCATGGGCGGCCAGGAGGAGCCCTTCAGGTCAGCGTCGCAGCAGTCCTCGTCGTCGCAGCCGTCCACCCCGAGGGGCGGGTCACGCGGCCAGGGCGGGGTGGCCTCCTACTACAACCACACGGAGGTGACGCTCTTCGACATGGCCCCGGCTTTGGTCAGGGACTCCCCCAGCCGCTCCAGCTCCAGACGAGCTGCTGGCGGTGGCGGCGGTGTCGGCGGTGGCGGTGGTGGAGGAGGTCACGGCACCGGCCTCGCCAGGTCCACGTCCTTCGCTGACCATCAGCGCGTGCTGCCAGCTTCGAACCGCACCCTCCTCTCCGTCGACAGCTCTCCCATTCAGCTGGGGGACGTCAGCCCGCGGGGAAGGACCCCAGGCGAAGACCCCGGCTGCGCGCCCAGAAGGCCCCGCTCCACGCGCGTGAAGAAGAGGGTCGGCGAGATGCCCCGGGGCCCCGTGCACACCTCCATGCACGTGATCGGGGAGCGCGCGCACCCGGCCGCCATGACAGTGATGAAGCTGCCGCCGCTGGACAGTCCGGTCAGCAAGGGGGGCTCGGGGAGGGACTTGGTCTGTGTCGGCAAAGACTGAGAAGCGGGGAGGTGCGTGTTCGGCCCGTTGCACCGTGACAAAAAGACGACAGGGAACCCCCACACTGGACCCCAAACCGTGTAGCGTACTAGAGATCAGACAAGATGAGATAGTACCAGACCTAACGAAACTGCCGTAAACCAGTAAAAATGGAAGAGAGTGAAATTCCGTCAAGTCTGAGGTGCAGTGGACGAAGACTGATATATGCTTTTGGTGTTTGTCTTGAAACAGTCTTGCACGGATCAGAACGACTCTGTGATGTTAAAGGAAAAACTGACAAACTGGTTGCGATTTATAATTATCACCGAAAACGTGGACTCTCCGTCGACATAATTACCACCAAGAACATGGACTCTCCGTCGACGTAAATACCACCGAAAACATGGATTCTCCATCGACATAATTATCACCCAAAACATGGACTCTCCGTCGACATAATGACCACCCGAAAAACATGGACTTTCCGTTGATGTAATTATCACCAAAAACATGGACTCTCCGTCGATGTAATTCTCACCAAAAAGATTACCTCAACGCGTGTGTCTTGTAGTGCGGTGGGCAAGACTGATGCACTCCAAAGAACGATGACCCCGTTGCCTATCAATTAGTGACTTCGTTGCCTGTATAAACTTCGACCATAGACGTCATTGCTTGAAGGGAAACCGAGGCGAAGACGCAAGCTCAGTGGCCGGAAAAAGGAGAAAAGGTACAAACGTTTCACTCTGCAGGCTCTGTTTGATCGTTCTATGCTTCAGAAAAAAGAAGCACTTGTAGTCATGCTTCCAATCTGAGTTCCCCGCGGCGCAGCCGTGTTCGTTCGTTCCTTGCTAATAAAGAGAGCAGAACGAAGGTTGGCACTTGACGTATTTGATACTTTTTCCATTATATATTCCAGCCGTGTACATGACGTCACGGACACAGATTGCCTGGGCACAAAAATGGCAGCGCTCACGGTCGTGTTTTCGCGACTTCTAATCGTCGGTCGCCCTGATATAACCGTAATGGTTGACTGGGCGTAAAACACCAAGTCACTTACTTGCTCCAATCGTCGATATTTAACCAACAGGGCTAGAAATCGAGTGAAAAACACACAACTTGTATGTGTGTCTAATTTGTATTCCGTTCATATCGGTAGGGCTCTTGACGCTTCTTCTCTTCGGTTACCCTTTCAAGATATTACTCACAACTTGTCCTGCGACATGCTGGCACAAGGCAGGCACGATGCTATATGCTTGAGAAAAAGACTCACGTTGTCTTTGTCTCTATCCTATGTACAGTGTTTCAGGATATGTTCTAAAACAGCAGCCACTCGAACTTGTGAAAATATGTGGCCTGCGATGGACGAATATAGCTTACGCCTAGCGGCCCTTGAAACAATTCACCTGGACATCTTCGCGAGGGAAAAGGCGAGAAGGGGCCTTGTGCGGTGTGTGTACTTTGCCTTGAAAACGTTCTTCTTCTTTTTTCTTTTCTTTTTAACCTTGCTGTACAGACAGAGACGATCGGAACAATGTTCTACCGTGATTTGCTGTGTCGACGGCTGAAACTGGAAAGGCCAAGTGTTACGAAATTACTAGTCTGCATGGCGTGCAGAGGCATAATTATGCTCTCGGCGTGTGTGTGTGTGTGTGTGTGTGTGTGTGTGTGTGTGTGTGTGTGTGTGTGTGTGTGTGTGTGTGTGTTTCTGAGCTGTTCTTTTCAAAAAGAGAGGGGCAATGAAAACGTAAACGTTGAATATTCACACAAACCGTGTAAGTGTGTAAAGGAAATCTCAATTACTCCGTTCGTTCTGCCCAGGTACACGAACGGCGATGCACCACACGTTTTTAGCTTTGGACTCGTGAAAAAAAGAAAAAGATCTGAAGACAAAATCGTGTCGTTCGTATACACCTTGTTTTATCCTGGACATGCTTTGAAGGAGTCGGTGTCTGATGCGACAGTAAAACACGCTTGTGTTGTTTGAGATCGGGAAGGGTTTTGTGTTCGTCAGTAAATCGAGATATTGTATCTAAGAGTTCTGGGCTATTCCTCCCCATCCCACCTACACCCCCCACACCCATCCCACGATACTATATTCAACGTTGCGCGGAGGTTAATTTAAAAAATAAAAATAAAAATAAAAAATAAAATGGAACTATTCTTTTCTCTGAGATGACTTCTTAATTGTTCGTGTTTCCAGAACAGAAGCATTGTCTCTTCAGGGGGCGAGTATTTTGTCACTGTTGAACAGCGATCAACAGATGGTATTAATAGCAACTGGACAATGTCTGTCTCGTTGTGAGGACGTGGGAATAGCTTGTACAGTTGACATGTGAGTTGGTGAGTTGGCCAGTGATTGGTTGCCTTTGACTGTTCGTCAAAGACTCTTGGGCCTGCTTGTACGGTTTGCTGTTTTGTGACGACTTTCTTTTTGTTTATGAAAATATATTTAAAAAAGAGTGTACGACATATTGTTATGTGAAAAGACGTAATAGAGTCGTTTTGTGAAAATATTTAACATTACACTTTTACAATACTGATGGTCTTCCCTGTGATATTTGTTCAATGTACATTCTTAAATATATTCAGTGAGACTGTACTTCAAGGCAATTATTATTGTACGTGAGTACGCTATCATTCGCTTCACAAGTTCAGAGTCTTATCACTGACTGATTATGCTGATGCTAGGCTATGCTTACACGCGCGCGCACACATCACATACATGCACACAAAAACACACGCGCGCACTCTCGCACGCACACACGGACAGACGCACATTTCAGACCGAGTCTAATCACCGACTGGTTGTACTAATGATAGACTATGCTTACACGCTCGCGCGTGCATACATCAGACACATACACACAAAAACAGACACACACACACACACACACACACACACACACATACACACACACACACACACACACACACACACACACACACACACACACACACACACACACACACACACACACACACACACACACACACACACACACACACACACATGGCAGCCCACCAAGAATCGCACGCACGCTCATTCCAAAGACCTGAACTGTGACAAACTTGTACAAGAATAATTATAGACAGTATCCACAGCGCAGTGGGGTGTCTGTCCCTGGGAAAACCTGGGCACGAACAAAGTGCATGAGGATAAAGAACACTGGTGTGAATTAACTATATACTCATCCCACCGGCGCTGCCGCTTACCTAACATTACGTGGGCTACATTTACAAGCGACTGAGATAATTACCTGTTGCCAATGTGTATTTTTTACGACGAGGCAAGAATAATTTGGACGGCTGGGTAAATTGCTGGTTGCTGGTAAGACCAAGTGTACACTTTGTACTAAGTATTATTAGGCAGCGTGCATACATGCATGGGCACCGAACTCCAAGCACTGGTTTACGACATCCTTCCTTCAACCACTGCCGTAATTGATTGGTTTAGGAAAACTGTCAGCTAATGAACAGTACTTCGTTAATGCTGAAATGGCAGTAAGTTTGTAACAGACAACTCAGATTATACCAGGCGTTTCTTATATAACCGCCCAAGTTGCTTATGCAAACACAGATAAAGCAAAATTCGTTTGAATCTAGGTGTAACTCTTTTTTTCTTTTTTCTTTTTTACCGGGGGCGGACGCGCCTCGTGTGAAGGTGCGTGCTTGGACGCTACAGTCTCATTAGTACCCAAACCTTTCGGAAGGCGCTGACAGCGTCGATCAACAGCTGCGCGGAGATAAAGAGCGCCCCTTCAGTGGCGTACCCAATTTTGGCAGAGTTTGGAGGAAGGTGCCGGAATGCGATGCTCGGAGTGTGCAGGCATAGTGCGGGAATGACACCGTCAGTCAGGATGGTAAACCGGCTCACACGGAACTCGTCAGGAAACGCTCGTCCACTCTCGTCCGAACGATTGCTGTGTGGTCATTGGTGTAAAGGAGCGGAACTGGTCCGCGCGACCTGATCTCCAGTATATATATATACAAAGTTTTGACGAATGTCATTTGTTTCAGTTATGTATGTCACTGACGTGTGTGTGTGTGTGTGTGTGTGTGTGTGTGTGTGTGTGTGTGTGTGTGTGTGTGTGTCATTGTGTGCGTGCGTGCGTGTATGTGTGTGTGTGTGCGTGCGTGCGTGCGTGCCCGTAAGTGCAGATGGGAACGATTCGTCGTACACATACACGCGTGCGCAGACACACACGTGACATACATAACCGACAAAACTGACATTCGCCAAAAACATTTACCGCACTGCACGTGCATGGCCATGTTAATGAACGAGTGCCGTGAGTGTGTGAACGCGCGTGGTGTGTGAGTGCGCGCGTTTCGGCGAGTGTTAGGCTGTCATAAAACGTGTGTTTGTATTACCTGTATCTGTATATGTGCGCCCCCCCCCTCCCCCCCCCCCACTCCCTCTTCTGTGAGTTCACACCTCTCTGTCAGTCATACGCCCTCAGTCAGACAGACAATAATTTACTGCGTGATGAATCAGTTGCCGCCAGGTTCGATGGCTTTTTCATCATTTTACAGGTGGTTGACTAGTTACTAAGTAATGCAGTTACTTCCCTGTCGGTTACATGATCATTATGTAATGAGCTACGTGGCTGGTTAGATATCTTAATGGATTAGTTGATTGGTTACTTGGTCAACCAGTAGTGCAGCCTGTGTGTCTACACAGTTAAGTCACCAGTCAAGTTGATTGGTTTATACACCAGTTATATTTACGAGAGTGTATGTTCTTGTCGCTTGGAACCTTGACAGAAGGACTTCAGTCTTCTGGGATTATCTCGAGGCCAAAGCCTGCAGTTAAGCTGTAAATCCTAATGGGAGAGGATTAAGCTAAGATCTCCTAGTTACGACACCGTGCACACGATCGAGCGCCGGGACACCTAACTGACCCGTGTGAGACCCGAGCTCTGACTGAGTCTCTAAGTGCGTCACTCTCTGATCCACGACTTGACCACAAGAGTGACAGAAGGACTTAAGACCACAGATGCAGGCGTTAAGTTTCCTTTAAGTGTGAGTCAGTTTGGGCTTTGTCGAGATTTTTCCCCTTTCCCAAGCCTGGGGCATGCACGGTACGTGATGGCCTTAGGTGCTAAGCGTGCTACCAGATTTTTAGCCCGGGTTTTGTGATTGAAAGTTAGCGGGACTGGACGTAATACCAAAAACAACAACAAAACAATAACAACGAAATAATAAATAAAAATAAATAAAATAACACACACACACACACACACACACACACACACACACACACACACACACACACACACACACACACACACACAAACAACAACAACAAACGCTATCAAATGCATGAAGTAGCTCCTTGTCGCAGGCCGCCATCTCTTTTCGAGTTCGGCACGGGAGGCGCGTTCCGCATGCCCACGTCTTCTTCTTCTTCTGTTTACACTCACACTCTACAACCATGACTGTTACCGAGGATGGGGGCAGGAAGGGGGGGGGGGGGGGAGGGTCGGGGCTGCTGACAAGCTGAGTTGTCACCAGGGGGGGAAAGAAAAAAAGAAAAAAACGCTGATTCTGATACGAAGACTTGACACCCGAAGAACAAGAACACATCGACCGCAGGGAGCCGTTTGGCCAGCCGTGAAACTTTGATGGGTGTTTATGTGCATCCAGGCCCGATCATCTTCATCAGTCTTTGTCCCAGATCGGGACACTGAATCTAGAGTAGTAGTCTGGATGCTGCTGTTCCTGGTAATAAATACGTTCTGACAATTAGTGACAGCGATCAGTTGCAATAACGGTATGCAGAGCCCTTTAGGCCTGACCGACTGTCTATTCGGAGAGTAACTTACGTTGTAACAGGGAATCAGACAAACTCGTGTCTTAGTAACTTCTGTTTTGAACTGGTGTAAAGGATTTTCAGCGTTAGTCTGCCTGAGGTGACCTTATGCGGTTGACGGGACCTTAAAATCCAAGAACTATCTCATCAGTACTGTTACCTGCATTCCAACAACAAACGAAGGATCTTCTTTGGGATTCCAGTCAGTTTATTTCATCACAGACTCACACATTTACACGGAACAAGAGCTTTGTAGAAACAGCACTCACCAGGTTTTCTTTAAATGCCGCACAAACCTGCCCCTCCCCTTCCATGGCCCAACAATCGCAACGCAATCTTAACCAACACATACTGCACCCTGTCATTGGCGGGAGCTGCCACAAGTATCATTTTTGTCGCGACAAACACGTGTGTCACTATAAAACGCGTCTTTTGTCGCGATAAACATAAATTTTGTCGAGACAAAAGTATGCTTGTCGCAACAAAACTTTTGTCACGAGAAACACATGTTTGCCGCGACAAAACTTTTGTCACGACAAACACATGTTTGTCGCCAGAAACACATGTTTGTCGCGACAAACATATTGTCGCGACAAGCATATTTTTGTCGCGACAAAGACGTGTTTTGTCACGACAACAATGAGACTTGTGGCAGCTCCCGCCATTGATAGCCCCCCCCCCCCTCCCCACCCCCACCCCACCCCCAACTCAACACACATGGGTGCCCACCAGCACAACACCGTCCACAGTCTTTCTTCAGAGACTGTAGGCTGACAATACAGTACAGAATCCCCTTAAACATTTTTTAAATCACACACTTCTCAAAACATTTTGTCCGACAGGTACATGAAATTGACTTAACTCAGAACTTACGGGTCTTGTAAAAATATGATCGCTCATTAATTTTCCACCGTTTTAGCCATGGACCTAAATTTGCAGGTCCATGTTTTTTAGCACAGCCTGGGTGGACCAACATCGCCATTTTCAAGCACTGATTTAAAACGACATCCTTCCTCCAACCACTGCCATTTACCCGGGGCGGACGGGCCTAATGTTTACGTGCGTGTTCCGACGCTATGTTGCTTCTACCGTGTGAGGCTTACACTCAAACCTTTCGGAGGGCGCTGAGTGTCAGTAAACAGCTAGCTGTGTGGCATAACCACAGAGCTCAGGAGCTGTGAGAAAGTGGAGGTGGCCGTCATGGGCTCCTCGTTCCCAATAGTCCGTACAGTCTCTGTGGACGTAAAGTAACACTAAACGGTAAGAGAGCAGAGCTCAGGAACCGTGTGAAAGTGGAGGTGACCGTCCTGGGCTCCCCGCCGCTAATAGTCCGTACGGTCTCTGTGGACGTAAAGCAACAGGACAGCTCAGGAACCGTGTGAAAGTGGAGGTGACCGTCCTGGACTCCTCGTTCCCTAATAGTCCGTACGGTCTCTGTGGACGTAAAGCAACAGGACAGCTCAGGAGCTGTGTGAAAGTGGAGGTGGCCGTCCTGGGCTCCCCGTCCCTAATAGTCTGTACGGTCTCTGTGGACGTAAAGCAACACTGAACTCGAATTCGCGTAACCAATCCAAACAGTGCTTGGAGGAAGGTGCCGGAAAGCGATGCTCGGAGTGTGGGTGGACGAACATCGCCAACTTTAGCTGGCCTGGCCCAGAGCTCAGGAGCTGTGTGAAAGTCGAGGTGGCCGTCCTGGGCTCCCGTCTCTAATAAGCCTACGGTTTCTGTGGACGTAATTAAAGTAACACTTCAACTGGCCTGGCGCATACCAGCAGTTTCCGTTGCTTTGATTGGGCTGGATCGGGTGACTGAGTAAAAATTGTGCAGACACAAACATTTGAAACAATATTTTTAATTTGATACAAACCCAAGCGGGCATTTTGAAACTTAACTCTTTATTTCAAGTTTGTATTTTGAAGCTGGACCTTTTATTTCAAGTTTGCATTTTGAAACTAAACTCTTTAATTTCAAGTTTGCATTTCAAAAACCGAACTCTAAATAATTCCAGTTTTTATTTTGCTCTCCTCCTACCAATCGACACGACAAGTTTTAAGTCCAGTGGCTGGGACAATCAGAATTACTTCCCCATAATACCCTGCTCTTAGGATTTCATATTTATGGCGTCGCTGGCAAAAGTGTTGTGATGTCATTATGAAATCCTGTTGGGAGTCTACCATTTTATCCATTGTCTCCCAATAAGCTTTTTTCGTTTTGTTCTTTTGTTTGCTAAACATATTTCTGAGACAGTGGTGGCAATAATAGTACACATTCTTCAGCAGGAAAAGGACTGACAGAAATGTATCGTCAGAGCTAAACTTAAAGGGAAGTATACGGTACGGGAATTTAAATCACTTCGTCTTTAGCGAGTTCTTCCTTAGAGGAATCTACCGATGCTGCTACAAGAGGCCCACGACAAAGATAATTAATTGCCAGACACAAAGATACCGAAGACACAAGGACACTTTCTACTGCATACACAAAGACACTTGCCACTAAAGACACAAAGAAATTTACCACAGAACACACACAAAAACACTTGCAACAGAACACACAAAGATGGCACAGAAAACACAAAGACACTTGCAACAAAACACACAGACATTTGCCATAGAACACACAAAGACACTTGACACACATGCAAAAGACAAAAAGACACTTGCCTCAGAACACACAAAGACACTTGACACACACACACACAAAAGACACTTGCCTCAGAACACACAAAGACACTTGACACACACACAAGACAAAAAGACACTTGCCACAGAAGTTCCTCTCATGGCAGATGGTGGCCTTGTTAGCAATGTAAGTTTACTCTCTTCATTTGTCTTTCACTATTCTGAAGTCAAACAGATGTGCATGGTGGCACCCTCATAACACATGATCAGTCAGTATGAAACTGCTGACAACAAAACGATTACAATACCCCCATAATATTCCTTCCCTGCTGTTCGATTCTCTGAACACACGTAATTTACATCAGGAAGAAGCCATTCTGACAATCCCAGCCAGCCTCCATGGTTTAAATGAGTTCCACTGTATTCACAATTAACTTTAGTGCCGTCCCTAATAAGCCTCATGGTTTCTGGGGACGTTAAGCACCATGTTTACTTACTTCACAATTAACATTAGAGTTCAGGAGCTGTGTGAAAGTCGAGGTGGCCATCCCAGGCTTTCCATCCTAATGAACCTTACGGTTTCTGTGGACGTAAAGCAACATTGAACCATGCTTCGGCATTGGTCACAGTTTGTCCCTAATATGTCAACCCCCCCCCCCCCCCCACACACACACACACACACACACACACCCCACCCCGGACATGAAGCTCTACATCATCATCATCATCACAATTAACATACCATATCTGTAACAAGGTGAATGAAGCCAGCGGAAAACAACTTGCACATCTACAATCACTGTAAGCATTTCTCAAAACTGAGAATACTGGCAGGAGGTCACCAGTAAGCTAGGGTTCCACTCCAGTGCCCCAGTGGAAAAAAGAAAAGATGAGAAGACATATATATATATAATTTATATATATATAGACAATAGGGGGGCGGGGATAGCTCAGTGGTTAGAGCGCCGGACTCGTGATTGAAAGGTCGCGGGTTCGAATCCCTGCTGGAACGGCGGGAGAATTTTCTTCTCCAGGGTCGACTTTCTGTGCTGACTCTTATTTCGGTATCCGTTCCACCCCCGTGTTACCACAGTAGCACGTAAAAAATCCCGGTCATTCTGCCAAAAAGTGCAGGTGGCAGGTTACAGCTAAACACGCATACACCTTACGTATGTGGCTTTTAATGAACCGTGCTTCGGCATTGGTCACAACTTGTCCCTAATATGTCAAATGACATCTGAGGACATTAAGCATCAACTCATCATTATATAGACAATATGAATACGACAAGCTGCAAACAATGCTGTAAGAAAAGATGGATTTCTGTAATTAAGAATACTTGGTCCCTGCCAACACAACATACACAACAGTGTAAAAATGAGACATGAATAAGCATACTGATCAATCCCACAGAACTATGCAAGGCTACTGTTTTAGTTCTATTCTCTCTCTCTCTTTCCATCTGCCTGTCTCTCTCTGAATAAATCTTCTGTATCCATCTCTCTCTCTCTCTCACTCTGTTGCTCTGTAAATAGTCTGTATTAATCTCTCTCCCTCTCTGAATAAATCTTCGTTATCCATCTTTTTCTCAGTATATATTCCTCTCTCAATAAATATTCTGTATCCATCTCTCTCTCTCTCATGCGTTCTCTCAATAAGTCTTCTGTATCAATATCTCTCTCTGTCTCTGTGAATAAATCTTCTCTATCAACATCTCTGTGTGTGAATAAATCATCTGTATCCATACCTCTGTCTTCAACATCTGGGTATTAACTGATAGTGCTATGCTGGAACCCCCAACAGACTTACCTAAGACAGCCATGGTAAGAAAGACCCAAAAGAGAAAAACTGACTACAGTGAAATGTCAACATCAAAAAAATGGAAGAAATCCAGCATTTATTTTTAATTCCCCCCCCCCCCCCCCCCCAACCAAATCAACAACAAAAATCAAGCAACTAATGATAATAAGGATAGTGTTACTAATAATAAACACATTAGATGCTTCATTCCAGGAAGCTATGGAGCCTACAACACTGCAGTGCAGGAAAAAGTTCAGCCTGCTGCCAATTGGTCCTACTTAATGTGTGCCAACTGCACTATTTACATTTAAAATGCAGAGGTACATAGATTCTTTTTGGGCACCTAAACTTCCAGGCCCACCGAGGTTAAACAATATCCACTTGCCCACAGAATATTTTTTACATGGCTATAGTCCCATTAAAGGGACTAACTCCTTCAGAATGAGTTTTGTTCAAACGGACTTATGGGTAGAAGGAAAGAGTGTAGTCTGCACATCCTTTCATACATTGTTGCATACCTTTATCACCATGATTGATTGGGCATTAAAAAACAATTGGGCATTAAAAAACAACTGTCTGTTGCACCACATCAAACAGCATGGTGGTCACCTGGAATATACAATTTCACGCAGAAAAATGCTTCCTATAGCATGAGAGGATTTTGTGCACGTGGCCATTTTTTGTTACCCCACCACATGGGCAGCCACAAGCTGTTGTCACAGGATTTGTCTCTATTCCTGGAGGGTGGAGGCCGCTGTAGTGAAAGATGCTTACTGTGGTTGAGGATAGTCCTCACTATGCAGCGTATAACAAAATTTTAGTGTAGCCTTGCTGTTCTTGCTGATGTCCCTGTATTGTGACACAGCCCGAGTCAATGGTGTAAATGCTCCACTGAGTTTTATATTTAACGTAATTATGAAAAATAATTATGAAGGTGCATCATGGACTCCATCATTAGCATCAATGAAATGGAATACACTCACAGCATTTGTCGGTCAACTAATCACTAGTATTGATGACAGAATACACTCACAGCCTTTGTCAGTCAGTTAATCACTAATGTCGACAATAGAATACGCTCACAGCATTTGTCCGTCAACTAATCACTAATATTAGTTTATTTAAAACTGGCATTTGAAGGTCATGAAAGCACAGCCATCAATAAGTGCTGCCATTTTGATCAAGTCTGTGATGTCATGAACCATGGCCTCAGGTCAGACACTGTCTCACAGAAATTCTGTTCTGTGTGAAAACTGACCAAAAACTGACAGTGCTTCAAAGAGCTGAGCCTGGTCAGCGCATGCAAAAGAGTCAATAAAGCTTTAAATAATATGTGGAGCAATTTCACAGGTGCTGAGATCAATGCACAGGTAAATAAGAAAATTGCATTTTCAAACTCAAAGGCAAAAACTGAAACAAACTAGGGCAGTTTCTGTTCACTCACACACAATGTACCACAGCACACACAAAAAAGCTTTTAACCATAACTAGTAAGGGCCTTTAAGTACTACAAAGGTGATACAGTTACTGCTGCTTACGGGCAATCAGGATAAGTGCAGTTTCTTTTCATTTTCACTGAATCAGTACAACTTTCTGCAAAAACAACAACAGATTTTTCAACTGTAATGGATGTTAGATTTGTGCAATGAACATAGTTGAAACTGGAGGGGGTAGAAGCAAATCTCCAGATTTCAGGAAGCCAGTCACAAAATGCTCTGAACTGACAGACATATTCATGAATTACATATCATAGATCACTCACAACTGTAAATGCTCCAACACTTTGAAATCACAAATCAGTGTTAAGGAGCAATTCCATTTGTACAGATACAACCTATTCAGATGAAATCTGAAAAAGAACGAGTCCCACAGTGCTCATGCAGAATCAACACACACGGGAGTTAATTAGCACTCAAAAGATGTCACACAAACACCACAAAGATATGAGTTCCCATGTTTGTGTGACACCTTTCAAGCATTAATTTAACTCCCTTGTGTGTTGATTCTCTACAGATACAGTCAAAAGCCAGCAAACAGAAATAAACACCACACAATACCATGGCATGTGCACAGACACACATGGACACAGCAATAGATCCTGAAACAAAAATGTTTACTTCAATCAGACCATGTAGCAGTCATTCTACGCTGTACTGAACAGGTTGACAGATGGGCATCTCTATCCATATCATTATCAGTACAAATGGACCTGTGCCTTTAATCATCCATATATATATATATAAATGACCCACACAGATTAGCAGACCTATGACATGGCACTTGGAAAAACATCTCAATACAATGAGTGACTTTGCAAGCTGGAGCATTGCCCAGAGTAGGGGAGATAATTTGCAATGAGCTACACTTCCATTTTGTAAAAACATTTTAGTACTTCATTATCCCTCATAGGAAATTTGGGTTGCCTTACCTGGGTAAGGCACAGCAGCTGCAAGAGTGGTACTACCCAATCCTATTGGTGTGTGCACTATTTTTGTGTAGTAAATACAACTGTATGGCTGCCAATGTTTGGGATTTTTAACATGCGACAGATCTTTAAATGCATGTTACTGCACACTGGGGCTGTATGGACATCGCAAAGCCCTCAAACATGCCCAGTGTCATTATGGGAGGCAATCTGCAGGGCTCTAAGTCCCCCAGTGACCTTGAAGGTGACAGGAATGTTGCTAGATTATAGATTAATGCTTTTGGAGGAGATAATAATGTACTATTTTGTGTGCTATTTCTCCAAATCAGAGCACATTGCCTATTACAAAACAAAGAACAATGGAAGCATTGAATTTCCAGAGTTAACGTTAAACAAGTGCACCTTTTTCTTTTAAAACCTAATGATGGAGGGTTGCACTGAAGCAGCAGCAAATGTATTCAGAGCTCAGGAGCTGTGTAAAAGTCGAGGTGGCCATCCTGGGCTTCCTGTCCCTGATAGTCTGTACAGTCTCCGTGGACGTAAAGCAACACTGATCTGAACTGCAGCTGTATCGACAGCCATTATGATCGAATGAAGCACAGTCAAAACAGCAAAATCAAACTTGGAAACACTGTCAGCACAGTCTTTTCCATTTTCAGCATGAATTATTATGGTTTACGTGAAAGCTTGCATACAAGTGCGCCCAACTTTAATCAAGAGATTTACGATTTGTGCATAAAGTAGTGCCCAAGTTTGCATTAAATCTAAAACAAACTTTTTAATTTGCAGGCAAGCCCCTAGTTATATATTGGAAGTTCTGTGCTAAAAAGCATAAATGTTGCATAATGCGAGTGTGTTGGGGGGGGGGGGGGGGGGTTACACTGAAGCATACATATAAAATCCATATATTATACTTGCTGAACTTATTTTTGTTATAACATATTTCTTTCATATTAGGAATGCTGTAATCAGTGTACACACACCAACCAATTGCATATGTATCACAGAACATATATATATATACATGTACATATATATCCATCTATAAATTTGTATTTAAGATGCAGTTGCAGTGCTAACTGCAGCTGGTGTCTGGACCTGGGAATTAAGTCAAGAGTCTATAGGTTCAAATTCCAGCTCAAGCAGTAAATTTTACACTTCCATTTTCCTCCATTTCTGGGACTTCAGCTACTCATTCTGGGACAAAGAACATTTTTAAAGCAAACCACAAGCCTATCACTGAAAAGAGTTCTGCTTTTCTAGAAGAAAAAAGGCTGAAACTGAGAACAGCTGCCAGAAATCCTACAGTTCAGTCTGAATTCTGCAGAAATGTCTTTCTGGTATGTCACAGGTCACAGACGAAGGCTGAGTCAAACTTTTAACATTGCTCCTGTGGCTGCTTGGTCATCTCTGCAGAATGTCTTTCACATTCAGTTATATTCATTTGTATGTTATTCAGGAAAGGAGAGGGTCAGAGTATATATATACATAAGTCAATAGTTGCCTTGACACCACTCTTGTGAGTTCTGCTTGGTAAGTTCTGCATAAGTTTCTTTTTTAACACCAGGCCATGTGGCAGTAAGCACACTACGCTCCTGACTGTTGAGGAGGTCAAAGCACTAACACTGCTCTTGTGACTGCTTCATAAGTTGTGTGGCAAGGTCTTAACCTTAATGGTAAGCCACAGAAAGGGACCAGGTCACAGCACTAACACTGCTCTTGTGACTGCTTCATACATTTTGTGGCAAGGTCTTAATGATAAGCCACAGAAAGGGACCTGGTCACAGCACTAACACTGCTCTTGTGACTGCTTCATACATTTTGAGGCAAGGTCTTAATGAAAAGCCAGAGAAAGGGACCAGGTCACAGCACTAGCACTGCTCTTGTGACTGCTTCATAAGTTGTGCGGCAAGGTCTTAACCTTAATGATAAGCCACAGAAAGGGACCTGGTCACAGCACTAATACTGCTCTTACGACTGCTTTGTAAGTTGTGTGGCAAGGTCTTAACCTTAATGATAAGCCACAGAAAGGGACCTGGTCACAGCACTAATGCTGCTCTTGTGATTGCTTTGTAAGTTGTGTGGCAAGGTCTTAACCTTAATGATAAGCCACAGAAAGGGACCTGGTCACAGCACTAACACTGCTCTTGTGACTGCTTGGTGAATTTTGTGGCACAGTCTTAATGACAGGCCACAGCAAGGGACCAGCTCACAGAGTTAACAGCAACACTGCATAAAGTTTGTGACTGCCTGATGAATACTGGGAATGTTCTTCATGACGTTTGTTAGGTCACAAATAAGGAATGTCTCACGCTCACAGCACCAGCATTGTTCTCATGACTGCTCAGTGAATTGTGAGAAAGGTTCTTACTGATAGGTCATCCTACTGACTGAATCAATCATCATAGCAAAGGACCAGGTCACAGCACCAGCAGTATTCTTGTGACTGGTGAATCCTGGGCAAAGTCCTCCTATGACGTAAAGTCATATCTAAGGACCACAGCACAGTGCTAACACTGCTGTTGCAACTGTTTTGCTGAATTCTGAGCCAATTTCTCACTGACACTGATAGGTCACAGCTATGGTCACAATGTGAACATTGTTCTCTGAGTTCTGGGGAATGTGCTTCGTGATAATTCAAAAACTAAGGACCAGATCACAGCACCAGCACTGCTACGCTGCTCTTGTGACCAGTTGGGTGAATTCTGCGAAGAGTTCTCAAAGACACTAAAAGGTCACAGCTAAGCTATGTTTGCAGCATGAACACTATTCTCTGAATTTTGGGGAAAGTTCTTTATGATAACTCACAAAGTTCTACGGACCAGATCACAGTGACTGTTTGGTGAATTCTGAGAACAGTTGTTAATGCCACTGATAGGTCACAGCTAGGGCCACATCACAAACACAGTTCTCTGAATTCTGGGGAAAGTTCTTAATGATAACTCACAACTACGGACCAGATCACAGTAACTGTTTGGTGAACTCTGTCAAGAGTTTTTAATGACACTGATAGGTCACAGCTAGGGTCACATCACGAACATTGTTCTCTGAATTCTGGGGGAAGTTCTTAATGGCAATTTAAAGACTAAGGACCAGACCACAGCACTAAATGCTATACTGCTATTGCGACCATTTTGGTGAATTCTGAGCACAGTTTTCAATGACAATGACAGGTCACAGCTAGGGTCTCAGAGTGAACACTGTTCTTTGAGTTCTGGGAAAAGTTCTCAATGTCACAATGATAATTCAAATACTAAGGACCTGATCACAGCACTAACACTTTACACTGCTGTTGTGACTGTCTTGGTGAATTCTGAGCAGATCTCTCAGTGACAATGACAGGTCACAGCTAGGGTCACACTCACAGCATGAACATTGTTCTCTGAATTCTGGGAAAGTTCTTAACGATAACTCACAACTACGGACCAGATCACTGTGACTGTCTGGTGAATTTTGAGAACAGTTTTTAATGACACTGATAGGTCACAGCTAGGGTCACAGGACAAACACTGTTCTCTGACTTCTGGGGAAACTTCTTAACAATAACTCACAACTACGGACCAGATCACACTGACTGTTTGATGAATTCTGTCAGGAGTTTTTAATGACACTGATAGGTCACAGCTAGGGTCATAACACAAAGACTGTTCTCTGAATTCTGGGGAAAGTTCTTGATGATAACTCACAACTCTACGGACCAGATCACAACACTGACACTGCTGTTGTGACTGCTTGGTGAACTCTGCATAAAGTTCCTAACGTCGATGGGTCACAACTTGTTACCAAGTCACAAAGTTCTATGAACAAAGTCACAGTAATAATATTCTTCTTGCAACAGCTTGGTGAATTCTAAAGACAGCTCTTAATTCTGTAAGCTACAGACTGGGTCTCGGAACAAACTTTGCTCTCATGGCTGCTTATCTTTCCTGTCCTGGGGAAGGCAGTTTGATCCCCGCAGGATACTAAGGTAATCAGGCACAGTTACAACCTCTCTACAGACAAACCACACAAAAAAGGAACAAAACTAAAACAGACTAGACTGGTCACTGGTGAGAGAACTGCACCTTTAAACCAAGGCCTGTCTTACGTGTCCACTCTCTACAGATAAACCACACAAAAAAAGGAACAAAACTGAAATAGATCAGACTGGCTGCTGGTGAGAGAACCACACCTTTAAACCGAGGCCTGCCTTACGTGTCCACTCTCTACAAATATACCACACACAAAAAAGGAACCAAACTGAAATAGATTAGACTGGTCATTGGTGAGAGAACAGCATCTTTAAACCGAGGCCTGTCTTACATGTCCACTCTCTACAGATAAACCACACAAAAAAAGGAACAAAACTGAAATAGATTAGACTGGTCGCTGGTGAGAGAACTGCACCCTTAAACCAAAGCCTGCCTTATGTGTCCACTCTCTACTGATATACCACATAAAAAAAGGGAACAAAACTGAAATAGATTAGACTGAATAAAAATTTAATAAAAAAAAGTAATTTTAAAAAAGAATTAAAAAAAGAAAAAGAAATAGATTAGACTGGTCGCTGGTGAGAGAACCATACCTTTAAACCATGGTCTGCCTTACCTGTCCACTCTTTATTGGGCGATTCAGGCAGGGTTGTTAACTCCCTTGACTTTTGCCCGGCATCGCTTAAGTCCCTTGGCTGCTTTTACTTCTGGTGCATACTTTCTTCACAATGGAAGGCGGTGACAGTGAATTTGCGAATTTTACACTGCCAACATTAAAGGAATTTTTTGAGGCACGTAGTCATAATGTGTCTGGAAATAAGCAATAACTTGTTGCTCATGCTTTGGGATGCCCAAAAACGCATTTTTTCTACGAACTCGCGATCTTCTTATCAGGCCAAAAACAACGCAAAGACACTTTTTGTTCACCCTCCATCCCCTTTTCATGGTAATTTTTGCAACTGCAACAGTATTGGCATTTGTACTGCTTCGCAATTCAAATTTCAACTTCTGTTATACACAGCATGAAGCAACGCCTACTCAGAAATCGGCCCGGAAGTGCGCTGCGACCTCTCGCGACTTCTTTCGCGAAAGATTACAAAGCGCATTCACTCTAGCAAACCAGCTTCGCTGAATCGCCCAATAGCTATACCACATAAAAAAAGGAACAAAACTGAAATAGATCAGACTGGTCACTGGTGAGAAAACCACCTCTTTAAACCGAGGCCTGCCTTACGTGTCCACTCTCTACAGATATACCACACAAAAAAGGAACCAAACTGAAATAGATTAGACTGGTCACTGGTGAAAGAACAGTACCTTTAAACCGAGGCCTGCCTTACGTGTCCACTCTCTACAGATATACCACACAAAAAAAGGAACCAAACTGAAATAGACTGGTCACAGATGAAAGAACTGCACCTTTAAACCGAAGCCTTCCTTATGTGTCCACTCTCTACAGATATACCACACACAAAAAAGGAACCAAACTGAAACAGATTAGACTGGTCGCTGGTGAGAGAACCACACCTTTAAACTGAGGCCTGCCTTACGTGTCCACCTCCGGCCTGAACACTTGTGACAGTTTGCGGGTGTGGAGTTTGGCGGCAACAGGGGCGTAGCTCCGGACCTCGCACAGGTCGCCCTCTATCTTGTGCCACTCGTTCAGCATGATGTCCAGCCGACACACCACGTTGTGCCGGTTGATCTTAAATGGGGTCCGCTGGTGTTCCACCATCCCACAGGCGTACACTGCTCCGTTGATCTGCATGAGGCCCACGTTGAACATGTTCACCGGGAGCTGGGGACCCGCCCGCCACTGGTTGATGGCGATGTTGTAGATCTCCACGGAGCGCAGTGACTCGCGGTGTATTGTCCGCGACGTGTGGGTGTACATCTGTCCCCCGGCCACCATGATCTCGTCATCTATAACACAGGCACCGAAGTTGAAGCGAGGGGTGTGCATGCTGCTTAGGGTGGTCCACTGCATGGACTGTGGGCTGTATTTCATGACAGTGTTGTGGGGCGTGACCCCCGACCGGCCGCCCAGGATGTAGGCCTCTCCACCAAAGCTAACGGAGGACAGGTCCACCACATTCATCGGCATCATGCCCACGTAACTCCACTGGTTCTTCTCGATGTCGTAGCACTCACAAATTTCCGTGGGGTGCTGGTTCATGGCCAGGCCCCCGAAGCTGAAGATCTTGCCCTCGATGTGTGCGAGGGAGAAGTTGGACTTGGGGAACAGCATGGGCGTCTTGGGGATCCACCGATTGTGGTCGTTGTCATAGAAATAAAAATCCCGCCGCACCGACTCCTCCTCATCGAAGTCATCGAAAGAGTCCTCATCCGAGGCGGCATCCCCGTAGCTCTCGTGGTAGATGTAGTTGCCCCCACCAGCATAGATGTGGGTGTCGTCGGCCACCACAACGGCAGGGTCCTCCACGCAGTAGTAGCCAGTCCGCCCTTCGCAGTCGGGAAACATGGCCATCTGAAAGGTCTCCCTGGTGAGAGGGTTGTAGCAGTTGATGGATGATTTGCTCTGCGTCAGGCCCCCCAGCAGCAGGATGCAATGCTCCGGCTTGATCATGCCTGTGCGCAGGGAGAATGAGAAGTCGCAGTCGCCCGTGTAGGACTGTGGGTTGCGCTCAAAGTCGCGCATGTCAGAGAGAATCTCCTGGCAGGTCTGGGAGCGCTGGATCATGAGGTGGGGGGAGATGGACTCGTGGACGTACTTGGGCGACAGGAGGGGCAGGCGCACCCTGGCCAGCAGCTGCCCGATGTGGACCTGGCGGTCGTCCGGGTTGTGGTTCACCCACGTAAGAGCTGCCTCCCACACCACCTGCACCACACATACAATCAATCATCATAGTCAAAAACACCACCTGCACCACACATACAATCAATCATCACAATCAAAAACACCACCTGCATGACACATACAATCAATCATCATAGTCAAAAACACCACCTGCACCACACATACAATCAATCATCATAGTCAAAAACACCACCTGCATCATGCAGATAATCAATCATCATAAAGTCATCACAGTGCACCACGCAGATAACAAATCATAAAGCCGTCAAGTTGCACCACACAAAAAATCAATCATAAAGTCATCACACTGCACCACATTGGGAATCAGTCACCATGTGAAATCATCATATGGCACCACATAGAGAATCAGTCATCATATAATCATCACACTGCACCACACAATGAATCAATCATCATAAAGTCATCAAGCAGCACAAAACCCATATCATAAAGTCATCAAGCTGCACCTCACAGAGAATCAATCATCATAAAGTCATCAAGCTGCACCTCACAGAGAATCAATCATCATAAAGTCATCAAGCAGCACAAAACCCATATCATAAAGTCATCAAGCTGCACCTCACAGAGAATCAATCATCATAAAGTCATCAAGCTGCACCTCACAGAGAATCAATCATCATAAAGTCATCAAGCTGCACCTCACAGAGAATCAATCATCATAAAGTCATCAAGCTGCACAAAACCCATATCATAAAGTCATCAAGCTGCACAAAACCCATATCATAAAGTCATCACGCTGCACAAAACCCATATCATAAAGTCATCATGCTGCACAAAACCCATATCATAAAGTCATCAAGCTGCACCTCACAGAGAATCAATCATCATAAAGTCATCAAGCTGCACCTCACAAAGAATCAATCATCATAAAGTCATCAAGCTGCACCTCACAGAGAATCAATCATCATAAAGTCATCAAGCTGCACCTCACAGAGAATCAATCATCATAAAGTCATCAAGCTGCAACACACAGAGAATCAATCATCATAAAGTCATCAAGCTGCAACACACAGAGAATCAATCATCATAAAGTCATCAAGCTGCACAAAACCCATATCATAAAGTCATCAAGATGCACTGCACAGAGAATCAATCATCATAAAGTCATCAAACTGTGCCACACAAATCAATTATCCTTAAGTCATCAAACTGCACCACACAAAAACTCAATAATCGTAATAATAAAATCACAAAGAAATACACCAAACTGAAACTGACCACTCCTTTTCTTACAATGATCAAGCTCTCTCTTTCACCCACGACTTTGGCCTGAGCTGTGTCACAACACACTGCTACCAGCAAGAACATCAAATGTTGTTATTCACTGCACAGTTATGTGAGGGATATCTTCAGCCATAAAAAACATAATAGAATTATTTAAAAGATCACACACAATCCCCTCACCCCATGGAATGTGTTTGTTAATGTGCAGCTGCATTATATATCTATACACCAGGGGACCCCCAAAGTGTTTAGCTGGGGTGTGGAGGGGAGCAGGGGCCGGTGGGGGTTGGGGGGGGGGGGGGCACTACAACAACAACCAACAACAACAGGGCCTTCGTCCATCAGATGAACATTGAAACCGTTTCAAAGGCAACATTGGGGAAACGTCTGAGAAATGAGGTGGAGTGAATATGGGCTTTTCCGAGTGCACAGATACCATCTTGAAATGAACCGAACATTACAACAACAACAACAACAAAGCTCTCACCTTCCACCATTACACCAACAAAAAAAGTTTCACCCTCTGACGTTGGTCAGAACCTGTTGGCTCTAACCCACTGAATTACTGGCAGCTGAATCTTAAACAACACTCTGAACAGAAGTCAAGAGAGGTGGTGGCTTAAGACACTTACCTCTTCCTTCTCCACATTCAGCTCATCCGACCCCAGCAGATCCTCCAGCTGCTTGAAGCCAAGGCGCAGGAACTCCTCCGTCAAGCAGACCTGCGTGAAGTTCTTCTCGATGAACTCACGAGCTTTGTGAGCAAGCTCCTGTAGGCTGTGCGCGGTAGCAAAATCGTGAATTCCAATGCAGTTGTTTATGTCCAGCTGCAGCTCCATGAATCGGGCACAGGCACGCTGAATAGGCAACATTTCCAGGAGAGAAGCAGTGGCCAGCAGATTCTGGGCGTTGTCACGTGTCACTTCCACCTGAGACGGAGAGACAGCAGATGTGATTTTGGTTTTTCAGTCTTTGCTTGTTTGTGTGTGTGCATACCTGCATGCATGCATGCGTGAGTGTGGGTGTGGGTTGGTGTGTGCAAAGTGTGTGGCTGTTGTCAGTGTGTATGTGTGTGTGGGGGGGTGGGGGATGGGGGTGGGGTGGGGGTGGGGGTTGTGCATGTATGTGTGCATGTTTGTATGTTTGTGTCCATGTATGTGTGTGTGTGTGTGAGTGTGTGTGAGTGTGTGTGTGTGTGTGTGTGTGTGTGTGTGTGTGTGTGTGTGTGTGTGTGTGTGTGTGTGTGTGTGTAAGTGTGTGTGCATATACATGTACCACTACCAGTAGGTGTGTCTGTGTGTATCAGTCTGAGTGTCTCAGCACCTGTCTGTGTTTTTCTGCTTGTTGTTAATATTACGACTGTCTTGCACTTGCAGGAAATTCTGGTTACCTCACCCAAGGGAAGTAAGTAGTCACAAGCAGTGAAGAACTGTAGAACACATTGTCAGAGATGGTAGGTAGGTAATTTGATGCTTTACACCCAGTCAACCAGGTGTCAAAGATGACATTACTATAATTTTAACTTTAAAAAATTTATGTTTTTTTTCTTCTTCAATATGTGTGTGTGTGTGTGTGTGTGTGTGTGTGTGTGTGTGTGTGTGTGTGTGTGTGTGTGTGCATGCACGCACGCATGCACATGCACATGTGGGAGTGCATGTGTGTTTGTGAACCTGGCTAAGTGTGTGTATTTTATATATATATATTCATGTGTGTGCTTTTATGCAAAGACCTTTTCTCTATGACACAGCAAAATTTAAACAGAAAAAGAAGACAAAGGATAGCCTTACATTCGTTTTCTTCTTCTTCTTCTTGGTAGTATTAAGACAGAGCTGAAAGGTACATTATATATAATTTATAAAGTGGTGTAGCATGAATTTTTTAATCTCTCTCTCTCTCTCTCTCTCTCTCTCACCCACACACCCATGTATGCATACACACACACACACAGACGCACACACACTCTCTCTCTCTCTCTCTCTCTCTCTCTCATCCCACAAAGTAAAAACCCACACCACACACCTTCCCCGTGTAGGCAAAATCCACAAGTGCAGCCACAGAAGCAGCATCAACCTCGTGAAGCTTGACCTTCAGCTGCTTGCTCTCCGACATGTCCGACGTGAACATGGCGCGGAAATAAGGGCTGGCGGCGGACATCACGTTGCGGTGGCAGGGAATCTCGGACTGGCCGACGCAGATGTAGACGTCTATGAGCAGCCGATCATCCAGCATGGTCTTCAGCTCCTCCAGCAGCACCAGGTGGTGGTCCTTGTACTCGTACGGCATCTTCTCCATGGTGGAGGGGACTGTCTGGGTTCCACACGGACCTCTTGCGTGCTGCTGCTGAGCTTGCTGTGGGCTCATCCCATCAAGGATGGGTCATTCTGGTCACACATTAGATTCATTCTGGTCAGCAATAACAACAACAAAAACAGTGGTCATTCGGTCAGCAGTAACAACAACAAAAATTGTGGTTGTTTCTACAGCACAGTATCTCACTGACACACTGAGCATGTTGTGCTTTGAGAATCAACAAAATGTATACAAAACAAAACAAAATCACAATATATACACATGTAAATGTATATAATATTGTATTCCTTGCAACCCCCCCCCCCACACACACACACAGGCACAGGCACACACACACAACACCTGCACACACCAGCACAAACAAACAGCAGAACTGCACACACACATACACACACACACACACACGCACGCATGCACACACGCACACACACACACACACACTGGAATAAAAACAGTCTAAAAGTAAAAGACTGAAATCTGCACGTGGTTTAAACATTAACTTTATTAACACTGTCATTGTTTACATAAACTGTGATAATAAAATAAAAAATAAAAAATAAAAAGCAAAACAGACAACAACAAAAACAGCCCATGACATAGGGGCACATGTGTGGCTTGAATATGAACACAGTTTGCATGAACTGCAATGAATAAAACATCCTGATACAGCTGTGCCTGCTATGAGCAAATTTCCTTTCTGGTGTGCAGAAGTTTGTCTTTTGTCTGCTGGGGGTTCTGCCAGACCAATGTGCTCGCCACAACACCACTGACCAGTGCCTTTTGTTGTGTTTGTTTGAGTGGTGTTATTTCCATGTTTCATTTGTTTGTTTGTTTTGGTGTGTGTGTGTGTGTGTGTGTGTGTGTGTGTGTGTGTGTGTGTGTGTGTGTGTGTGTGTGTGTGTGTGTGTGTGTGTGTGTGTGTGTGTGCGCGCTAATTCTTCTGCTTCTTCTCTGCAGGTTTTGTTTGTTTGTTTTTGCAAGGGGGTGGGTGGGGGGGTCTCTGTCTGTCTGTCTGTCTGTCTGTCTGTCTGTCTGTCTGTCTGTCTGCCTGTCTGTCTGACTGGTTGATTGGTTACTTCTTGTTGTTGATATCACCCTTGTCATTCTGGCTTCTTTTTTGTTCTTGGTGTGAATTCACACTCACAGGGATCTCAAGTTGGAAAGGGTAAGATCTTTGTGTATAAATTTCATACAGTTTACATGCAACTGTTTACAGTGCATTTTAAACCTGTCCTCAGAATTTGTTTCTGTCACAAATACCACAAACAGATCTGTCACAAAACAGTTTCAGCTTGTTTTCATGTTTGAAAGGTTGTAATAAGGTAAGATTATCCTTGAAATGATGCTGGCTGTGTTTCAAGTTCATATTATTATATAAAAGTTTGTAATCCTACGATCACTATAACATAATTATCATATGTAACAAATAAGCTCTTAAAACAATTTTGAAAATCAGCACACATCACTGACTTTTTATCTGGTATTAGTACAGTACTTAGTACTACTACTAGTACTGTAGAAGTATTTAATAAAAAATGTTTGGTCTCTTTTTCATAATTTAATTGAATGTTTTTGTGAAAGAAGAAGTCTGCTGTATAGAACCATTTCAACCCCTCCCCAACCCCCTCCAAATAATGCAACATATTAGTTGATCTTGATATTCAACAGTAGTAATAATCAGTTTCACTTGGAGGCACTAGGTCAGATGCTAGTCATCAGTTTAGACAACATAAATTAAAACTGAATGAGGTGGTCCCCCATGCCCCATCCACCCACAAACATATATACTGTTATCTGTGTTTTTCAGCAGCTGCAATGATACCACGTGAAATACAAAAACATCATTCAAGAGTGTTTGTTAATAAAAGGTGCACATAAGACACACCAATAACAAAATCATGATTGGTATTAATTAGCATTATTGCACTATCATGACAACTTTAATGCAGTCACCATACCAAACCATAGTAGTCCCCCAGTTTAAATGACCAGTGTCCCAAACCATACTAAACAGAACTGTGATTTTGATTAATATAACAGTCTTAATACATTATTGCCCTGAACCAGAGCAGAACCCTGATTCTGATTACTAGTGACCCAAACCATACAATTACCAAGCCAGTGCAGTTTACATTACTAGTGTTCCAAATCATGCAAAACCAGAGCAGTACTTAGCCCAGTTAAGATCATGGTCCCAAACCATACCAGCCCAAAGAAGAACTCCAATTCAGATTGCGCTGTAAAAATCCATACCAAACCATAACACTAACAACAGTACCATAATTTACACAGCCTCACAGGTCAGCCATACCATCACCAAACCAGAGCAGTTCAAAACCCCAAAGTCTGTGTCTGAAATCACTCCAAACTTCAGCAGTACTCCAATTTTGATCAATGTCCCACACCAGAACAGAAGCACAACTTAGGTAACTATATAATACTTAATACTATTATTAATACTGTGCAGTAATAGTCTCCCAAACCATACACCAAACTCAGGTTACTAGAGTACTTAATTTTTTTATTTTTTTATTTTTTTAAATGTATAATAGTAGCGTCCCGAAACATACCAGTCCTCCACATCAATACCCAAAATTTTGACCAGTGCTCAGCTTCCAGTTACCAGCCATTCACTGGTGGCGGCAATGTCGCAAGCCAGTGGCAGTGCTAGTTGTGTAGGGGACTGAGAGTCAAGCAAACCCATTCAACACAGCCTGAACGGATGTTTCACTTTCACCCAGTCCCTGCACGACACAGGCAGCAGCCCCCCTCCACAGCATGACGCTTAGAGATGTACTTCAAAAATCGATGTGTGTGTTGCTAATAACAGCTCCCAATCGGACTCTGACTCATCGCCTGGCTAAAGATAACTCTGGCATCAAACTGCCCATGGACAATCGGGCGCAGACATGCGATGCCAGAGGCAGTGCCAGTACTGCCTGGATTCCGCCACTTGCTGCGTCGCCTTTGTACAACTAACGAGCTAAACTCAAATGTCAAGCTCGTGCCTTGCACAGTATTGTACACACAGTCTGCTACACTTTCCTATATCAAACATCTCAAGAGAAATGCTTTGTTTCCTTTCAGATGCTTTCAACAACTTCCAAAGTATTGATCGGTTGCAATAGAAACAAAAAATCAAGTGAACATTCAAGCCTAGGAAAACTTGTGCAATGCTGCGATTCAACTCACGATCCAGTTTACCGGTGCAGTCACAAATATTGACCCTTAATTCGTTCAGAATGCCAGAATACTCGCCAACGCTGCGAAATATGCATACAATACCTTATGAAGCCATACTTCGGATGTAGCAGCAGCACTGGGAGGTCTCATCCAGTCTTTATCGGTAGCGCTTCGAACTGGGATGTCTGGCGTCCACATTACCCATGGTAAACAAAGGGAGACAATTCCAGGCCCTTGACGGCGGCTTGAGCCAAGAGTTATCTACAATTCAGTGAAAGGCACTCGAAATGGACAACATTTTAACAACCGAGTAAAATAAATCATCGGTTTTGTTGTTGTTGTTGTTGTGGTTGTTGTTTTGTTTTTGATTCTGAAGAAATTACCTTCTGCTAAACTGATTTTATTACAATAAATCCAATTCATATCATCTATAAACACACTAAATAAATATAATATATATACACTTTATGTATCAATGGGTTAATATATATATATATTGGGAGATTGCCAAGGAGAGACACTCACAATGGAATACACAATTGTCTCTAGTCTTCCTCATGTAGTGTGCCTTTCAATGTCACCAAGTTCCTCGCGTTGTGCTCAATCACTACAATCGACCGACCCTGGTATCCAAAAACAAACAACTGTATTCATGTTTGGTTGCTTGTCCGCTCCTCGGAGGTAGTTGTGCCGGTTCACTATGCACATATGCCACTTAAAACAGACACTAGACAAAAGATAAGTGGAGACAGAAGTTGTACACATGCCGTTGTTACCGACATGACTGACGAAAACTGAGGCATGCTCAGTCACAGACGCGCGCACTGACCACATGTACTCCGTCTCAGAACATACTCTCACTCTCATTATAGTGACGAACCAAATAAAGAAATGCATACAGTTTTATTTACACTACCGCATGTTACACATACAGTAAACACAAGAACAAACCAAACTGACACATGACTATGCCTAACCTACGCACCGTGACTCATAGTATAGCTAACTTAGCTCATACCGGCATAGGCTCAGCACCAGTTACCTACAAAAGTAAGCTGCACCCTTGCACTGACTTAACTAATACTTGCACTTTGCAGCACAAGAAGACAAACAAACATAAACTTAACTAACGCCGCTCGCACTTTGCAGCACAAGTCTTCTAATCTAGTAACTAAACATGCGTGCATGCACTTTGCAGTACAGGTCTCAAGTTATAATAACTAAACATGCGTGCCCACACTTTGCAGCACAGGTCTCTTAATAACTAAGGGAAGAGGAACACACTTTTCAGCATGTAGAGTCGGGGGAGAAGGTGGAGTTTGTCATATATTGTGAAGCAACACATGTATGTTATATAGAGAATGCAAGGGAAGTAACCCATGTAATACTAATGTTACTGGTGGAACAAGGGTGATCGTTGCTGAATAAAACATGTCTCCCCACATGGCTGTTTCGGTTTGTTATGTTCGCCCACTTAAAGATATAACATGGTGTCAGAAGTGGGATATGTTTCAATCCAGAAGCATCCTGATGAAAAGAACCCATATGAAGCCAGATAAGTACACAGATGGACAGTAAAATGGATACTGCGTCAAGTAATCCTAAATTTAATTGGGATAGTGCTGATCTGGTGGGAGAATGGAAAGCCTTTAGACAGCATGTAGAGTTCATGTTCAAAGGTCCATTGAGGGCGAAGAACGAAGAAGAGCGATGCTGTTATTTGATGTTGTGGGTAGGCGAGAAAGGAAGAAGAATATTTTCCACATGGGACATGACTGAGGCACAACAGAAAGTCCTGCAAGAATACTATGATAGGTTCCAGGCCTACGTACAACCCAAGTCAAACCCAATTTTTGCAAGATCTATACAAACTGCACAGCAAGATTCAAGAACCAGGCGAGACTGTCCAACAGTTCGTGACCGCATTAAAACTGCTGGTGAAAGACTGTGAGTATGGACAAGCAGAAGATGACATTGTGCGAGACAGAATTGTGTTTGGCACAAAATCCGCCAAAGTGCGTGAGAAGCTCATTGACATTGGTTCAGATTTAACTCTAGAAAGAGCCATAGAGGTAGCTAGAGTGGACGAAGTTTCAGTTCAGCAACTCAAAGAAATGACAGATGAAACTGAACAAGGTGTACATGCAGTGAAGAAGAACTGGAGACACAAAGACTCAAAGTCCAGTGCAGCTACACATACATGTGGTAGATGTGGTAGGCAACATGGTGATGCCCCCTGTCCAGCAATGGGTAAAGTCTGCCGGAAGTGTAACGCAAAAAATCACTTCGAGGAGATGTGTAGGAAAAAGAAGAAAGTGACCAATCACTCACACAAACAAAGAGTGAACACAGTTGATGACTCTGATAGCTCAGACACAGAATACTTTGTTGGGACAATAAATCAGAAAGACATCAGTGCTGTGAACACAGGCTGGTACAAAACCATAGAGGTTGAAGGGGTCAAAGTGAACTTTCAGCTAGACACCGGTGCTAAGTGCAATATCATTTCGCACAGAGTATTCAAAACACTGAGTCGAGTCAGTGACAAGAAGACGACAAAGTCAAGAGCAAGACTAACATCATATTCTGGACATCACATCAAGACACTAGGGACAACAAACCTCACATGTGTTTGCAAGAATGTACAACACAATGTCCAATTTTTCGTGACAGAAATGGACAGCACAGCAATCCTAGGTGTTGAGGCGTGCCAGAGACTAGGACTCATTGAGAGACTTTGTTCAGTTGGTGTTGATATCACAGAAGAGTATGCAGACTCATTCAAGGGATTAGGTTGTCTTCCTGGAGAATACAAAATCAAGCTCGACCCAAGTGTTCCACTTGTGGTACATGCTCCAAGAAAGGTACCAGTAGCACTCCATTATCGTGTCAAGGAAGAACTCCAGAGGATGGAGAATGATGGTGTGATCAAGAAGCAAGAAGAGCCAACAGACTGGTTGAACAGCAGGGTCATTGTAGAAACACCCAAGAAACTGAGAATCTGCTTAGACCCAAGAGACTTGAACAAAGCGATCAAACGAGAACATTTCCCCATGAAGACGATTGAAGAAGTCGTACAGAACATGCCGGGAGCAAAGGTGTTTTCAAAACTTGATGCAACTTCAGGTTACTGGCAGTTGAAACTTGACGAAGAAAGCTCCAAGTTGTGCACGTTCAACACTCCATTTGGACGTTATCGCTTCCTTCGTGTTCCATTTGGCATTGTCTCGGCAAGCGAAATATTTCAGCGAGTGATGTCTCAGATGGTCGAAGACATTGAGGGAAGTGAAGCTATCATGGATAACATAGTGGTGTGGGGAAAAGACCAAGCAGAACACGACATGCGCCTGAAGCAGGTCATGGACAAGGCAAAGGCATGTGGTCTGAAGTTCAACAAAGGCAAGTGCAAGTTTCGACAGAACCAGATTTCCTATGTCGGACATGTATTGTCTGGGGAAGGTCTGAAAGCAGATCCAGAGAAGACCAGAGCAGTTCAAGACATGAAGTGACCACAGAGCCAGAGAGAACTGATGACATTTCTCGGATTCATCCAATATCTGAAGAAATTCATGCCCAACATGGCAGACATCAGTGCTCCTCTCAGAAAACTGACAGAGAAGGATGTTGAGTGGAAGTGGACTGAGACTGAAGAGAACAGTTTCAACAAGCTGAAGAAACTGGCAACAGAAGCTCCAATACTCAGGTTCTATGACCCTACATTACCTCTCACACTCTCAGTAGACTCGTCATCTACAGGTCTTGGTTGTGTCATCATGCAGGAAGGCCAACCAATAGCATACGCTTCACGTGCACTGACCAAAACGCAGCAGAACTACGCACAAATTGAAAAAGAGACACTGGCAGTCGTGTTCGGGTGTGAAAAGTTCCATCAGTTTGTGTATGGTCGAACTGTAGAGGTAGAAACAGACCACAGACCCCTGCAGTCAATCTTCAACAAGCCACTACATCAAGCGCCAGTGAGACTCCAACGCTTTCTGCTGCAACTACAGAAGTATGACCTGCAAGTGACCTACAAGCCAGGAAAGTACTTGTATGTCGCTGACACTCCCCCCTGAGTCGATCGTACCTCCAAGAGACAAAAGAGCAACTGGTCTCAGAGACAGAGATAAATGCAGTCAACCCCAAGTCGTATTTACCCATCTCACCAGAAAAGTATGCACAGTTCCAACAAGAAACGGCAAAAGACTTGGAACTGAAACTAGTGAAAGCCCTGAGCAGTGTGATTCTCAAAGGATGGCCTGACAACAGAGAAGATGTATCTTCAGCTGTAAGACAGCACTGGTCTTACAGAGATGAACTCACCTGTCTGGACGGTTTGCTGTTCAAGGGAGATAAGATCATAGTACCCAAAACACTTCAGTCGGAGATGTTGGAGAAGATCCATGAGACACACCTGGGCATTGTCAAGTGCAAGAATAGAGCAAGGCTTGTTCTGGCCAGGAATGTCTGCACGCATAGAAGAGACTGTGGCAGCCTACGCATTGTGTGCAGAACACTCGAGAGCAAACGCAAGGGAGCCACTGATTCCAGTGGAGATTCCAGAATGACCTTGGGCGAAGGTCAGAGCGGATCTTTTTGAGTTCAACAACCAACATTATCTGCTCATAGTGGACTACTTCTCAAAGTGGCCAGAAATCTCCAAACTGGACAATCTGTCAAGTGTCAGCCAAGAACGTTATTTCATCCATGAAGAGTCAGATCTCCAGGTATGGAATTCCCGATGAGCTGATATCTGACAACGGACCTCAGTTTGCTTGTGAGGAATTTGCTCAGTTCATGAAGGACTACGACATCAAACACACAACATCCAGTCCTTACCACCCACAAGCAAACGGGCAAGCAGAAATAACTGTACAAACTGTCAAACGCTTACTGGTGAAGGCGAAAGATCCTTACAAAGCACTACTTGACTACAGAAACAGTCCTCTAGACACTGGATTCTCTCCTGCTCAACTGTTCTTGGGCAGACGGCTGAAAACAATGTTACCGACAACATCCAAACTCCTACAACCAGGACATGGCAATTCCAAGGAGCGTCACGCTGAAATGGTCTCTCATCAGTAAAAGCAGAAATTCTACTTCGACAAGAAGGCGAGCGAAAACCTGTCGACATTTTGAGCCGGTGATCCAGTCATGATGAAGTTCGGGGACACCTGGAAGAGAGCTGAAGTAGTGACTCCTCACTCAACTCCCAGATCCTATGTAGTCAGAGATGAGCGTAAACAGTACAGAAGAAACAGGAGGATGCTGAGGCCCGCAGTGGTTGCCTCAAGAGACAGTGATTTGCCAGTGACTGTTCCATCACAGAGTGAAACAGAATGTGTGGCTAATCAAACAAGTGGTCAGACTCCATCACAATCAGATGACAACAGCCAAATGGTCAGAAAAGAAAATGTGGTGAAAACCAGATCAGGCAGAGTTGTCAAAATTCCAGCTAGGTTTCATGATGATGACGCATAAGGTCTACCATAATTGTGCAGGTGTGACCAGTTGTCTAGTGATTGTGATGAAGAACTGAAGTAGGACAGTGAAGTGCT
>OY757543.1:9224911-9374826 GCA_963584105.1 Alviniconcha strummeri
AAAATGTCATACGGTATTCATATTAAGTGCTTTTTTTTTTTTTACCTTTACTTTTATTGCACTGTGTATTTGTGTATGTGCCAGTGTGGCTAGGCTGTGTGTGTGTGTGTGTGTGTGTGTGTGTGTGTGTGTGTGTGTGTGTGTGTGTGTGTGTGTGTTTGTGTGTGTGTGTGCACTTTCATGCATGTTTGTTAGCTGTGCATGTCGGGGGGGAGTGAGATGAGACAATTTATGTATTAATATTAAGTACATATTTCTTATTTTTTCTTTAGGAAATTAGATGTCAAAAAGGTAATAAATTCTGATACATATATCTATAGCTGTGAACAAGAGTGAGACATAGAAAACATCATACGGTATTCATATTAAGTGCTGTTTTTTTTTTTTTGCTTTTTCTTTTTTTAATTTGTGTTAAAGAAAAATTAAAAAAAAATTAACCCACACACCCACACACACAATAGGTGAGAGAGTTGCTTAAATGTCAGATCTCTTCTGAACTGAACCTCATGATTTTTTTTTACAGTAACACGTTATTTCTACAAAACTTGTGCTTCTTACTACCATAGCCAGATTTTTTATGTGTAGCTATGCCACTGTGTGTGTGTGCACATGCATGCGTGCGTGCGTGCGTGCGTGCGTGTGTGTGTGTGGTTTTTATAGTTATTTTGAATGTAAGCGCCTTGCGCTCATTTGAGGAGAGGTGCAAATAAATATTTATTATTATTATTACCCTTTCAGTCACGTGGCGGCTGTCCGTGTCTGACCCTCCACCCCCGCCACCCCATCTCTCTCTCTCTCTCTCTCTCTCAGCTGCGAATTTCAACTACAGGCATTTTTCCCTCGGACAAGAGTTTCGCTTTATTGTTCAAAATGTACAAAATTGAGGATAATGAATGGACACTAAACAGTTAAAAACAAACAAACTAACTAACAAAACAAACAAAAAGGCGGAATTCAGACCTTGGCGGCTTTGGCAAAGCCAGGAGAAATGTCAGATCTTGCAAATGGAATCTTTTCTAGACTGAGTGAGTTATATATGCTAGTAGCGTGAGATGACTTAAAGGAAAACAAACCAATTAAAACGAAACTTTTTACTTCAGTTTTTTTTTTAATCCCAAAATCAAACTAACATTGAGTTGTGAGCAGATGACCACGAAACACAAAATAATCATAATAATAATAAACGTATTTGTAAAGTGCGAAATCTTGTCCTTTAAGATTATTTTAAGCGCATGCGCGCGCACACACATACACACACTGACACACACACAACACACACACGAGCATTCTGATTATGCAAAGGCTTAATTAACACAGCTTAAAAATCAGGGGAGGCAAACCTTCGAACATGACATATCTACTGACCATACTTGCATTGCAGAAGGGGGAAAAGTAAAAAGTAACACTAAGACGGGACGGGACAACTAAGCCGGACGGGGGGGGGGGGGGGGGGGGGGGGAATAAATAATTAAAGAAAAATATTAATATTTTTTATTTTTTTAAACAATCAACTAGGCCTAGGCCTATCATACAACTTGTTGGGCACGCGCACATCACTGACTGTCGCCGTTGTACACACATAGTCATAGTGAATGATATACATATATATAAACATTAATATGAATACCTAACACTCTTGCTCTGTGTCACACTCTAACCCCCCCCCCCCCCCCCCCCCCCCCCCCCCCACCCCCCAGTAGTTTTAACTTGTTAACACATACATATTTAAAGTTCAGAGTGTTCTAATAAAATGTGTTTTGCCCTGCTATAACTGTCATGGTTGACTGGACATTAAAACTATAATAACCCCCCTCCCACCCATCCACCCACACACACCATTTATATATATATATACACACACACATCTCAAAACATACATGAGGGTGCATACACACATCCACACACAATACAAACAAAACTTAATAACTTCTCATCAATAACTTCACATTAATGCCCAGTCAACCATTCCTCATATACCACAGTGAAATATAAGTGCAAAAGGAGAAGAAAGACGTACAAGCCTGACTTACAGTCACACTCACAGTCCAAAATACACAACACTCATAACAACCAATCAGGAACCTAAATTGTGCATCATTAAACAAAACACACTCAATCAAATCACAACTGATAAAAAGTCAAGGTCCTTGGTCAGTTTTATATCTACGTTTTACTCAGTCTTAACTGAATCTGATGTGTGTGTGTGGGGTTTTTGTGTGTGTGTGTGTGTGTGTGTGTGTGTGTGTGTGTGTGTGTGTGTGCATGTGTGTGCAGTTTAATTGTTGTGATGAGTATGAGTACAAACAAATCAGAACAAATTATTTTCACACACACCAAAAAACACCACAGCAGCTGTTCAGCCTGTTAACAGAACATTCTACCTCAGTGAAATAATTAATGGTCTGGTTTAATTTGTCATTTATGCAGAATCAGTGACATATATATATATATATAATCATTATATGGCACGCTTTTAAAAGATAATGTTAATGATTATTGAGTGCATGGTATTAAATAATTAGCAATTAAAGTACTGGACACAGTACAGTATGTCAAAATAAGTCTTGCAAGTTATCATGGCTTTTGGCAAAAGAATATTGCTCTCACACTGCAAAATCTTGACCAAACTGCATTTATATATGTACTATATTTAAATAATAATATGTATAGTATTAAATAATAAATGTATATATTATATAACAGCAATCTCTGTATGGCTAACTTGAACAAGTTCAAGCAATAGTGATATTAATAGTTTATTGTGTGATTTTGACAGTTGCTAACTTGCTTTTAAAAGCAACAAAGTTCCAACTCTGATAACTTGCTTCTACAATACACAAGTTTACAATAATGTATTAATGAATAAGTTACATACAGTTATTACAACAGTAGACCTGTTGTGTTTTGTTGCCTGCCTGTGTGTGTAGTTGTGGTGTGCCTGTGCCTGAGACATCAGTAAGTTGAGTTTGCAACAATGCAAGTGCCTATTGTCTGCTTCCAGTGACCAGATGTATTTTTATTTTTCTTCTTCTTTATTTACCCTGCGCATCACACACCAAGTCAAATAATTGTCAGCAGTGACTGCTCACCTAGAGAGAGAGAGAGAGAGAGAGAGAGAGAGAGAGAGAGAGATGTGCCGCTCTTCATCTTGATCCCTTAGGTGGCCACAGCCAGGTCATTGCTTACACTGCCACTCTAGGGGTCTGATACGGGAGGAAAAACAAAAACAAAGCAACAAACCCTGTTGCATTTTGCGACTTCAAAATCTCCAGTTTTGAAACCGTCTGCGGCTTGTTCTCCCCGGCTTTTGTGGCACTGTGTTTGTGTGTAAATAAATGCATTAATCCGTGACAACCCGGTGAAACGGTTCTATTTGCTTTACTATTGCGTAAAACTGTGTTCGATCCATGCTCGAATTTTCTCTTCAAAACCACGCCGTCCAGCCAGCGACCGAGCTTGCAAGCGAAGGTAAACACAAGGCTGGGGTACGGCCGGAAACGAAGCTATTTATAATCTCTAAACAAATTAAAAATTATTAGTTGCAACATGAGAACCAATATATGTGTACCATCCATGCTAAAGCAAATACTTATGTTTAAAATACAAGCCGTCAAAATTAATATTTTGTTTGAGTTCGGACTTAAAGCTTGTAAAAAAAGAAAAAGGCTTAATGAGGATAGCTGTGTCACCTCGCAACTGCAAATGGCGGCTGTGTACATAGACTAAGGGCTCTACGCGAGTTCCGACCAAAAAAATTCTGGAACTTGAAGTTGAATAAAAACTGAGCAACGATCTCACTGGAAAGGCAGCGCATGCAGCCAGATGTACATGTTTAGAGCTTCCCAAAACAGTTCGCCCATGTTTGACAGGCGCTCGGCCAGGGAGTCAACCGGCGTAGACCGGCCGGCAGGGCCAGACCTTGTTTTGTTTAGTGCCAGACACTCTTGTTGTATGGACAAAAGGGCATCTGGAACCAGAATCCTAGTTTAGAGATATGATGGTATCACACACACACACACACACACACACACACACACACACACACACACACACACACTGACACACAAGCCGAGCGCTCGCAGGGAAGGCGGGAGGGGGGGGGGGGGAACCAAGCAGCAAAAATCTCCACTCTGTCCCCATAGCCGATCAAAAAGGATGTTCTTTTTCAGTCAAATTTGCAGGCATTTAAATCACCAGGCCGAACAACGCCTATGAACACAAATAATCAGCAAGGGACATAACCTCAGTTAAATAAATTATCTTCGGTTTCCCCACATTTCGCATCGTCAGTTCATACCATGGACGTTTCTTTTCTCAGTGTCAGTTCAGTCAGCTGAGAAAATCGTCAAAATTATTACGTGTTTCCCTTTCTGTCCAATCGACCGTGAAAGTCATTACATCAGGTGTTTCCTTGCGAGTGTCCAGCGGGCCAACCAGTAAGATCATCATATCAACTCAAGTCAGCGTTCCCTTTCTGTTCAGTCTGTCTCCCTCTTCCCTCCACCTTCATACCCCCCTCCCCGTCCCTAATAAGCCTTATGGTAAAGTAAGTAAACATTGTGCTTAACGTCCACAGAAACCATGAGGCTTATTAGGGACGGGCAGTTCTTGTTGAGTCAGTCGTTGTTTTAACTGACAGGCGCTGTTGCCGTTGTTGCTGTTGGCCAGTCCTTACACCTGAACACCGAAACCCAGCTCCATTCCACCAGTTTCGGGAACAGGAAACTTTGGTTGCTGGGCTTCTCTCGGCACTTGGTCACGCCGCGGTTGGCCAAACTGCTGTGCTGCATCTGGGCCGCTCGGAGGCTGTCCGCCAACGTCACGCAGATGCCCTCCCTCGGGTCGCGCCGCCGCGGCATAGGCAGCACCACCGCCATCATCATCCGACACGTCATGCTGCGGCAGCTCACCAGGAAGCAGCTGGGCCTCGGGGTCCATCAGGTTCTGCAGAACGGCCATCTCGTGATGCTGACCTTCAACGTGGTCAGGGGGGTTGTTGTTGTTGTTGTTGTTGTACCTTCTCCAGGCTGCCACGTATTGCCGCAGAGATTGTCGCTTTTTGATCACAAAAGCGCCCAGGACTGTGACAATGAGCACCGCAGCCACTACTAGGGTTGCGGTGAGGCCAGGACTGATGTGCGAGCCAGTTGGTGGTTCAGGTTGGGCTTTAAGGTGGGCAGGGGCTGCGGGTATAGCGGAAGCCTTGTAACCTGAACAAGAGACAAGCACAGGAGAGTCCAGGAGTGAAGCAACAGCGCGGTAAAAACAAACAAAACAACAACAAAAACTTTACTATAAAAACGAAAAGAATATATATATAAAAGCTAAACAAACAAACAAACAAACAAACAAAACAAAATAAATAAATAGTTTCTGCAGAGTTGTAATCCAGACAAGAAAACTAGCAAAACTAACTCAAGGAACAGAAGTGACAGCGTCGTTAATATTGACAAGCAAAAACAACAACAAAAACAAATCAAACGAAATTAAAAATTAAATGGGCTGGGGGGGGGGGGGGGGGGGGGGGGACGGAAGAGCAATGGAGACGGAAACAAAATCACAGGGCAGGCAGTTTGATTTTTCTGAGCGAAGTCTGGTCAAAATTTTGAAGGAGAAAAAAATCTGGTGAACGTTTAAATAGATACCTCGTGTTAACATACGCAGGATCTGTAACAACAGGGAAAGCCTTACTGCCATTGTGTAAGTAAATTGCACGAGGCAAACGTTTTGGTGTGCGTGTGGTTAAACTGAACTGCAGTTAGCATCTTTTTTATTTTTTAACTGAAACACATAGGCTGTAAGTGTAAGGCATGGCAGACGTGAAGGCATAAGAGAAAGAGCAAACAGTGAAACGGGAAGAAGGGAAGGAATTAGGTTTAACTCGGTCTAAAACAACGGGAACTGTAGGCTAACAGGGAACATCGCTTCTGCGTTGAAACGTCACGAGCGTTTTCTTCACCCTCACGGTTCTTCTGTTAGTTTTTGGCACGCGCGTGCGTTCGTGAGTGTGTGAGTGCGTGGCGCGCGCGTGTGTGTTCTCAAATCGAGATTGATGGTAGTCGAGTCAACGTGTGCATGACGTCATCTAGCGTGAAGCTCGCCGAACGACCACGAATTGACAAATCCAAAAACTCATGCATCTTTCATTGATAACTGAACCATCACAAGGAGCACGCACGCCGGGCGGCAGACTACATACAGAAGGAGCTCAGACCCGCGCGAGGAAATCATCAGCATATTTATAATAAATATACACGGTCACGTACGAAGTATAAAAGCAATGAAACGATAAAATAATAATAATAATAAAAATTTCAAAGCGAGTTTACCTGGACAATATTTATTGCAGGCGTCTTCTGTTCGCATTAGTTCGGCATGCTTGCAAATTTCGAAGCAGCACTCGCTCCGACCCGTGTTCTTGTCGTGGTAGGTACCGCCGGGTGGACAGTTGGAAACTCCGTCAACTGTTGCTACAGTCACACTTAACACCAGCAGCATCCACACTGGTCGACCCCCCCTGCACAGCTTTTGTCTACGCGCCATGGAGAAAGCTCGCATTTCCACCCCCCAAAATAAAATAAAACGAACTTTTTAAACCAGTTCAAAGATGACTGTGTTACGGTCACTGCACGGCCAAGCCGACGAACCGCAACCTTTTCCCGCGGCTAAGTGGCACCCTTGCGAAAAGTAAACAAATAAAAACGGCAATGAGAAAAACGGGACGTCGAACCGCTGACACTGAAGAACACGCTGGACAGCAATCGAGCTGTTTAACCAATATTTTAGTGTCACTTTTTAACCAGTATTTTAGTGTCACTTTCGTTCTTCACAGTCCGAATTAGGATTACAATTAAAATTGATTTTCTGCCGCTGTAGAGATGCGATCTGCTATTTTCGTTGTTTTGAGCAGCTACTGACAGGTGAAGCAGCCAGTACCGATGTGAAGGGTGACGTGACACTGAAATACCCGATGTGCGTAACAGGTATTTATGCAGGTTTAAATCTGGCTCCTCGCCAGAGACTACCCGTGTACCCGGCGGTCCAAAAAAAAAAAAAAAAAAAAAAAAGAGAGAGAGAGAGAGAGAGAGAGAGAGAGAGAGAGAGAGAGAGAGAGAGAGAAGAAGAAGAAGAAGAAATGCTGCCTATAATATTGGTCCTGTGCGTGTGTGTGTGCACATGAACAATAAAACACACACGGGTGCACAGACCGCAGCTCTCCGAGATACTATATGCATGCAAAGCATTGATATGTTCTTATTCATTCCCTCGGCACCCCTACCACCCCATCCCCACCCTCTCTCTCTCTCTCCGGGCCCAGTCTCCTATTTCTCTCTCTGTCTCAAGAAACGAGGAACGTTGGCCCAAACTCAGTATGATATTCTATCGATTTCAAAACTCAAAACAAGGTGTCTGAATCTTGGGTGGGGCCCGTTGCCCTTGATTGGAAATGATCCATCTCATAACCATTCCTTGCCGCACCAAGGGACTCAGGTGGGCTGTTCCCCAACTGACTTACTATATACAGTAACAGCCTACCTGTATGTTGAACACGTCATCAGCCGAACTGGCCTAGGCTTTTTCTGTTTAACGTCACTTTTTACGTTTACGTGTAGATATTGACTTAAGCCCGTCGGAGTCCCAAGTGTGTTTTTAGCTACACCTCATACGGGTGCGCTCTGCCAAGTTTAAATTGTGTTTACCAATACCGCCACTGATTTATGTGGACCTAGGCCCTCTCATAGACACATCGTCAGGAAAATCTGGTCATATGCGGCCACCCCCGTCTGATTCTCAGGGCTGTCATTTAATTTTTATTTTTAATTTTAAGCACTTCACCGTCCCTTGAGGGAAAATTCGGGTCGCCTTCCCTGGGTAAAGCAGAGAAGCCGCAAGAGCAGCTTCCTATCAGTGCGTGCAGTATTTTCGTGTGTTCAAACAGTGACCTGGCTGCTGGTCTGTTTGTGGACTTTTAACGTGCGCACAAAATAATGTTGATCCATGCGATTGCACACGGGGGCTGTACGGACACCGTTAGAGAGAGTCTGCACCGAAAGCCGACTGGGAGAAAAATTCCTTGCCGCACCAAGGGACTCAGTCGAACCCGCGTCAGTATCGCGCGGCCTGGCTTTTCAGTCGTACGCTCTATCAGCTGAGCTATCGCCAACCCCTTGACTCCCCCTTTCCGTCTCCTCTCTTGTGCCTCTAACTAGTCCTGCTGCTGTTGTTTTTGTCTTGTCATTTTTCTGCTGATGGTCCAGTCTCCTGACTTTTGTTTCCAGAAAATTCTCCAATATTTAGGCTTGTGTTGTTGTTGTTGAGGTATTTTAATGTAGGAAAGCGGGGTGGAGAGTCAAGTTGTGGGAGGCAGGTTGGAAGTATAAATGAAGTCACAAGTCAGAGGTTGCAACAGGGTTCCAAGCGAGATCAAAAGATCTTAGAGGAGGGAGGTGGAGCTGGACCCTCAAGTTAGCCCAGAAGAGATCATGAGTAGGGAGGTGGAGCTGGGCTGAGCGAGTTGGACATCTTTTCCTTCGAATTGTCCAAGTTGTTTGTCTAATAGCAGTGCAACGGACATTGTGATTCTGTCCAGCACAGCAGTTGAAACAGCAATTGCGCAGTGCACACCGCCTTAACACTTCCATCGAGGGGACACCGCCTTAACACTTCCATCGTTCTGGCCGCGGCGGTCCACGGTCTCTCCGGTCTTTTTTCGGGCGGTTTCCGCGGTCGAGCCTTCGCTCTGTCGTCCCCTTCCCGCTGTCCCGGTCCCTAATAGGCCATCTCGCCTCCGTGGACGTAAAGCAACATGAAAGCAAGAGGTTGCTGTAACACAACTTTTATTTACACCAACCAGGGGGGGCGGGGATAGCTCAGTGGTTACTAGAGCACCGGACTCGTGATTGAAAGGTCGCGGGTTCGAATCCCTGCTGGAACGGCGGGAGAATTTTCTTCTCCAGGGTCGACTTTCTGTGCTGACTCTTATTTCGGTATCCGTTCCACCCCCGTGTTACCACAGTAGCACGTAAAAAATCCCGGTCATTCTGCCAAAAGTGCAGGTGGCAGGTTACAGCTAAACACGCATACACCTTACGTATGTGGATTTTATTGAACCGTGCTTCGGCATTGGTCACTTGTCCCTAATATGTCAAATGACATCTGAGGACATTAAGCATCAACTCATCACCAACCAGGAAACGGTGTAGGCTCTCCCCTGAATCAGACACATGGGTGGCCAGGCAGGCAGCAGCTCAAAAACGACCAGCTTTTGCAGGGACACTGGGGGGAAGAGGACGCGGCGGATGGTTGAGTGTTGCCTTACGTCCACGGAAACCGTAGGACGGCCACCTCGACTTTCACACAGCTCCTGAGCTCTGTTTACCACATTGGTTGGTTGTGTTGCTTTACGTCCACAGAAACCGTAGGCTTATTAGGGACGCCGGGGAGCCCAGCAGACGGCCACCTCGACTTTGACGCAGTTCTTGACCTCTGAGGACGCGGCTGGCCCAGCGCGCAAGTTTTGGCACTTCTAAGGGCCATAAAACTTTCGCCCAATCAAAAAAGAGAAAGAAAGGTTAAAAGGTCATGGCCCGGAGCACACACAATGCACTTGGATCCCGTCCCTAATAAGCCTTATGGTTTCTGTGGACGTTAAGCACCGTGTTTACTTTGCAGCTAGGAGATGATAGTAGCTTGTTCCCATACGGCACAAGTTGTCACCATGTATTTCTGTGAGTCATTAATTTTTTGTTTGTCCATTCCTTTTCCATATTTTTCTTCAAACCTGGTGCTGATAATTCAGATGGAATGGTTGACAATAACAGCATGTCCTAGCCCTGTATATTTTTTGTTTTGTTTAGTTAGTTCTTGGATTTTAATGTCCCAGGGGAAAAGCAGAACTGATGAGTCTGAGAACAAACTTTTCTGTTGACAAGGCTTTTATTCACAGCTTGAGAACTGGATTGTGACATGTAAGCAGAAACTGATGTTGCTGAGACTGCATGTGCCAATGGGACACTTCTTGGTCTGGGGCTACACACACACACAGAGGCATGCACACACACACAGGCATACTCATGCATGCATGCAAGCACGCACGCACACACACAGAGGCACGCGCACACACACAGGCATACATGCATGCATGCACTGACGCACACATGCACTCACATACAGAAACAGAGACAAAGACGGAGAGTGAGAGAGAGAGAGACTTACAAATCCTCTGTAGAGTAAAGTAGTAGTGGTAATTTGATTTTAATGTCCTGTCAACCACACAGGGTCACCTCAGGACAGGCAGTGTAAAGAGAACACAAGAAAGAGAAAACCTTTGTTTACTTCACTTGCTTTCCTTCTATTGTACACTACAGAAAACTGGCTCACTGTCAGTGTACATAAAAGGCCACATCAAAACAACGCAAACACAATGTAAATTTTTGACTAGCTTCTTGAAGCCCTGCAATCTCTGAAACATCCTAAAATAGGATGATTTCAGAGTACACTTACAGAACAAGTATACTACATGTACACATATATTTGAAAAAGAAAATAGGATGATTTCAGACTGCGCAGAGAACATTACACATTACATATACATTTGAAAACTTAAAAAAAAAAAAAAATGGTATTCACATCTGGGCACAAGCCTGAAAATACATGTTACCAACATAACAAAACAAAAAAATCCACAAATATAACAGAATAACAATTTCTGGACAAAAGTTTGAAAACTCTACAAATCATCACTGACTAAACAGATTACCCAGGTAAAGATTTTCCGTTGTCTTTGGCTGGCGGGAATTGCTAACCATGCCAAAGATGGCAGGCTGGAAACAAAAACGTCTGAATTCAAAACCTCTGAACATAACCAGCCCACACAAAAACATCTCTTAATTTTACTATGTATGTACAGGGCATTTACAAAATGTACCTATCATTTAACCCCTTCACTGCCCCAGCCTGTAAAATTTCAGGGCTAAAAGGTTCACACACACGGCTGCAAACAGTGTATTTTCCGGTCCTGTAACAAATCTACTTTCATTATTGTGTGTTTTCATGGAAATCCTTCTGCACACTAGTGCATAAAAGATGATAGAGGGGTTCAAGAATTTCAAACTTAGCACTTTTTATTGGTCGTTTTCAAGCAACACTGTGGCAGTGAAAGGGTTAATATGTCGAAGAATTACAATGGTACCATAAGTTTGAAGACACCTTGCTGTCATTTAAACAAGAGAGCCTGAATATGGTAAAAGAGTGGTTCAGTGAGCTGACTACTTGTCTAAATCTACGAGAAAGAGAGAGAGAGAGCGAGAGAGAGAGAGAGAGAGAGAGAGAGAGAGAGAGAGAGAGAGAGACAGACAGACAGACAGACAGACAGACAGAGAGACAGAAAGACAGAGAGAGAGAGAGAGAGAGAGAGAGAGAGAGAGAGAGAAAGAGAGAGACATAGAGTAAGTAAGTAAGTTGGTGTTTTATACCCAGTTCAACCAGTATAGTTATATTAGGGTGACACAGAGAGAGAGCGAGACTGAGACAGAGAGGAAGAGAGAGTTAAGATGAAGAAGAGCAAACACTGAAATGACTCACATTTGAACAGCTAGCAGAAGAAACAATCAGTACTGTTTCCTTGATAATAATACTGCACTTGCACCAGTACTTGGCAACCTCATTGCTCATATATACTTGTGCACAGACAGCCAACAGTAAATGCCCCCAGTTGTCCAAGTGAACCTGTGCCAATTAAAAGCAAGTTACGTTCACATATGAGCTGTGACTGATAGTGCTAGTGTGCAAGACATTAAAACTGGTGATGAGCGAAGAAAATCAAACGGATCAAACTGCAAGCTACGGCTTTGCCAAATTTTCATCCTTTCCCCATTCACAATGATGAGCAATCATCTGGTGTTTGCTGGAAAAAATATACTGACAAGTTTGAAAACATGTTGTGTGCAGTCAATGTGCATGACAATGCAAGCAAGAAAGCACTGCTTTTTCACTACACAGAAGAGGAAGCATGTGATATACTTAATTATTTGACAGATTTTCAGATGAACAAAAGGGAACAGGTTCCGTGAACGTAAAAGGTGAAGCAAATGAGTAAAAAACATTCAAACTTTCATTTACAGCCTACTTCACGCCCAAACAAAATTCTGCCTATGAGATTTACAAATTTTGCTAGGCTAAACCATTGAAAGAAGAAACGACTGGAAAGCTTCACACAAGACTCAGAATGCTGGCAAACACCTGCAATTTTCAAAATGTCAAACAAGAGGCACTAATGCAGATCCTACAAGGATGTCTGTCATCCCATCTGAGAAGAAAATGGCTGATGACAAATTTACCTCTTGACCAGCTTCTGGCTGAAGCTAGAGCATGATCTAATGAACTTGCTGTGTGTAGAGCAGCAGAGACTGAGGGTATGACTGTCAGTGTCTGTGACTTGAACATCAGCTTCCTCATCATCACGGGTGCTTCCATAAACATCAATGACTACCTGTCATATGAATTATTATTTTTCCAAGACCCAAACTACACCCTCTTTCACCCATGATCTGTGTGTATGGATCTCAGTCAGCATTGGTAACTTTTCCGCTCAGACCACGCACAAGAATGCCAATACAACATTCCATGTTGTCAAGACTGACACAAAATTAATTCATGGTAATCTTCTGGTTCATGAGTAATCTACTTGTAACGCTGTGACAGGTGTCACTAAATACCCAATGTGCGTAATTGGTATTTATGCAGGTTTAAATCTGGTGAGGAGCCAAAGCTTACCCGTGTATCTGGCAGTTATGACAAAAGAAGAAACTGTTACTTCCTATATCCTCTCACGGCTCGACTACTGCAACTGTTTCCTCATGGGTATACCTAATTCTATCATCCAACCTCTTCAGAAAATTCAAAACTTTGCTGCAAGACTTGTTCTCTTGGCACCCCGCCACCACCACTCAACACCCCTCCTGGAAAAACTGCACTGGTTTCCCATTTCAGAACATATTAAAGTCACTTATATGTGTTTCAATGCTATGAATAGTTCTGGTCATCCTTACCTTTCTGAACTGCTACATGTCTACACTCCGTCTCGTACACTACACTCCCCTTCTGACACCCGCATTCTTGAAAATCCAGCAATACAAACGCAAGAGCCATGGCTTTGGTGCTTTCCCTTGCTTTGGTCCTCACATTTGGAATTCACTCCCACAAGACCTTAGACACGGCTCAACCCCGTCATCTTTTAAAGCCAAACTGAAAACCTTCCTCTTCTCACAGTATTTCCACCCCAACTAATATCAATATCCAGCTTCTGCTTGTACAGTCATTGTGTGCATGTGTGTTTCCATATAGTACCTTATGCAAATTGTTTTGGTAGGTGCTCTACATGTGTATAGAATATTGTATTTAGGTTAATATGTATCATGTGAGTGCTCAGGGCGTTGAGGAGCGCATGCTAAATGTACATGATTATTATTATTGAGTTAGATAGTAATTGGATTTTAACATCCTGTCAACCACACAGGGTCACCTCAGGACAATCTGAGCGGTGAAACTGTCCAGAAACTTGGAATCCTACTGTTTGTGCTGTCATCCTCCACGTCATCAAATACAACGCCAGTGAATGCTTGTGAACAATTTTCAAAACCTTTTCGTTGATGATGCTGGCAACATTTCTGACATCAACATCAAGCTTCATATCAACCTGTCAGTACAGCCAATGTCCCAGCGACACAGATGTGTTCCATTTCATGTCTGAAAAGATGTTGAGGGTGAGCCTGACAGACTGGAAAAACTTGGTATCATTGAGAAGGTCGATGGCCCAACTTTATGGGTCAGCCCGATTGTTGTTGTGCCGAAAGCTGATGGAGGGAGTCAGACTATGCACTGACATGTTGGAACCCAACAAAGCCACCAAAAGAGAGAAACACATCATGCCCACTCTCAATGACTTGATTTCAGACCTAAACAGTTCCACGGTATTCAACAAGCTAGACTCATCCAGTGCGTATCATCAGCTTGAACCTGACAAAGCCAGTTGTCAGGTTACAGCATTCACTACGTGTGCTGGTATTTGATGTCAAGAGCGTTCTTTGTTTGGAGTGAATGCAGCTGCTGAAATATTCCAGAAAGCTACTGCAGAGACGCTGTCTGACATTCCAGGTGTCCAGAACTTGTCAGATGACATCATCATGGAAGACTCAAGCAGAACATGACATCAGTCTTTAAGCAACACTGAAGAGGCTTGAAGAGAGAGGCGCTAAGGAAACTGCAAGTTTTCCATTCATGGACTTACCTCTTCCAGACACGTGTTCAGTGCTGAAGGAAATCAAGGCTGATCAGAAGAAGACAGACTCAACTGTCAAGCTGTGAAAAGCATTAATGAAATTCAGCCCTTCCGGGGAATGACGCAGTATGTTGCGCATTTCATCCCTGACTTCGCATCACGGACAGAACCTCTCTGCAGATTGACAAAGAAAGAAGTTTCATGGGAATGGACACAGCAGGAGCTAGAAGCCCTCAGCAACATCAACGAAGCATTGACAGGTATGCAAGTCACGGCGTATTTCAGTCCTGCTGAACAGACGGACAGAAGTTCTTGTTGACACCAGCCAAGTCAGTGTAGGTGCAATCCCAACACAAGAGGGCAGGATCATCCCTTATGCCAGCTGAGTGCTGATAGATGTGGCGCAGAGGTACTCACAGACAGACCCTGGGCTACAAGGAAAGGCGACTTGAGTTCAGACCCAACAGGCTCCACAGTATTCAGTAAGCTAGACTTGTCCAGTGCGTATTATCGGCTTGAACTTGATGAAGCCAGTCGCCAGGTTACGGCATTGACTACACGTGCTGGCATTTGACATCGCAAACGTGCCCAGCCTTCTACCTCAGTGCCACTTGCACTTCAGTTAAAACTATGACCGAATAAGTCTACATACTCATAAAGCATGCACTACCAACAATCTTAAAGCACAAAGGGACTGTATTTATGATGCGCAGTCACCCGAGAGGTCCACTGGTTAATACTTCAACTAAAAGGTCATAGTGCAGAGCACAAAAGAGATGTCCACCAATGTAATGTTTCAACTAAAAGGTCATAGCGCTGAGCAGCAAAGAGATATCCACTGGTGTAATACTGACACTACAACATCATGAAACATATAGCACACAGACAAGTCCCCAGGTACGGTGAAACAAGATAACTGTACAATCTACAGCAACAAAATATGTCTGCTGGTGTAATAATGAGACTAGAAAATAATGGAATGCAGAGAAGAAAGATATGCCCTTGTGTAATAATGAGACTAGATAATTATGCAATGCAGAGCACAAAGCCCTTGCATAGAAAATCGTATCATGCACAATTGTAATGAGACTCAGAAATCATAGATAGCAGAGCACAAAGACTTGTCCTTGTGCAATAACAAGCCTAAAAAATAATATCATGAACAACCAAAAGGGACATCCACTGGTCCGACACTGACAAGAAACTCATAATGTACAGTAACATACATCATTTGGTGTAATACTGAGGCTAGAAAATAATATAACAGTTAATGCTAAGCATAAAGAAATGTCTACTAACACTCAGAGATCAGTGGAGAAATGGGCTGTATTGTTTCACCCCACCGGCATATCATTCAAACAAAACTCGCAATCATAAAATAAAGACTATGACCAGTGGCCAACAAATCAAAAATTCTCCATCTCCGACATGGGAAAAAAATGGACTTGACAAAAAATGATTTAGGAAGCTGTTTATCGCTTTGTCAGACAAGAATCTACAAGAGAAAAAGAAAAAGTAATCAGCAAAATCGTAAGTACAGCAAAAGGAGACTTCTAGTTCTACTGAGTTAACAAAATAAGTCACAGAACCATCTCATGCCCATACACATACTGTACCCAAACCAGATGACTGATACAGCAACTTGAAAAACAAGTAAAACAAATAAATTAAAAATCCTGAGACATAAACAAATATTTTGTTAAAAACAAAGCACAAACAAATGTCAGATTATCCAGAGGAATTCATGAAAATTCAATCAAAAAATGAATCACAAACAAGTGGAAAATTGCAGAAAACAAAACACATGCAAAATGAGATTCAGTTGTTTTGATCAAATGGAATCATTCTCATAAAACAGGCCAACCAAGTTGTTCAGTGAGAAAAGACCCCCCCCCACCCCCTCCCCACTTCTTTCTCTTGCAGCCTAACAAGCATGCAGTTACATCACAAAACAGTTTTCCACATACAACAAAATGCTGCATCTTCAGCTTAGATTCATTTAACTTGATGTCACAAGATCAACTGACACATACATCACTCAGCAGACCCTGACTATAATTTTCAAACAACTACAAAACATTCCAGCCTGGACAAGGTTTACCTGTCAAGATCACCTGAGTCCCAGCTCCTTTGGAGGTAAAAGTGATCAATCAATCAATCAATCAATCAATCAATCAATCAATCAATGTTTTATTTTAACCTGTTCACAGCAAGGTGATATTAGACAAGTAAAAGTGATTGGCACTCCAGCCAAGCACAACCCACACTACTGACTGAGAAATAACACACACAAATATACCAGTTTCATTGTTCTTGTTGAGATAAAGTGCACATTATCAACAGAAAGAACAAGACCTCAAGCCTAACCTAACCACACATAATCATTTGATTCTTATGACTACACTCCCCCCCCCCCCCCCCAGTCTCCCCTAACCACATATAATCATTGAATTCTTATGACTAACCCCTCCCCCCCCCCATCTATTCAAATCAGCCCTTCAAAGACAAAAACAGATGGATGAGAAGATGACAAACTGTTTCCAGCTTCTGCCCATACTTTCTCAGTTTCTGTTCTTTTAAATGGCAAGCTGACCAGGCTTTGAAACATTTTCTAATAACATTTCCTCCTTTTTTCATTTTTTTTCTTCTTCTTTTTTATTATTTTTCTCCTCATTTTTTTCATTTTTAACTTTCTCCATTCCCCCCATCTTCTAGTCATTCTTTCTCTTGTTTTAATTCTAATTCTTCCTCTGAGTAATGACCAAAATCAACCAGTTGAATAATCTGCCACAGTCAACAGCACAGAATGATGTATATCTTCATGTTGAAGTCACTATGAGGCGATTCAGGTCTTTGTTGCTGTGCTCATGTGATGTCTGTTGAGTGCTGATTAACTCCCTTTGTTTGACAGTAATGTCATTCCAGTAGCCCCAACCCCACAATAACATGACTTCGCTATGGGCAGCAGAGAATAAGTGACATGATGGAAATGTTTCTTGTCCAAGTATCTTTTTCAAGATCTACTTCACAACAGATAATTACAGAAAGATGTCCATGCACACTTGCAGTGAGCAGACCAAAAATCAGAACTGAACAGCAAATACAAATACACAAAACGGTTGGCACCTCCTTCATGTTACCGGCTTTCCCAGCAAAAACAACTGCAGTGGATTCAGTGACAGTTTAGACTGGTCGTCTACTTCAGGTTCTTATTACAAACAAGAGGATACAAATGAGAAATGTGGAAAATTAGATTCAGTGGAGATTAAGAGTGAAAAATTCCTCTCAAAATATCAGTGAAATTCCCCGAAAGCAGCTTCTGTCTTTACTCACAACAACAGTAACATTTTGATTCACAACCTTGCAGATGCAAAACAGACCATAAACTGGTATAAAATAATTTCACTTGGCAAAGCAAGCAATGGCACATTTGTATTATTGCAATTAACCAAATACTGGAACATTTGTATTATTGCAGTCAACCAAACACTGGCACATTTGTATTATTGCATTTAACCAAATACTGGTACATTTGTAATTACTGCAAATATCCAAATACTGGCATATTTGTATTATTGCAGTAAACCAAATACTGGCACATTTGTATTATTGCAGTTAACCAAATACTGGCACATTTGTATTATTGCATTTAACCAAATACTGGCACATTTGTAATTACTGCAAATACTGGCATATTTGTATTATTGCAGTAAACCAAATACTGGCACATTTGTATTATTGCAGTTAACCAAATACTGGCACATTTGTATTATTGCATTTAACCAAATACTAGCACATTTGTAATTACTGCAGTTACCCAAATACTGGCACATTTGTATTACTGCATTGACACAAATACTGGAATATTTGTTTTATTGCAATTAACCAAATACTAGCACATCTGTATTACTGCGATTAACTGGAATGTTTGCTAGTTTGTATAACCGTAACTGGATCTCATAGCAACACAAACAAAATTATTAATATCACAAACACAAATACCATTTAAAATACCGCTTTGCAAAATTGCATAACATTATTGTAAACATAATCCACTACACAAAATGTTCCATCAAACCATCTCAGTGCAAACTTGTGCAGTGCACTTAGTTGAATATTACTTGTAAAAACCACAATGAAATAAACCACACTCAAGTTACAACTTTGCACTAGCCTAAGACACAAATGTAAGCTGCAAAGGAGAGGAAACATCAATGACAACAACACAATCAAGTGGTACATTTATTTCATATGAACTCTTGTTGAGTGCCTCATTTCAAGAAGAGCCCTAAACACTTCACAGTGGCAGGTAAAGTGATACCCTCTGCATCTGCGCTCTAGTCGTAAGAAACTATGAATGAGTGAATGTAGCTTTATACAGTGCCATTTTGAATATCCACTGTTCAGCACTGTTTGGTTGTTACATGGCTGGTGCCACATGAAACTGCTGCTGTCTCTGCGCAAGTTCTGTGTATACCATACAACCACCCACCAGTTCACATTGTCTTTATTTCAAGCCACATACGCAGGATGCATGTCTGTTTAGATGTAACCTGCCACCTGCACTTCTGGTACAATGACTGGAATCTTTTACATGCTCCTGCAGTACAAGCAGGATCCAAGTTTGATGAGCAGACTGTTTCAGTCTCTGAAGCTTGACTGCAGCTCCCTGAGCAGAGGAACACAACACACCTGCTCTTCTCCGCAGGCCTCTCACCTCCTCTGTGCATGATGACCACTACTGCCCAGTGTTCTTCAGACCTGGCAGCTGGCCACACACTGGCCAAGGGCATGACGCATGCACTTCAAGCACTGTCCTTTGAACCACTGTCGGCAGTGCCCGCATGCCTGCAAAGAACGAGTGGATGAGGTGCGGCTGTGACAAACAAATTTTTTCACGTCTCTTTTCATTCTTTAATCTCCTTCCTGCTCTTCTTCTTTTGCTTTCCCTTTGCAGGACCCCAGCTGGCCCATTCTTGCCTTGGCCTCTGCAGCGACCTCCAGTTCAAATTTCTGCTTCTTCTGGACCTAGACCTGGCTTCAATGTCAAGGCCCAGAAGGCATGCAGCAGTGCCATGAAGGAGAAAAATGTTTCATAGTGTTGTTGTCTGCCACTGTTTTTGTGTCAACTGGGCAAAATTCCATTGAAAGTCTATGAAGGAGAAAATATGTTTTACACAATGCTGTCCTGCCACTGTTTTTGTGTCAACTGGGCAGTATTCCACTGAAAGTCTATGAAGGAGAAAATATGTTTTACACAATGCTGTCCTGCCACTGTTTTTGTGTCAACTGGGCAGTATTCCATTGAAAGTACAAGGTAGAAAATAAAAAAGATATTGGATTGCCTATAGACAATGGAATGCCTTGACAGAAGGCGTGGTACTTCCACTGCCTGATCTTTCGCTAGGTGCCTGCCTGGCTTTGATTTTGCGCACTACTCAATGTCATTAAAACCAGCATGGGCCATCCTTCAAACCAGCATGGGCCAAACTCAAAGTTACAGGGCATAATTATGAGCAGCTGGGAGAACAGGCAAAGCGTTTGCCTCAATTTGGCTGATGTAGAAACTTGAAGCTAGTCACATATTTTATATATACGCTGGCAAAGAGTTGCAACCTCAATAAGTTCGTCCACTCAACAACAGCATCGCCTTCACAGTGCACTTTCTCTCCTTGTTTGGCATTTGCTCTGTGACCTGCGCACCTGACTGGGTGTTAGGAACTAACTCCTGCTTGTCTGAAATGGTTCTGAAGAGTGGCAGATTTGAATCTGCAGCGAAACTCCTGATAAGGAGAGTCTAGCTCACAAAAGACCAGCCCCTCTTTCAATTTAAGTCTTAAGACCACTTCAGTGAAACCTTACTCTCTGTGGTTCCACATAAATGAACCGCTCATTAGTTCTAGAGTGTTCCTTCATCAAGAGTGCCTCTGTATCACTAAAGCAAAATGGCTGCTGCTGCAGAAAGGGAGAAGGAAAAAAAAGGAGAAAAAGAAAAGGGTACAAAATGCAGAATCAAGGACATGGAGGATAAAATTGAGCAAAACATTATTATATTCAGTTTGTCAAAGACGTATATGAGCCTGTGACAAAAGGTGCTCCCGCTTAACCCCGGTATGTTTGTATACTCCTATTTATTTTCGTCTTACTACAGTTACACGAAACTGTGGTTGCTTTTATTCAGTATGCATTGATAAGTAGTTAAAGTAAAAATTGGCAGCTTTGGTCACCAAGCGGAGGATTAAAAACAAAAGTACTTTACGAAAATCGACGAAAAGCGGCTTCCGGAAAGTGGGACAACGTGGGTTGTTTGACTTCAGCTCAAAACCGCAACTAACCAGCTGAACTATTCTTCACAACTTGTACACCATTTGACTACTGAATAAACTAAATTTAGTATCCAGTCAAATTGCAAGCCATGCGTGACGTTTCATAACCAAAAAAACGAAATTGAAAATACACTGGCCGTTCATAACGGACTGTGTCCAAATTTCCCGTAAGTTTAAAGATCGTCTGCTACCGTCCGCCATTGCATTCACTGCGGACCTTCGCTTCTCTTATTTGCATATCAATTGCGCACCAAAAGCAGTCAATGTTTTTACTGGGGGCATTTCCGTGTTTCATTTTTTTTACCCAGACCTAAAAAATCTGAAACTTTGTCCATTTGTTACGAACGACCTTTTGCAAATTTTATTGGCATCGCAAACATTTAATTACTGCTGACCGCTTCTAAAACTACCACTGGCCTTCCTGTTGACATCACATGGCCGCTTGTCGCTGACAATGGTTTCGTCGAAGTGGTGGCAGTGAGTATTCTGACTGTGTCCGGTTATTTTGTTTTGTTACGAACATCCTAAATGTTACGAACGACCCACATAATTGTCGAATTTCTGTCCTCATCATATATTTTCCCAAACAATTGCTTTCTTAGCCACTAGTAAGTGATATAAATGGCACTGGTAGTGTGCTTTGTTTACTTCATTGTATTTGCGGGCAGGGGGCAATTTCAGATTGTGGACACAGTTTGTGACTGTGTCTGTGTTACGTGTGTCCAGATGTCTTTTCTTACGTTAGTCTGCAGTCCGTCTATGTCTGTAATTATTGCTGATTTAGGTAAGCGGTCGATTTAAAAGTTGAAATGGCTCACAGCTTACCCTTCAAGTGGTTGTTTACAAACTTTTACGTCGGAATGGAGGCTTGTGCATATTAAACAAGTACTCTGTAAACTTTGTAGCAGGTGAACATGACATGGGCACAGTGCTACCCCCCATCCCCCTTTCCTTTGTTTTGCAGTCTTAATTTTGTTTCCTTTCCGCATTAAATGTAATAGTTGACTTGCCACTGTAAATTTATTTTTATTTTTATTGATTAACTGTGCATGAAGGCCGACTTTGGGGGCCAGTGGAGGGGGGGGGGGGAAGATTGTCTTACAATTTATGATAATTTTTTTTACTGCTCTTGTATAAATAAAGACCTTTGGTATGTAAGGGCACTTTAGGATTGTTACAGTCCAAAGTACATGTATCATTTTTCTGTTTTCCTTTTTTACATACTGAAAAATTTAATACAGGTATCTAACTTAAAGATGCCAAACTTTGTGACCTGATCGCATTTTTAATGTGTTGTTGTTTTTCTTTTAGTTTTAGTAAGCATACATTAGATGACGTCTGTCTGTCCCTGGTATTCAAGTCTGTATTAAATTCTGTTACTTTTGATAACTGTGGCAGGTTCTGGAAGTGTGCCAAGCAGAAAATCATGTATGGATCCAGTTCTTCACACACAAAAAGGAAGCATGTTCTTCAGGCCCTCACCACCGGACATATCTTATTGGGATTTCTTGATTGCAAACAGAAAAAAAGTTTCCCTGACACTGAGTGCAAAGTGAGGCAGCAGTTTTTCACTGACAGTGATTGACAGGTTTAGTTTGAAAGGATGTCGTTTTGTGTGTTGTTGTTTTTAAAATAAATTGTCCTAAAGTTTTAATGTGATCTGCATGTTCAGAAAGTCGCTCCTTTAACCTGTCATATCATACTGTTACTGTGCCTAGATTCACTACAGTTGTGTACTGTTTGTTCAGTCTGGGTGAAATAGTATCTTGGTTTTCACAGACTGTTTCCACTGCCATAGTGTTACGTTCGTCCACTCAAACAAGTTGGAATGTGTGAATATGCCTCCTGCCTTGCATTTTTTTTGCATTTATCATTACAATGTATACTATGAAATAAAGTGTTCCTTGTTTGAAAACTTTACTGAAGTTGTTCTGTGTTTGAAATGATTATTTGTAGAACTAGATTCTTGAGCGCAAAATTTGGACACTGTGATTACATAATACTTACATTTAAAGCAGAATTTGTTTGTCCTGCCTGCTCTGATTTTATTACTAGCAGCTACTTAAATGCACCAGAATCATTAAAATTGCATACAAATGGTTTTTCTCTGTATTATTATGACATTCACTGTGTCCATTGTTACAAATGTCCACACCTGACCTGACCCCAGTTTTGATGCCATACAGCACACACTTGGATCAAAACCATTTTTTGATGATGGAAATAGTTACTTGAAACACCACTTTCTAATGGTAAGACTGAAAATAGCTTACTGGGAGTTTGATTTTGAGGCAGTGTGTCCCACTTTAGATCACGACCTTTTGTCACAGGCTCATATATATATATATATGTCAAAATGTTTTGGAATAAATTGTATCCGCTGAAACAAATATTGTACTTTGCTGTCAGAAAAAGATATACATTTTGTATGAACTGTTCAGACAAAATGTATATCTTTTTCTGACAGCAAAGTACAATATTTGTTTCAGCGGATACAATTTATTCCAAAACATTTTGACATATATATACGTCTTTGAACTTGTCTGAACTGTCAGTGAACTACAATATAGTTCTGTATTTTAGAAACTTTCTGTCAGAAATACCCACAAGAGACAAAGAAAAGAATAAAGAGCTTAGTTAGCTAATTACTATTTAACCTCCAGCTGACAGACTTGAAGGTCATATTAGGAAGAAACACAATTCAACCTAATTCACTATAATACATCACTGTATGTATAGAGTATTCAGGGACAAAAATGAACTTCAATAAATCAAGACAGAAATCAGAGACATAATTCCTGGCAGCAGGCAGAACATACAACTGTATTCTGACCAGCTGCAGGTTTTAAACAGAGAGCGTTTGATAACCCTGGGTTCTGTGCAGAGCGGGCATCAATTTCTGAACCATGGCACCCCAATGCAACAGACACAAAGGTGAAAAACAAATGGATAACGAGAAAAAAACATCTGAAAGTCTGTGCTTCTAACCCGCATGCAGTCTTTTGCTCTCCAACATACTGTACACTAGATGCCAGGCAGCAACCATTTTACTGAACACACAACAATAACAACAAGACAAATTACCACAGTAATCACTGCCATCATAATCATGGAAAATTACTTACTTCGCAGTGTTTCTGAAAGCTCTTGGTGCATTTCTTGCATTTGTCACAGTGTTTTCGAGGTTCCTGAGATTCAATGAAGACCTTTGCTGCAAAACCAACAATTGACAAAGGTAATCAAATGAAATAAAAGCACATTTTCCATGACAACCCCCCCCCCCCCCCCCACTTTTATCAACCCCTTATCTGTTGCGCATGCATCAACGCTATATACTGGGGAGAAAAATGTGAAATTTGACATCCACAGGCTTCCAGCATGAGGATGGCTTTGCATCAAAATGCACAGTATTGAAAGTAGGCTTGTTATAGGCCTGGTGACTGAAATGTTTGCAGGCGTCTGGGTGTACTCTTCAGTCCGGAAAATGTATGGCTTGGGGCAGTGAAGGGGTTAATGTGCTATTTCTCCACTGGGGCACATAGTCCTTTGGGTAAAAACAAAACATAAGGAATCATAAACAATATAAGAGTTATGCACTGAGAAAAAAAACAAAAAAAAAAAAAAAAACACATACACACACACTTGTGTACTAAAAGCAACTGCACACAGAAAATCTCAAATGGCTCTATTTCAACCCAAGTTCCATGGATCAACAAACCACAGAAACTTCTTCCCAAATCACTTTGGCCTGCCCACCACTAAATAACTGATTGAAATCATATCTAAGCAAGCTGTGCTATGTCTGTTCTGTTCCTATGCTTCTCTTAAACAGTCAGAAGGGAATGCAAAAACATCAAGAACACACACATGCACACACAATCAAACAATACCCCTTCTGGCATTTGCCAGGTGGGAAAAATTCACGTTTTAAATGACCAGCTTTGAAATTACCTCCTTTACCTGTGGCGATGGAAATGACTGGACAAAAACCTATTTCCCTATGTCACAAGCCATCTGCCTAAACAGTTGTTGATCAACGACATAAAAACACCGTCATTTCACATCATTTTTCTTCAAACTCTTACAATAAAAATTATAAAAATTACTGACCTGCCAAAACATGGTTGTTTTTGAAATGGTAATTCCCAGAGAACACTGTTTTTTTACCAAGACATCATTGCTTTTTTTTTTTTTTCTTGCACTCATTGCCTACAAAGACACCACTGTGTTTTGTTTTGTTTCATACACAAAACACCATTGTTTTTTACACATACATGCATGAGCCAGTTTGTCCTAGCAGTAATGCATTAGGCTGGTAAGCAGACGGGCCTCAGTTTGAATCTGCTTTGGCTCTCCTTTCTCTTCAAAAGTTGTGGTCTGTGAACACTGTCTTGCTTGTGATTTGTCCCTCACAATAAATGAAACATGAAAATAGCTCTTATCGTTGCCCATCTTAATGCAGGAGTTATTCTGGTGGTGACAGTGTAGCAATAGGTATATGATCTCCCTTTCCCCCCACCTCTGTACCCCCCCCCCCCCCCCCCATCCCTAATAAGCCTTTTGGTTTCTGTGGATGTTACTTTACATGGACATGCAGAGCACACCTTCTCAGTGCAACAGTCAGAGTGTACTCTTTAGTTGCTCCCTGCCGCCTGCCTGATTTGACCTCATTAGCCCTGCTGGGGTCAGTTTCAGGCCAGCGCGGGCTTTCTATGGGCCCGTTGCCTGGCTACAAGACGGTTTCAAAATGGCGGCTGCAGCTTCAAGATTCAATTCCCTTCCTCTTACTTTCACAAAGATTGTGCACCACTCTTCACACCTCAGCATCTTTGGGATGTTATCTCCTGTTTACTCACATGCCAGACTGTCCTCTGGCACCTCTTGGTCAAGTCTGACAGCAGTAATTTATGTTTTGTTAGGTTGTAAACATTGATGGTGCCACAATCAATTCCTCCCTTCCTTTTCATTTGAGGGAAATTATCAGACCTCATAAATCAAGACCAGAGGTTTTCCCAGATGGTGTGTAGTGGTCTCTGCACTCTCCAGGCTGTGTTCGTCACATTGCATGCTGACAAACATGGGAGTAATTAGCTGACAAGTCAGGAGGGGATGTAAATGAGAACCCGGTGTCAGTATCCCTACCACCTGGTCTTGCCCACAGGCAGACACACAACACCTTGTTGTGGAATGGATACCTGTGCTTGGATACCAGTGTTTTTGATAGTACTCGGGCGATGTTTTGGATTCTATTTCATTTGTTTTGTTGACAAAACTTTATAGAAGTAAAGTGTAAGGAATATAACAGTACACAATGGGTGTGCTGTAGAGTAGCTGAGTTCTGCTTATCACTGCTGAAGGGTGTGGACTACCAGACCACCATAGCCAAGGTAATTCAATTTACTTTCTGAAACCACTTTGCATGTCTGTCTAGTAGTAGTTGTACTTTACGGTGCCGTTCTTAGTTTGAGTGCAAAAAACTCTGTTTGGTGCTTATTGGTACAAAACATCAGTGTAATAGTAAGTAAAGATTCAACCATGCATGCCCCTTTTGACTCCACTAACAGTTGTTGTTTTTTTCCTTCCAAAACAAATTACACTAAAGTGTCAAAAGTGCTATGTTTGACATCTGCAGTTTCTACAAAGATATCTCAGTTACTTCTTTAATTGCAATGAAGACGGAAACTCACATTTGACCCTGTAATCTCATCCCCCACTGTGTACTGTCAGCCATGCACTGCCACAGGCAACAGAGTCAGACTCCTGCTGACACAGAGCTAAATAGCTATTTATAGCTAGCCGGCCCAGAAAACTAAAGGGCTGCTTGGGAGAAGGTGTGAGAGCTCAGGAGCTGTGTGAAAGGCAAGCCGGCTGTCCTGGGTTCCCCATCCCTAATAGTCTCTGTGGACCTACTGCTAGCAAGTGAACACAGCCACTTACCGAAACACCATGAAAGCCTGATCAAAGCAGAACACTTGGGGCAGTGTTGGAGGTTAGGGACGCAGTCCAGGAATTTCACCTTTGCACCACAGCATTTCAGCTCGACAGATGTGTCCAAAAATGAACCAATGTCCTTTAACTGTACCGGAAAGAAAAAGAAGGAAAAAAAAAGAGAAAAAAGAGAACAGGTCAGCATCACAACGCTGCTGTTTCTGTCTGGGGACGGTTCAGGAATTCTGGGTCTGCACCACAGTTACTTTGCAGCCCCTCTCTTGTGTTAGGAAAGCTGTGTATGTTTTTGGCCTGTACCAGAGCAAAACAAATACAGGTCAACAAAGCCCGCTGCGTTGCATTCGATCCCTGAACCACCACCTTTGCAGCACTAAGAAAAACTTTCTGCTGATGGTTCATTCGTTAGTTAGACGTAGCCAACACATGTTCAAATGCCTTGATATTAAAGTACACCACACAAACATGTAAAGCAATACATGACAATATTCAGTTTCAAGGCACTGATAACATGTATTTGTGTACTAGAAATGGCACTCAGACCAAATTCTTTTGAATGTAAATGTACAATACCATTATTACAGATCAGTCGCATGCTAGCTAACTAAGACCACTTTACTGGAGAAAAAACCCACCTTACATTGCCTGATGAGAAAAATGTAGAATTCATAAATTCAAGAAAGGAGTTTCCAATGGAAGATTACAAACACATGCTACACACACATGCGTACAAGCACCTACCCACCACATACATCCCTGCACCCCTCCCCCCCCCCAAGCAAATACAAGACCCCCCCTCCAACACGTGCATATGCATTCATGCATACACATACACACACACTCTCCCTCCCTCTCTCTCAAACACACAACACATGCACACACCGCACCACACACTCCCCTCCCTCTCTGTCACACACACGCACATGCACACAACACCACATACACACACACACACACAAAACAATACACACACACACACAAAACAAAACAACACACACACACACACATTTACCTGACCCAGCCTGTCCATAAGGCAGCGATCAGATCGGACTTCACTTAACGACAACCTCAACCCATGGAACTGGTTGAAAGGGTTTTGACAGTTGTGGCAAGCACACCTCCCTGTGCACATGCGACCCAACTTCATGCAAAGACACTTTCCCTGCCGGCATCCATGCGTGCCCTTACACCGGCACAGCTGTCCTGGAAAGCAACGCAGCAACCCCATCTTAATCATAAATACTTGGAGTACAAGGACATGCTAACAGGCTAAAAACTATTTGAAAATTAATTCTGGATTTTGCTGCCACTGTCCTAGGATTTAACCCATTTATTTTACATGCAGTCAGAGAAGCTCATGCATCCTACATGTATTCACACTCACAACCAAAGGACTGGGCACTGTCCAGTTTTTGCACTAGAGGCTTCTTCATTTTTGTCCTTTAAAAAAATAAAATAGTCTTTTTCACATAAGTGATATTAGACTGACCGTACAATGATCTAGATAACAGCATATATCATCAAGTTACAACAAAACAATAACAAAACTTAAAAAAGAAAGACAAAAAGAAAAAAGATACACCTATTTGCCTAGCAAGTAGCAGCGCAAAACACTAACTGATGGATGTTAGGAATAAGCACCACTCAGTCTCTTCACTAACCACAGTGGGACGACTGGCTGACAAGTCAGCCTGGTCAGCTGGCTAATGGGAAGGCAAGCTGATAGGTTCACGTTGCCTAGCTGGACAGTTGATAGGTTGGTTTTTGATGTGTGGGTTTCTTCTGCCATTTACAAAATTACCACAGAACAAGTAAAGGGCCACCAGGTTTGTGCACGTGTCAAATCTCACCACTCTGATCGGGAAAGCCTGGCATCCTGTCTGTCGAAGGGAAAGCCTTGTACAGGTCAATGGTGACAGGACGGATCAGGAGGCTGCAGAAGAAAGGGTCCTCACACAGGCTGTGCTTGAGGTGTCGGATGTCCTTGGCCTGGAAGAGCAGCTGGCCAACACACAAATTAAAACAGCTCAGTGAAAGTCAATGCCTCAAATGCAGTGAAAGTCAATGCCTCAAAGGCAAATTAAAACAGCTCAGTGAAAGTCAATGCCCCAAATGCAAACTAAAACAGCTTGATGAAAGTCAATGCCTCAAATACAAATTAAAACAGCTTGGTGAAAGTCAATGCCTCAAATACAAACTAAAACTGCTCAATGAGGGTGAATGCCTCCAAAATAAAGAAATTCAAACAGAGGAGATGGCAGGGGCTCAGGCACTGTTCACATCAACATTTGCGCAAGTAAGGACTGAATGAACCGAGACAGGGCACATCTTAGCAGTAAGTAAGTAACTTGGTGTTTTACGCCCAGTCAACTGGTACGGTTATATCAAGGTGACTGCACTAGCAAGGACTGAACGAACTGAGACAGGGTACATTTGCACTCAGCAAAGACTGAATGAACAGACAGGGTACATTTGGCATTTGCACGGGTCAGCAATGACTGAATGAACAGAGACAGGCTACATTTGCACCACCAAGGACTGAATGAACAGAGACAGGGTCCAGTCTCCTCTTTCCTTGTGGTATGTTACTTGAAGGAGAAATGACACAAGGATGCAAATAGGCCTAAAAATGTAGAAATGGGCAAATATGTCTACTGGCAGGCTTCATTTTGGGTTGCTTTATCAACATTCATACAGAAGCACTTTTTTGCTTCCAATCTGAGCTCCTCAGGGTGCAGTCATGTTGGGCTTTTTTCTTTCTTTTTCTTTTTTATCAGTGAAGAGCCAGAAAAAGTCAACTCCTGAAGTACTTCATACTTTTGCCACACATTCCAGTCTTGCTCATGTGAACTGAGCACATGCAGACTGCTGAGCACAAAATGGCCGTGTTCACAATCATGACTTTGCACATGCAGAAGTAACAGGTGCATGTGTGTGTGTGTGTGTGTGTGTGTGGAGGGGGGTGGATTCACGGGGGGCACTGTATCAAGGTGAACTGCACTTATAAAAAAAATGCATCGTGAGTCAGAGTATGCCTGGCTTCCACAAGAAATTCCAAAGGTTCTATAAATTATAATATACAAAAAAAACCAAAATAATGCATGGGAAAGTGGGGAAAACTTGGTTGTGGCTGAAAATCAAAGAAGAGGAAAACAAATCACTGACAGTGACACACTCACAAAATGGTAGGGCACCCTCCAAATCTGGCCCCCAGTGATGTCAATGGCCTTGCGTTTTTTGACGCTGCTTTGCAGCCTTACAGTTCTAGAAGCCAGGAACATGTCTGGCACTGTGCTCAGCTCCAGCAGCAGTTTGTTTGTGTGTCCCCACAGTCCAACAATGCTGCTGAAGTTGATTTCGGTGCAGACAACCTGCTGCCGTCCATCACAGTCTTCATCAGACACGGGTTGTGTCAGCACCATGTTGTAGAACACCTTCCTGTGTGACCAAGCAAGGAAGCATGTCACATCTTGCAGTTCAAGCTAAACAGTGATTGTGAAAGACATTTTTTCAAACTAGTGTGATATCTCTAAGGTGGCAAAAGTGGTTCACAGAAACCGGTCAGACACTCGCTGTAACCGGTCAGATACACTCAACTAGACTGTCTAAACTACTACTGGAGCTCTACTAGCAAACACCCTGCTCCCTTCCCTGTCTAGAACACACACACACACACACACACACACACACACACACACACACACACACACACACACACACACACACACACACACACACACACCTCTCTCTCTGCTTTAAAAAATAACAATCGAGTATTGGTCAAACAAAACAATGGCTGGTACGTTTTGACTGATTCCTGATATTGTTTCCAGCATATGCTGATCTTAACCGGTGAAATAAAGGAAATTATTGGTTAATGCAAACCCTGGCTAACTATTTGTGCAAGACCTAATAATATAAAGCACCGTGAGCGATTTTCTGCAAGCATTCTGGAACTAAGGAGCCTAAATCTCACTCTCTCTCACACATACGCACAACAATACATGCACACACACACATGCATGCACGTGTGCACATGTTGGGGCCAAAACTACTTACTTTTCACGGTATGAGAAACACACACTGGAGGCTTTACTGTACCTCTCATTGGCAGCAGTGAACTGCAAAGATAATGAAAACACAGCAAGTCCACACTTTATTCAGGGTCAATAAGAATATCTACTTTCAAAATCTACTCTTGAATATTCCATCAAAATCAAAGGGATGAAACTAAAAAATACAGACAAAACAAACCTTTGTAAACTCTGCTACTAGTACTACTGATGAGTGGGTCCTTTTGCCCAAGAATAAAACAATAATAAAGGAGATCTAATCTAAGCAGACTTGAAAGAAGGATGGTTTCTCTCTCTTTCTCTCATCACGGAGGTCTTTCATCTGGGGTAACACTGCATGACACAGAAAAGGATTACACTGCACAACACAGACAAGGGTTATACTGCATGACACAGATGGGAGTTACACTGCATGATGCAAAGGAAACACTGAATGACACAGATGGGGTTACATTGCATGACACAGACAGGGGTTACACTGCATGGGGGTAACACCACCTGACTCAGACAAGGGACACTGCATGACAGACATGGGTTATACTGCATGACACAGACAGGGGTAATACTGCGTGACACAGATGGCAGTAACACTGCATGACACAGACAAGGGTTACACTGCATGACACAAATGAGGGTTACACTGCATGACACAGATGAGGGTTACACTACAAGGCACAGACAGGGGCAGACTTGAAAGAAGGGTGGTCTCTCTCTCTCTCATCAGGGAGGTCTTTCATCTGGGGTAACACTACATGACACAGGCAAGAGTTACACTGCATGACACAGATGAGGGTTACACTGCATGACACAGATGAGGGTTACACTGTACGACACAGACAAGGGTTACACTGCATAACACAAACAAGGGTTACACTGCACGACACAGACAGGAGTTAACACTGCATGACATAGATGGGGGTTACACTGCATGACACAGGCAGCGGTTACACTGAATGACAGACAGATTCACGAAGGCCCATGAACATGTGCATTTGCTTACTGTGAAGTCCCCTATGCAGATGGTATTGATTTTATAGCTCTTGAAAGGCTTGCTGTAGAGGCTGGAGCTGCTGGCGCCTCTCTCATGAAAGTTTCTGTACATGACCTGAGCCATATGGATGTCTGCTGCGCTGGGACTAAACTTGTAGACACCTGGGTCGAAAAAAGAACCATGCAATGGGCAAAGAGATCACAGAAACAGGCAGTCCATACAAAACACTTTGTGTGGTTTATGGCATGCACATGTAACGATATATATGACTCTCTCTCATGAAATCAGTTTTAAGTCACATTATTGGGGTATTTTGACACTTACCTTCACCAACACAGCAGGAGCTCCATGGCACAAAAGTGTCAGACCTCCATCAGTGTGGCAGGGGTGCGTGCAACAAGAGCTTTGGCCAAGCGAGATCAACACCTACCTTCACTAACACGGCAGGAGTTCTGTGGCACACAGGTGTTAGACCTCAACAGGTTTGGCAGGGGTGTGTGCGACAGAGCTCTGGCCAAGTGACACCAACACCTACATTCAGTAACACGGCAGGAGTTCCATGGCACACATGTGTGTGCGACAGAGCTCTGGCCAAGTGACACCAACACCTACATTCAGTAACACGGCAGGAGTTCCATGGCACACATGTGTCAGACCTCCACCAATGTGGCATGGGTGTGTACAACAAGAACTCTGACCAAGCGACACCACCACCTACCTTCACTGATGCAGCAGGAGTTCCATGGCACAGGTGTCAGACCTCCACTGGTGTGGCAGGGGTGTGTGCGACAGAGCTCTGGCCAAGTGAGACCTATGCCCACCTTCACCAACACAGCAGGAGTTCCATGGCACACAGGTGTAGTAGGGGTGTGTGCAACAGAGCCCTGGCCAAGCAAGACCAACACTTACCTTCACTAACACGGCAGGAGTTCCATGGCACACAGGCGTCAGACCTCCACAGGTGCAGAAGGGGCATGGGCGAAAGATATCTGGCCAAGCAAGACCACCACCTACCTTCACTGATGCAGCAGGGGTTCTGGGGCAGGTCGTCAGGGCAGGCCATCACAGGGGGTGTAGCCTTCATGGTCGGGCAGTTGAGCATGGCCGGGCTGAACGGAATGCAAGGTGGCCCTGGGGTTTTGCCTCCCGTGTCCAAGGTCAGAGGGTGGCAGGGGCAGGAGGGGTGGAACCTGTATGCAGGAGAGGACAAAATTTAGTCCTGCTCAGACCACATGCACTAATACAGTGTACCATACCACTCAAACAGAACCAGCTACACCCACCTATATAATATAGGCAGGTGTGAAATGGGGATAGGCTTGGAGACAGATCAGTCAGAAAGACCACACAATGCATGGAAACAATTAAAAAAAGTATTTAGGTTGGAGTGGATGGGTAGGGGGTGGACCAGGGAAGCGACCTGTAGATAGGTGCCATTCCCAATCCATAAAAAAACAGACCACAACTGATCAGTTGCAGGGGTACTGATCAGTTGTAACTGGTATTGTTACAACTGGTTCCGCTGAACATTGAACATGGACAGCAGGGCACCAGTGTGCTGTAGAGAAAAAATGCAGACCCAGAATGGTTTCTAAACTGACCTGTTTGACGGCACAGGGGTGACGACGAACTTCACAGAAGATGTCCAAAGAGCTGATGACGACACAGATGACAAGGTCAGGGGCGGCAGATGGGCTGAATGTTTTGCTGTTCGTGAACACACCGTCACTGCCACTGCAGAGCTGACTGATGGTGTTGCCAGTGAACACAAGGAGTCAACAGGATGTGCTGCAGATGACCAATGGGCTGAAGGTTTTGCTGTTCTTGAACACACCGTCACTGCCGCTGCAGAGCTGACTGATGTTGTTGCCAGCAAACACAAGGAGTCAACAGGATGTGCTGCAGATGACCATGCATGTGAACATTCTGGCACACACACAGGTTTACTAGAAGTATAAATGCTAGCCATCGAGCCATACCCACAGCTGCTGGATGATGTGACCGCCCTGCTTAAACATGCTGGTAAGGACCTGCTGGCTAATTCTGCAGACATGTTTCTGGAACCTGCCCCCACTGGGGATGGTGATGGGTGTGAAAATTCTGCACACCTTGAACTCAAGGACAAGAGCTCCAGTGCAGTGGAGTAGGAGTCTGGTGAAAATGTGCCACCTATGGGTGTAGGGGCAGATGTTCTCCCAGATGCAACAACTGTCAGTGGAGGAAGTGTTACCCCAGGGGTATCAGCTGACTGATGCATGCTACTCCCTGCGCTGGTCTCCAATGCAGGATTCGGTGGGTCTGAGCTGTGCGGTGTGCTAGCCAAGCAAGAGCGTGCCATGTCAACAGGAGAAGTGACTGACTCTGAGTGGGTCCTTGCCACACTGTGCTGCTCCAGGGACAGGGATGATGTCACTGTCTTGCAAGAGAAACTGCTTAACCCCTTTGGCAGTTTTACTGCAGAAGAGCTCAAGCCTGTCAAGGAACATGCTCCCTCGGCTCCCAAAGCTGGTCCTGGGTGGCTTGGATTCACCTGTAGGAGACTTGACAACACAGGTTTGGTCTCAAACAACCCTGAAACATGCTCGGCTGAGGCAGTCACTGTGGATGATGGTGCAGACAAGCCTGACGAACCGGACAACAATAGGAGGGAGGTTCCTGAGGCCGTGGGTATGCACACAGGCAATGCTGATGTCGATGTTACTGAGATCATATCTGTGGTTGAAGGCATCTGTCCTTGGAACAGAGATGACACCAACAAGTTGACTGGAATGGAATCAGACTCTGAAATCTTTGACCAGGCTTTCCGGTGGCAACCAAGAGGCTGCAGTGAAGAGGATTTATTTTCTTGCTTCAGAAATAACTGAGAGTTCAAGTGAGAAGAAGCAGAGATAACCGGAACTTTATCTTTTGGTGGAGAGAATGCAGCTGTTATGGGAGCAGTAGCTGTAGAATTTGATGACATGGACAGCGGTGGACAACACAGCTGAGATCCACCAAAGGAAAGGGGTGCACAAGAGACTGCCAGTGATGCAGGAATGGTTGTGTATGAAAACCCAGGGGTACAGAGTGGAGAGGATTGCCTTGGAACATGACTTTGACTGTTATCCAAGCTCTTGTCCTTGCTGACTACATCCCCTACCTCTGGAAACTGGTGATCATCCATGACTGACGCCAAATTCACAGAACTTACACAGTCCTGCACATCTGTGAGGCTGGTCAAAGACAGGGAAGGCCTGATGCTTGCGCCAGGCACAGAAGCAGCATCAGACTTTGACATGTTTCCTGGCAGCAGGGAAGCCAAGTCACTCAAAGTGAAAGTCTCAGGAGGACAAGATGAGAGAGCCTGCTGACCGTGGCCACTGTCCTGTGCCTCTAGTATTTTCAAGGGATCAGTCACCTTCAACTTTGCAGACTCAAAGGAAGTATAACTACACACAGTTTCAGGAAAAGTAGTTGACAGAGAAATCTGAGAAAGGTATACATTCTCCATGTCATCAATGGCTTCAGTCCTGAAGTGATCTTTGTCACCTGAACTAGAAGCATGCCTGCCAAAAGCTTCTGAAGATGCTGGCACATCAACTACAACAGGGGACGGACTGGGAATGTCTGGCAAGGTCACAGCTGAGCAAGCATCATGCACACCTGTTGCAGTCAGGCGGGAATGCTGAATGCCCAGCACAGCTGGACAAGGGTCTTGAATAGGCATCAGCAAAGGGCAAGAGCCATGCATGTGCAGTGCTTTGCATTCACTTTTTATGGGTGGAGCAGCAGCGCTATGTATGGGTTGGCCACTGCAGGCAGAAACACTGTGTTGATCCAAAGCTTGAAAAAGCATGTCAAAGCAGGAGTTGCTATCCCCCGAGTTATTTTGATTCTGAACATCATCGCCACTTTCAAAAACATTTGTTGGAGTGTCACTCCCAACCGCAGCCATAGTGAAACATGTCAAACTGTCTGTGCTTGACTCATGGGTTGTGGGAATATTTGCATCTGGCTTCCAAAGTGATGAATCTAGACAGGCTGTTAAAAGATCAGGGAAATAATTTTCGATGCAACTATCAACTACAATGTCTTGTGCTTCTGGAACAGCCGTTTTTGGCACTTCAACAACAACCAAGAACTTGTTGTTTGGGCTCCCATTCTCACTTGCATTTTTAACATTCTGAGTGCCGACGCTCTGATTGGCTGAATCTGGTCGATTCTCCATCCAAATCTCCAGAGGATCAGGTTCATTGGCATGGAGAGTGTTCTGAATATGATTTTCATGCTCAGTTAACATTTTTGTTCCAACAACAAAATTTTGATTCAGCTTCTGTAATTCTTGAAAAACAGGATTTTCATCACTCCCATCAGACAGGTTCTGGTGATGGCTGGAAGTTGAACAGTTTTTCTCCAATTTCTCAATGCTGTCAGCAACTTCAGGCGTGTGCAGCTCTGCATGTGTAGATTCACAAGTTCCAGAACTCTTGGAATGGTGACTGTCACTATTCAAAAGAGAACTGTCGTGCTCTGAAACACTGAGCACCCTGAACTCCTGCACAACAGGCAGAAATACCTCAGGCTTGGTGATGCTCACAGCTGGCAGAGCAGGTGTCAGTCTGTCGACATCACATCTTGACTCAAACACAAAACTGTCTTTGCTCTCAGAACTTGGTGAGATCTGAGCTGATACAGAACCCGGCCCATCTACACAATGTACCTGGCAAGCTACACCATCTGCCACTTCCTTGGTCCTGTTTTGCCCAGATTGTCCATAGGGCCCATCAGGATTAAGACATTCTGTACACACTAATCTGGGGTGCATTCCATTACCAGTCAAAGTTTTTGAAACTTCTGCAGTGTCTGTGAGATTAGGCAATGGCGCTGGAGCATGGAATCCTGCTGATGCCACAGCGCTGAAATCAACTACACCACCTCCAGCCTCTTGTCTTGATGCTGATGCAGTGTCCCCTACCAGCTCTGGTGACACTGTTGAACTGCAGTCTCCTACCAAGTCTACTGGAGCACCAGAAAAACAATCCCCCATGAAGTCTTCCAAGGCTGTCACAGGAGTGCATTCTCCAACAAAGTCTGCCAGCCTCATTGCTGAAGGAGTGCTACTTGGTGCTAATGAAGAGAAATGGGTTGTAGGTGCAGAAGCATTCGCTCTACCAGACTCCAAGGCATATGCTCCCTGCAAATTTTCACGTATATAGTTAGCTGCTAGATGAGCGCCATCTTCCACTGAGGCACAGCGGGGCATTGTGGTTACATCATCTTCCTCAGGAAGATCAGCAGTTGTTATCAGAGGCACAAATTCCGGCTGTACTGTGCAAGTACTATCTCCAGTAAAGCCTGTTTGTGCTGCTGAAGCTGTAACAACTCTGTTTCCCATGACGTAACTTGATGCTCCCAAGAAACCACCATCTTCAGTTAAACTGCCTTCAGTTGCATACCTAGGGCCATGGGAAGAATATCTTGTGGAATCTGACACAACACCTGCAGATCCTGAACAAGAAAGTCGAGTTCCCAAGGAATATAGGGTTTCATTATCGACTAGCAGAGAGTGACTGTCAGAGTCAGGAGGCTCCCCCTGACAATCCAGCTCCAGTAAATCCTTCAGGTCAACAAAGTCTGGGTTATCAGTTGGCACGGAGACCAGCATGTTTTCAGTGTACAGCAAGTTCTCCACAGCATGGCTTTTATGTGTAGCAGAATGAACAGCTACGCCTGAATCCTTGGCTCCTGTTTGTGGATTGTTCTCATGCAAGGACCCTGTAACCTCCTCAGCACTAACAGGGGCTGTTCCTTCTGTAACTGTATCTCTGGCATCTGCTTTGGAGGTGGTGCTCTGACTGGCTGACTGTGGTGACTGATGGATGACTAAAATGAACGTTGTTCGATACAGGGTTTCAATGTCACCATTGTGGAGGGTCTCCGAGTCAAGGAACTTGCCATGTTTCTCTACAATGGGAAGACTGTTCAGGTCTAGTTCAGGGTTGGCGGTTGAAGTGATCACTGCTTGGTTTTCGCTCTCACAGTCACAGTCTTCTGATGAAGCAGGGTCATTCATGGAATGAGACTCCGCAACAATGGTCGATTCCTCATCACACACTCCTTGTACAGATGACTCAGAGTTAACAGACTCACAAGATGGAATGGTGATGACAGTCTGAGACTGCAGTGCACCTCCACTATAAGGACTGCTCACAGCATTATCATTCAAACTACAGTCTTTGTCACGCTCATCATCACTGGAAACATTAACACTATCAGAATCTTCTTTACTTCTGGCATCAGTGGGTGGGTTGTCACAGTCATTCTTACTCTGGGCTTCAGTTTGAATACCATCAAAATCATCTCTATCTTTGATGTCTGGAGTAGTTTCAGCTTCCAAATTAATGCAAACACTTTGCTGTTCACCTTCAATGTCAGTGTGAACACAACCAAATCCATCCTTAACTTTGGTACCAATGGGTATGCTGTCAGAGTGACACTTACTTTTTGTTTCAGTTCGTGTACTGCCACAACCACCAAGATTTCTGAAGTCAGGATTGTAATCTTCAGCATTTGGACTTCTCCTATCTTCTATGTCAAAACAAATACTATTAGAATCGCATTCATCCTCAGCGTTGACATGAATACATCCAGACTTCTCCCCGCCATTAATGCCAGTGCATGTAATGCTGCAAGAATCACCCTCCTCACCTCCAGCATCAACATGTGTACTCTTGGAAGCACCCTCCCCTTCAGTGTCAAACAAAATGCTATCAGGTGCTTTACTCAGTTTCTTTCTATTGTGCAAAGGAGCACAAGTGGAGCTTTCTCCAGCTGTTATGGCACCTTTTGTTTCCTGGCCATGGCTCTGATCTCTCTTGGATTGTTTATCACTCTTGGATCGTTTCCTTGATTTCCTAAACTGGTCAGCTGTGGAAACACCATTTGGCAGTGTTTGGTTCCACCCACAAACCTTAAGTGTCTGTTTGCCAGTACCTTTGTCCACTTGATGTTGCATAGGCTTAGACTCCAGATGTGGAAAGACGCGAGGCTCCAGATGTGGAAAGATGTGAGGTTCCAGATGTGAAAAGCTGCAAGATTCTTCAAGTCTGCTGGACTGACATTTTTGGAGAACTTCAGGGTCATCAGGGACACCTTGGTCTTCAATATTTGGATGCCACATGGACAATAACTTTTCCTGTTCCTTCTGCTGTTCAAGACCCTGGCACTGTGCTGTGTCTTCCGATTTCTGCTGCTGCTGTTCATCACTGGAGTGTGTCTCTACAACAACCTGATCACAACTCGCACCAGCTCTTTGCTCAAAGGTGTGTTGCTGCTCACCAGGCAGTACAGTTCTTGGCTCCATCTGCCCGTCAGTCTCTTCAACCTGCACTCCAGTGTCATGATGCTCATCACAAAGTGTAGCTCCTTCATCATGCTTACCACCTCTAGGTTTCCTGCCATGGAGTGCAGCTCCTGCCACCATTTTGTCAAAGTCTTTGTTAAGTTTTTCAGCACGCTCATAAGTTTCTAGTTGTTCCCCACATAGTACATTTCTTGACACCACCTGTTTGCCACATTCTTCACACAACTCACTGGCTCCATGTTGCCTAGGGATTTGTGATATCAAAGAAACACTTTGTTCTTCCGACACAGCAGTTTCTTTCCCTTCACTGACGGTTCCTGCAACAGTTTCAGTTTCATTCTGAACATGCTTTTCTTGTTTTCCAGAACGTGCTCTGCCTGTACCAACCCACTTTTTGTTTTCCTTGTTGGTTTGATCTTGGTCACTGTACATGCAAAGCCCAGCTTCTGCAACACCTCCAACTTCTTTCTGCTCATTGCTTTTATGTTCAACACAGGGAGGTGGAAGAACTCTTCTTGAATCACTCTGTTCTGCAGCCTGCACACCATGTTTCACATATCCTCCAGTGGGCTGCTCAGCAGGTTGTTGCTCACCATCTTGAACAGAGCCTTCCCTGACACTCTGCTCACTAGCCTGTTGCTCACCATCTTGTACAGAGCCTCCCTTGACACTCTGCTCACTGGTCTGTTGCTCACCATCTTGAACAGAGCCTTCCCTGACCCTCTGCTCATTATCATGTTGCTCACAATCTTGAACAGAGCATCTCCTGACCCTCTGCTCACTAGTTTGATGCCCACCGTCTTGAACAGAGCCTCCTCTGACACTCTGCTCACCATTTTGATGCTCACCATACTGTATATCACCTTCAACACTCTGTTCCCCATACTGCACAGCATGTTTGATGCTCTGCTCAACACTTTGTTGTTGACACTGCACATCATCTTGGGCACTCTGCTCACCAGTTATTTGTGGCTCACCACACTGTGCACCATCTCCAGTATTCTGTTCACATGTCGTTTCAGTCTGCTCACTAGATTTTCTATGCAAAGATCCCAGGTCTGTGTTCTTGCGACTGTCCATGCAACGTGCAATTTTCCACTTGCTGTGATGCTGGAGTGCTTCATCATCAGTCTCACCTGCCAATGCAGGTTCTTCTGCCTTCCTTTTCTTCCCAGCCTCTCCTTTGCCGTTGAGGACACCTGGGTCAGGTTTCTGAGGAGACAGCTTCTTATGGGTGTGCAGCCCATTCCTGAGCTTGTGTGCTGGCCTCCCTACTGGCAGTTTGATGTCACACTCTTGCCGTTCAAACCCAGTGTCCTGCAGCATTTGCCTGACGGTTTTTTGACGTATGTAGTTCCCGTCAAAACAGAACTCCCCCTGCCCTGTTTTCACCTTGCCTATTGAACGGGTTGAGATGATACGCTTCAACTTTTCAGAAGCTTCTCTGGATCCAGCCTGACACTTTTCAGCGAGAGCCAGAAATGTCGAAATTCTGCCAGTAGCTTCATCCAATGGAAACTGTGCCAGGCTGGGCACTTCTCTGCTTCCTTTGTCTGAGTCAAACGGACATATGTAAATATTTTCTGGGTACTGTTTGATTTGAAAAGGCACTTTTAAGGTCACAGGTGACTTCGGTGAAGCCTCCATGCCTTCAGCATGGATTTCACCACCATTAGATTCACCATCCTTTTGAGAAGATGCGTGTGTTTCTTGTGCCGACTTCTTAGTATTGCACAGTCTGGGAGGAAACAATCTGGGACATTTTGTTGTGCTCTCCTTTTCAGCTTTGTGTTTATCACTCTTCTCGTAACATCTCTTGGGCCTGGATCTTGCACTACACACACTAGACTGTTTTTTCTCCTTGTCTGTCTCTATTTCCAAGCTGGCGTTAGGTGCAGAATTGCTTTGTTGATCAGTACTAACAATATCAGTCACAGGTAATGGAAATTCATGGTCAGTCTGAGTTTGTACAGATGTCTTTTCAGATTCTACTGCTTCTGTCAAATGCACCAATGAAGCATCTGTCTGTATTTCCATGCTGGTGTTGGGTGCAGAACCACTTTGTTGATCAGCAATAGCTACATCAGCCACAGGTAATGGAAATTGAAGGTCAGATGGACCTTGTGTGGCTGTCTTTTCGGATTCTACTGCTGCTGTCGCATGCACCAGCAAAGTATCTGTCAAATGCACTCTGTTACTACTCCTCACATCATTAGGCTGTTGAAGAACAAATGTTTCATTTGCAAAACTTGAACACAACAATGTGTCACCTGATACACCAGCTTGGTTTAAACTACCATCCTGGCAGGCCAGTGTAACATCAGATGGTTGACTGACGACTGCTTCGGAGGCAGAGGCAAGCATTGTTAAGTCTAAAACTCGAGGGAAACCTATCCTATTGTCGCATAATGCTCTGCCTTGGCTGGCCAAAATGCCTTTGGATGGTTGACTGATGACAGCTTCACAGGTGGTGGTGAGTGTGTCCAACTCCATCTCCAGCACCTGAGGGTACCTAACCCTGCTGTCAGAAGCCACAATGCCTTGGCCAACCATTGTGACCTCAGGTGGCTGACTGGGGACTGTTTCACAGGCAGCATAAACATCTGACAACTGAGGAAAACCTGCGCTGCTGTTGCCAACAATATTTCCTTGGCTGGCTTCTGTGACCCCAAGCAGCTGATGAGCGAGTGTGCTGTATGTGCTCTCAGTAGCAAACACGTCTGCTTCCAGCATGCAAGAAGGCGTCCCGCTCATGTTGTCACAAGACAAAATCATTTCTCCCTGATCAAGGCTGCTGTTGTACAATGTGCACACAATTGCCTGTCCATCAGTGTTGGCTGGCTGATCTCCAGTGAGCACGACAGTTTCCAGCACCACAGGCTCGTCAGCCTCATCCTCCCCCCACAATATGTCTTGCACTGTCTCCAGCCTGCCACTCCTCTGACCCGACGCAGACTGAGCATCAAGGCTGCTGTTAATAACATCAACCTGTCTACTGCAGTCAACTGGTCCAGTTTCAAGATTGATGCTTCTCTCTGCAGTCCAGCTATTGCCATTACATTGCTCCTCTGAAGCCAGTGTTTCCAGGTATTTGGTACTCTGTCTGAATGCATCAGCTTGTGAGTCGATATCACGACAGAGTTCCAACTTTATTTGTCCTGCAAATTCAAGGCCGCTGCAGGTTCCAAACACATTCTGAGTGTCCAAACTGTCCAAATGATCCAACAAAATCCTGGCATCAAGACTGCTGCTGTTAGTGTTACCACCTGGCTGCCCTGGCAGATGTGCTTGTCTGTGGCCTGGCAAAGCATCCTCAGCTGCTGGCAGCAAATCATTTTCCTGGACAGAAAGCTCCAGGAAAGGCAGCTCGCATGCTGAAGACACTCCAGTACATTCTCCTTGTTCTGGACACTCAGAGCATGCAGCTGCAACAGACCCTGGGGCTGCTGAGGTCTCTGGGAATGCTGCGTCACTTTTCTGGCTGGTGTGTGAACCATGCTGGTAGTCAACGTGCACTGTGGGTAGCAGTGTGCTGTCATGGTGACTGGTCTTTGATGGTATCTTCTTTGCAGGTCCGCATGATGACATCACTTGCTTGCTTGAACACTGTGACAAACATGGGTCAGAGTGCCCTGCAAAAACACAAGAGTGATGTAATTTCAGTAATGCTAACAACAACTGTGATGAAAAATGAACTACAATGGCTAGACAAACCATCAAGATACTACTAGTCAGTCACTTTCTATACTGGTTCCAGCCAACAGAATTATTCACTGATGCAGAACTGTTACAAGATAAACTGTGATTGGCTATTTTTCCCCACTTTTGGAATATTATTTCTCTCACTAGGTAGCGGCAGCCTCTCATCGCCTATGCGGGAACATCGGAACTTTGCTCAATTTTACTGTATTTCAGTCACTAATTTCTCCACAGTCTCTGAATGTATCCTCTTGGAAATTATATGAATAAAAGGTACGTTTTCTTCGCATTCTTATGGTTGTTTTTATGTTTGCATGCAATGTACCTCGAAAAATTGCCAGTTGATTTTCTACGGGAGGTATTTGCCGTTTGTCCGGTGCCGATCACGCGGTCCGAGACTTGAACGAAAACAGTCGATGTGTTTATCCGCTCGGTGACAAAGCGATACGCGTTCTACACAGCAATATGTGGTATCACTGGATCGGAAATTGAATGCCGATTCCAGTGGTGTAAACGCCGTGGTCGTTTACAAACATCTCTGGTCGCTAGAACGCATTTAATCGGAAACTCGCAAAAATATTCAATTTTAAACCACAAAACTCCCTCAAATGTCTAAAATATCCCCCACAAAATGAAGCTGAATCCGTACCCTTTCGATTGAGGTATGGGGCTAATGGATTGATGACCTGTGGGTCTTTCACAAGCCAATAAAAGACCGCAATAAAGGCGCTTTTTTCAAATTGAGTTCATCCAAGATGGCATCGACTGCGTGGAGTTTTTGTGACTCGATTGCCGAGTTTTGGCACAGGATTCGTGAGTATTCTCTTCACCTGGCTCCAGTTTACTGAATTTAGTGATAGTTTATCTCATAATTTAGCATTTTTATATGATAGTTTGATTCATTCTTGCAGGATTTGCCTAAAATCTTACGATTTTCTGGACCGACTCATAGTTCTGTCTTTGTTTACAAATACAACTAACCGGAAGTTGTCGATCACTCGCTTGTTCTCCTAAATATTGCCAAAATACGCCAAAGTTTCACAAAAATAGTCATTGAAATACATTCTCTGATGTCTTCTGGAACAGTATTATTTGGGGGTGACGAACCTTTGACGTAAATTCGTGGCGATGGCTGTTTTCGTGATCAAAATTCTCCATCAGGGGAGGTAACTAAGATGCTGAGAAAACAGTCGACTTTATAATAACTTCTGCACTTGAACTCTGTTAAAGGTCTTTTTCGTTTTTCAACGATCGTAATTAAATTCTCAAACTTTAATAGTATGTTGACCAGCATTTCTAGTTCAAAATTATAAGTGGATTTCTGCTTTGCTAACGGTAGCCAGTCTGATATTGTGATAAGTGATGATAAAATCATAACAGATAAGAGTTAAGGCCTGAGTGATAATGATTATTATTAATTATGCTGTAGGCCGTAGATCATTCTGTCAATGAAGATCAACAGAAACAACAAAACTGTGTTGCTGTTTTCCTGCAGATGATGACCAGTTTTCCAAACTGAAGCTGTTTTCCTGGCAACTGGGAGAGGATGCCGGCAAGACCTTCCTCTGGTTGAAGTGGACAACCGACTGTTAGTGCAGCTGCTTCTCCCGAAAGATGAGGGATCCAAGACTTTGGATGAGACTGCATTCTTCCAGCAACTTCTCAAACCAGATCTGGTCAAGACAGTGCTGCTTTCTCGTCTGCGGTATTTATGGTCAACAGACTGAAGGAGCTGTTTGGAGGCGAGCCACTTCCAGAACTTCCACCTCTTCACGGCCATGGCGGCTGCCAGCAGCAATGTCAACAAGTGGAAGAGGAATCTGACCCAGGAGATGTCGACTGAACCAAATGATGAATCAGAACCTGATGAACCTGAGTTTGAAACCAGCTTCAGATTTCAACAGGAGGGTGACATTGTGGCAGTCTACAATGTAGAAGATTTCTTTTTCAGCAAAGTCACCAGGATCATCAGTGAGGAAGAGGCAATGGTCAATTTCTTGGAGAAGGCGGCAGTAAAGATGGAGTTGTTGTGTACAGGTGGCCATGCTCTGAAGATTACACTCAAATCTCCTCCGCAGTTGTGTTTGCCAAGAATCTGCAACTTGCACCTTCATCATTGTCTCCAGGGATGTTCGCTCTTTGTTGAATCTCGCAGGAATTTATTTGGCAGATATCAAGCACTCAGATGCTATTTACAGTGAAATCACCTGTAGACCGTGTCAACTGACTCCAAATCACAGCCTTGTAGTTGTAGGCCTGTGTGTTCATGGATGATAAAGGTGATACTGCTGTAGCATACACGTCCTTTTCCTGCTGTGAAAAGTGAAGATTTTGCAGACTTTAAGACCTACACTCAAAATAAGTGCAAATACTGCTGCAAATGTACTTCACACTTAGTTTAATGTACATGCAAAGTTTCATGGCTGTATCTGTAGTAGTTTTCAAGTTATGAGTTAAAGTATGAAAACCATTAGATTTGTCCTTTTTTCCCACTGTGAAAAGTGAAGTTTTTGCAGGCTTTAAGATCTATCACTCTCAAAATAACTGCAAATGTTGCTGCAAGTGTACTTCACACTTAGTTTAATGTACATGCCAAGTTTCATTGCTGTATCTGTAGTGGTTTTCAAGTTATTACCAGTTTAAGTGTGGCAACCCACATATTTGTGTTTTTTCCACTGTGCAAATTGAAGATTTTGCCAACTTTAAGACCCTGTAACTTTAAAAGTAAGAGTCAGAGCTGCTTGGAAAAAAATAAGTGCAAAGACTGTGATAAACCCTGCTTGGAAATCCATTGGGAAAGCTGTCATTGCCATATGTTACCCATTGTGTGGTGTCAAAAGTGCTCTTTCATGCAAATTGGCAAGCTCAGACTTGCTTTTTGGAGCAACTTCAGCCCTCTGCCTATGTTTTATCTTTCTTTGCTGACCATATGATTTAGCTGTGACAAAGTGCAACCAAGGTATACTTTTGAAAAGTGGAAGTATTTGGATTCTCCCATGTTCATGAGAACCACTATGGGGGGGTAAATTTGAGAAAATGTAATAAACTGTTTATTGTCATGCAAAACTGTATTTTCGAATGGCTATATCTTTGGAACTAATTAAGATAAACAGTTACTTTTTTTCTCCTCATTTTCTTGTATCAATATGGCCTGTCTGAAAATGCATAAATTAAATTGCTGTTGTAAAATTTAAATTTTGGCTGCCGCTACCTACTCTCACTACTTAGCGGCCAGTTTAATTATTTTTAATTACCTTTTATAGCATCCCATCAACCTTGCATCTTGTTATTTCCCTGATTCTTACATTATTAATCCAACATTTCACACATGACGTTTGCCCTGATGGAAGCAATTTGTTTTTTAAAAATGTTATATCAGGGCAAATTTGCTCTGGCTTGACTTTGCTCTGGCAAAACTTTTACTAGCTAACTACTGAATAAGGTTTAAACACATTATTCTTTGTGCCACAAACTGTGTGTTTAACTTTAAAATGCTAAAACAATGTATCAACATGTATATGATTTGATCAGTCAGTTGCAATGATCTAGATTATAAATGAGTGTCAGTGCCACTGGCAACTAAACTGCTGATAATAGTGATATGGTATGATTTTATATACTGTCAAACTGATGATTAAAACCACTACCATAATACCAATCAAATTATAATACAGTAACTAATTAATACAAGTAGTTTCACTTTCACACTCATTCAAACTGTTATTAAAATGTCAGTTTATCAGGCACGGAAGTCAAGCAATCTGAAATTAAAGCACACCACTGTGTTGCAGCACAAAACTGCCAGAAGGATGTGCTGATTCACTTTCAGCTGACAGACAAAATGGCAGTGTCACCTGTAACAAAGAATATTCATCCATTGTCCATCAGGGCTCAAGAGATGAAAGCAATATGTTCAGCTCATGGAACCCCTGAAAACATTCAACAGAGCATTTCAGACTTACCTTCATCGCTCAGCCCTGTGCTGTTTGGGTCTAGCTCTGATTCATCCCTCCAGCTGTCTACTTTATTAAGGCTCTGCTCTGCAGGAACAGCACCACCTTCAAAAGACAGCGACAGTGACCAGTCTGTGTCCATGCACCCTGAAGGAACCACTCCACCACCAAAGTCCCCGGATGGTCCGAGGACAGATTCTTCCATACACATGAATGAATCATAACCAAAACTGTGACCAAAATCCAGCTCATCAATGTCCATGACCACTGCGACAGAAGGGCTCCCCAAACCAGCGACAAGGTCTTCCGCTGGCAACAGTTCTCTCGAAGGGCTACCCAAGTCCAGCATGATGTCAGATGGTACATTATCCACAACAGCTGTGGAAAGGAAAGTGTTCTTGCCATGGCAACTGTAGCTAAGGTCGTTGCCATGACCTCCCAGCAAATCCTGAAGGCCTGTGGCCAGTGGAGCGTTTTCTGTTTGTATGCTGTCACCCTCCAGCTGCAGAGACGAGGGCTGAAGCATGGCTCAACAAGACCACTGCAACAGAACACATACACAAGCAGGTATAGTATACACTGACATCACACTCATGAATGCAAATGGGTATACTGTTCTTTCACCCTGATATAACCATTATGTTTGACTTTGACCAACCATAAAAAAGCAAGTTCGTATACATGTACACTGCTTTTTCAGTTTTCAGTTTCATTTCTGATTGCAATTGCAATTGGATTTTAATGTCCTGTCAATCACACAGGGTCACCTCCAAACTCCAAGCACTGGTTCATGTCATCCTTCCTTCAACCACTGCTGTATTTAGTTACGCCATAGGTCCCTGAAAACCGTCAGCTAATGAGCAGTTTTTTGTTGGTGCTCAAACAGTAGTAAGTTTGTTACAAACAACTCAGATTATAACAGACGTTTACTTTATAACTGACCATGTTGCTTACGCCAGCTCAAATAAAACAAGAATCGTTTGAATCAAGACAGACCCCTTTTATTTTACCCTGGGTGGATGCGTCTCATGTTTACGTGCATGCTAGGGCGCTTGGTTGCTTCCACAGTCTTATCAGTACCAAAACCTTTCGGAGGGTGCTGACCACGTCGGTGGACAGCTGCACAGAGATAAAGAGTCCCCCTTCATAGGTGTAACTAAATCTGGCAGAGTTTGGAGGAAGGTGCCGGAAAGTGGTGCTCGGACTGTGGTCACCTCATGACAGTCAAACTCAGGTCGTAAGCAAATACAAATTTCTAAACTCTTCTCACATATATATATCAATTCTCTTTCTACAAAATCAATCACTTGGACTATTATAGAGGGGGCACCACTGTCACAACATCAGGAGTGGAGAGACTACCTCAAGGACTAAACAGCCAAAGTTACAGGTCCAGATGTGCATCAGCAAGTCTTGAAGCTCAACCATGAACTTGATTTCTAACACATACACTATTTATTATGCTAAAACTTCTGATATTATCCTGCTTTTGTTCTTCCAGTAATGGGACATAATCAATATGCTGATGTTATAATTACTGCTTTTGTGTGTGGGAGGGGTGTGTGGAGGGGTGTGGATGAAGGGAAAAAAGTGCACATGGCCACTGATGGCCATGTTAAAAATCTGGGGTTCCTCTGCCATGATTGGAACTATGGGGATGGATTCCACCCCCCACCCCCCTCTCAAATCCTTCACTTTTGTGAAAGTGAAAGTAACTTCACCAGCTTTGGTGCAAGTTATAGCGTTACTGTCATTCACTGATTTCTGAACAATTGCCCCGCGTTTGTTATTTGTCAGAAGAGACACGTGAATGAAAATTAGAAAAGTCGGGGACGGAGGTGGGGGGTGTCCTACGTGTCACGTTTTCGGCTAGTGCCATCTTTCTTTTTTTGTGGAGTTTTTGCCAGGCGCATGCAGTCACGCGCACGTACTAAACTTCAGTGAAATGTCCCTGCAAAGTCCCTGCAGAGTGATATGTGCGGATCTACATATCTACCATAGGCGGTCACCGACAATTTGTCGAACATTTTACACACTTTCTGTCACAATTATGAATTATTGAAACTTGAGCCGCCCAAACAATGGAGCCATCTTTCCGGCATCACTGTCACGCCTGCGCATCAGTCCAATCAGGCGTACGTTTTAGAACTACACTTCCTGTCTAACAGCCAAACAAAATTATGCAGATTAACTTAATCTATCTCGCACATTAACAAAAAACAGACGTTCTTATAGTAATTTGACTCTAAATGCGAGAACGCACTTACAACTTACTCGGCCACAACTTCTTCCAAATTTCGCGCACAAGTAAGTGAAGTCATGCACCGTGGGGTTTCGCACGGAGTTACCGACCTTGTGTAACCAATCGGCTCGTCGGAGGCGTTCCATTTCCAGTCACGACACAACTTTGCAAGAATCCCGTGTGCCAACGGTATCCGCAAACTCCAAGCATTGGTTTACGACATCCTTCCTTCAGCTTTGGAGGAAGGTGCCGGAGTGTGCGCTATCCGTAGGCGTTACTTGTGAGCAACACAACCGGCCAAATCTTCTATATCAGTAAAAGCTGCCGGGGTCGGCGCCTACAGAGAAGAACTTGAAGACGAAATGAGCCGAGTTAATGAAACATTCTATCATGTAACGGCTGCCCCATCACTATGCAAAAACAATAATCATTATGATCATTCTGGCGGACAGCCGCACGGCCACGGTCATCACGACTCACGGTGATTCAGTGTAGTCTCGGCCCTCAGTAACCTCGCTGTCAGTAACCATGATGCGGCCAGGCTACCGCACCGCCGGCTTATGTGCCCATTATATGCGGAAACCGAATGATGATAAGTTATGACCACTGACTCTGGTGGTGACAGCCACAGTCATTGTTGCTTTAGGATAGTCTCGATCCTCTTCCCCCATGTAATGGCTAAGTCACAGCCTACCGAATAAAGTAAGTAAACATGGTGCTTAACGTCCACAGAAACCATAAGGCTTATTAGGGACGGGGAGAAGGGGGGGGGGAAGGGGGCATGGAGGTGGGGGGAGAGGGAGACTATATACCTATCGCTACACTGTCACCACCAGAATGATTCATGCATTAAGATGGGCAGCGATGAGAGCCATTTTAATGTTTCAGTAGGAAGTGATGGACAAAGTCACAAGACAGTGTCCACAAACCACAACCTTTTTTGATGAGAAAGGAGAGCCGAAGCGGTATCGAACCGAGGTCCTTCCGCTTACTAGCCTAACGCCTTGCCGCTAGGCCAAACCGGCTCACTAACAGCCTACCGCTGCCCATGACTGAATTATATATGCAAAAACAATATGACCATTCACTGGTGGTGACAGGCCACGGTCACTGGCATATTTAGGATAGTCAGTCTCCTTCCCCCATTGAACTCCTGCCTGTCCATATCAGCCTGAAGATCGTCATAGCTGTTCAGTTCAGTTCCGGCATTCTTAATGTCTTCATTGAGATGCTCAAAATCAAAGAGCATATTAGGGACAATGACCGCATGATAAAGCACTGTGTGTGTGTATATATATATCAGTATATGTGTGTGTGTGTGTGTGTGTGTGTGTGTGTGTGTGTGTGTGTGTGTGTGTGTGTGTGTGTGTGTGTGTGTGTGTGTGCGTGTGTGTCTATGGCTAAAGCTGTAGCAATACGATATTTGCCGTCAGCACCCGAGACAACTCGGCCGCTGCGTAACTTAAACAAGTGAGTCCCGATAACCATCTATTGCATACCTATGTTGCGGGCACCACCCTGCGGGGCACAGTCATAGGCAGGCAATCATTTCAAGTCTCGGCCTCAGACTGTCCTGCCGCAGTGATTTATTTAAGTTATGGCAGCCCGAATCAGTCAGTGCATGATCAAAGGCCGAGTAGCACGATCAGTGAAGCGGACATAGGGTGGGGGGAAAACTTGAGAGAAAAAGAAAAAAAAGGTTTTGTCACTCTAGCAAGCGCTTCAGTGTCACGTGACGTCGGGGACACCCGCTGTGAACAAGACTAAGCCGGGTCGTCACACAATAAAAACTCAATAACTGACACGGTAACATTGTGCTTATTGTCTGAAAGTCTTGTAGAGTCTAGTCAGTCTGGCAGTAACTGGCACAAATCAACCGTCGTTTTGACTCGGTGACTCAAGCTGGAGCGGTAACGGCTAATGCGACAGTTAACAGGCTGAAAAGAATGTCGGACACGTGCGCAATTAACTCACCAAATCACCAGAAAGTCATCCAGGAAGCTGCTAACGTCATCACGACCGGCCAAAGGTTCCACTGAGCAACTTCCTTGCCATGCGGCTGAAGACTGCCGCAACAGCACTCTGCAACCCGAACGGAAAACAGTCTTTTGAAACTGACCCAGGCCTTGAGTCGTGAACGCCGTCTTCGGATTCTCCTCCCTGACGGGAATCAAGGTCAGCCAATACCCTTTTGACATATCGACTTTGGAGAACGGTACCTCGCCTTCCCGGCCCCAACCGACTGCACTGGCAAATTCTAAGTCAATGTCTGGCAATGGCTCCGCGTCAAACTCCGTAACTTATTCAACCGTCGGTAGTTAACACAGAATCGTACAGTTCCATCGGGTTTCTGGACCAACACTATACGTGAGCCGGCAGTGTTCGGAGAAGAAGCTGGTTCCGATGACTCCAGACGCAATATCTGAGTCCTGGACTTCCGGCCTTTTCCACTACTGATCTGCCTCTTGGCATGATGAGGGAGAGGATACTGCTCCGACGTCCACACAGGACGGACGATGTTTTCTCCAGAAATTGAGGCCGAACTCAGTCAATCCCGTACAGGTTTGCATGGTACAACTTCTCTTTCCCATGGACACGAATGCGGTAGTCGCACTCACCCACCCTTGCCCGCAACACCTCCCGAAAGCCGGTCCCTGCGAACACATAGTATCAGTCTAGTTTATTGTGCTACCGACGAGACTGCCGCGAGGAGCAAGAAGCTTTACTCTTCCTGGTTTGAAACTGCGTGACAGCCCTCCTGTCAAACACCGGCCTCGGTGTAACAAGAAGCAGACTGGGACACAACATTTTCCTTTGCGGCCAAGCCGCACATTTCCTCCTGTGAATTGTTTTTTTTATGTCGGTCACATACTCAGCCGTCGGCTCGACTTCCTCCTCACTGAGCCGCCTTCTCATCTGTCCATGCAGAGCCTAATGTCCTCTCTGACGGACCACCGCCCGCAAAGGACCTCGCACTTGGCGTCCGAACAGAAGCTCAAAGGCACACTCCGAGCTTCGCATTCCGGCACCTTCCTCCAAACTCTGCCAGACGGCTTGGTTACGCCACTGACGGAGCACTCTTTATCTCCGCGCAGCTGTCCACCGACGCGGTATGAAGCGTCCTCCAAAAGGTTTGGGCCCTGGCAAACTCCAAGCACTGGTTTACGACATCCTTCCTTCAACCACTGCCGTATTTAGTTACGCCATGGGGTCCAGAAAACTTACCGCATAGTTCAGGAGCTGTGTGAGAGTCGAGGTGACCGTCCAGGGTACAATCCGAGCACCGCTTTCCGGCACCTTCCTCCAAACTCTGCCAGATTTAGTTACGCCACTGAAGGGGCATCTTTATCTCCGTGCAGCTGTCCACCGACGCGGTCAGCATCCTCCGAAAAGTTTTGGTACTGATAAGACTCTGGAAGCAACCAAGCGCCCTAGCACACACGTAAACATGAGACACATCCACCCCGGGTAAAATAAAAAGAGTCCGTCTCGATTCAAACGATTTTGGTTTTATCTGAGCTGGCGTAAGCAACATGGTCATTTACTACAAACTCCAAGCACTGGTTTACGACAGCCTTCCTTCAACCACTGCCGTATTTAGTTACGTCATAGGTTCCTGAAAACTGTCAGCTAACGAGCAGTTTTTTGTTGGTGCTCAAACAGTAGTAAGTATGTTACAAACAACTCAGATAAAACAAGGCGTGTCATGTATAGCCGCCAACAAAGTTTACACCAGCGCAAATAAAACCACAATCGTTTCAATCGAGACGGAACTCTTTTTCTTACCAGGGGTGAATGCGTCTCATGTTTACGTGCGTGCTTTGGCGCTAGGTTGCTTCAACAGTCATATTAGTACCCGAAACATTCGGAGGGCACTGACCGCGTCGGTCGACAGCTGCGCGGAGATAAAGAGTACCCCTTGAGTGGCGTAACTAAATCTGGCAGAGTTTGGAGGAGGGTGCCGGAAAGCGATGCTCGGAGTGTGGGTCAGTTAAAGTAAACGTCTCATATAATCTGAGTTGTTTGTAACGAACTTACTACTGTTTGAGCACCAATAAAAAAAACTGCTCGTTAGCTGACAGTTTTCAGGGACCTATGGCGTAACCAAATACGGCAGTGGTTGAAGGAAGGATGTGGTAAACCAGTGCTCTGAGTTTGCGTCCTGGGCTGTCCGTCCTAACGAGCCTTCTGGTTTCCGTGGACGCAAGCTGATTGAACCATGCTTCGGCATTGTCCCTAATATGTCAACTGACATCTGGGGACATTAAGCAACACTACCTACCTACCTACCAGAAAACTCAGCTAACGAGCAGTTTTTTGTTGGTGCTCAAACAGTAGTAAGTTTGTTACAAACAGCTCAAATGATATCAGACGTTTGTTTTATAACTATGTAGCTTACGCCAGCTCAAACTGATAAAACCAAAATCGTTTGAATCTAGACGGAACTCTTTTGTTTACCCGGGGTGGATGCACCTCACATTTACTTGGGTACTTGGGCGCTAGGTTGCTTCTACAGTCATTGATTTGTGTTTGAGCATTTTTTCTTTTTATATGTAGGGGAGTGGGGATGGGGCCCAGCACACAACTTTTAACACCTTAGATAATTGGGCCATAAAAACCCCACCCAATCAAAAAGGAAAAGGACCGGAAAGAAAAGGTTAAAGGGTATGGCCCGGAACATGTATACAATGCACTCGGTTACATCCCCCCCTACTCAATCATAACCAGCGTCCTCGCTGGTTAATCACGTAGCAATAAACAAAATTAAATGGTGTAGGGCAACTAAGAGTTGACTTAACAAACCATCAAAGTGGTACCCAATACATCCACGCACAAAACTGTACCCCTTTTTGCCAGCATACTAATAAAGGCCTGGCTAACTACAAACATCTCCAAAGACCAGACTGATTTGCATTGCAGTTAAAGGGCAAAATGATTACTGCATTTAAGCCAAGTAAACCAGACAGACCCAAAACGCATTGCAAAAAAACAGGACAAAAGGATGAAAAAGAGGATTCTTTTTGTTAATGATGAAAACTCCAAAAGAAACATCTGTACTGTTCTTATTGCCTTTCAAAAACCTACTGCCATCTGGGATTTTAAAAATGGAGGACATTCCACAATTGGCCGTACAAGACCTCAAAACAACATGGTCGAAAATAATAAAACAACACAGCGCACATTGCAACAATCGAATACTACACATTGCATGTCATTTACAACACGAAAAGCACACAAGAGATGTCTGCCATCTCAAACCATGATTTCAATACCAAGCCTTGTGTGAAGGACCCGCGGTACGATAAAACGTTTCGCTAGAGAAATGCACACACGAGAATACAGGGCCTTATATAAAGGTTAACACATATACTCGAAATAAACGTAACTCTCACTCATAGACAACACAACGCTCAGTGACCTGATGTGGACCCTGTCCCATTACTACTCAAATGAACATATATAATGCTATGAAGTAATACCAGATTAGCGGTCAAGCCATCAAAGTTCGATCATGACGAAATAAATATACACAGTAGTGCAACGCAACATTATGGTCGCCACACTGCTCTTCGAGGTATGTTGGCAGCATTGGGGTTTACCCCTTTGTTCACACGGGTGGAGCGCCTGAGTGCAGGTTTGGCTCTGACTGGCGGTGCGTCAGCTGCAGGAATGGGTGCAGCGGGAACGGGACCAACAGGAATAGGGACAGCATTGGGGTTTACCCCTTTGTTCAGTCGGGTGGAACGCCTGAGTACAGGTTTGACTCTGACTGGCGGTGCGTCAGCTGCAGGAATGGATGCAGCGGGAATGGGTGCAGCGGCAATGCGGGCAGCAGGAATGGGTGCGGCAGGAGGCAAGCCAACAGTCGCAGGTCGACCCAGCCAGAACTCACCCCGATCAGGGTACTGTGGGCTGGCCTGAGCAGGTGTTTCCCGTGTCGGCGGTTCCTCTGCGGCAGCAGCCAGTGGTGCCCTGGCAGGCAACAGTTCATCTCTACTGAGGGTCCGCTCCTGCCCGCCAGAGAATGGTTTGACCCCGTACACATGTATGCCGGGGTAGGGACGTGCGGTCACGACGTGCAGTTCAGGACGCCACCGGTCTTGAATCTTGCTCCTGCCGAGGACACGGTTTCTCAGGTAAACCAGGTCACCAACGTGTAGTGGGTGATCGGCAGCTTTCTGGTCCGTCTGCTTTCGTCTCTCCGCTGCAGCTTCTTGGAGATGCTTCAGTGCCCTGGCGTGTGAAGCCTGCAGGCGCAGCCGATGCTGTCGTACCCAGTCGGTGGGTCCAACCGCGGACGTGGTTGTGCGCCCAAGCAGGTGGTCAACTGGTAGCTGCGGTTCCTGGCCGAACAGAAGGAAGTGGGGCGAAAACCCGGTGGAAGCGTGAGGCGTATTGTTATACGCCTGCACGAGCTCCGGGAGGTACTGTGGCCACTTGGACTTCTGTTCCTGGGGCAGGGTTCGAAGCAGATCATGCAACGAGCGATTGAACCGCTCGCACTGCGCGTTGCCACGGGGGTGGTATGGAGTGGTCCGGGTCTTCTTGATCCCATAGAGCTCACACAGGGATTTCACCAGCTTAGACTCAAAGTCCCTACCCTGGTCACTGTGGATTTTCTGGGGTACCCCGTAGCGCTGGAACCACTCGTGGACCAACACCTTGGCCACTGTCCCTGCCTCCTGGTTGCGCGTCGGTATGGCCTGGGTGAACTTCGAGAAAACATCGGTGAGAACAAGAACATTTTCTCGCCCATCGCTAGCAGTCTCAAGCTTCGTGAAGTCGATTGCCAGGATTTCAAGTGGACGGCTGGCAAGCAGATGACTGGAAGTGGTGCGGAGCGCTGGTGCATGGCCCATCGTGCACCGCTCACAGCTGCTGATGTAGTCTCTGACTGCTCTGTACATGGCGGGCCAGTAGACACGAGGCCTCAGCAACTCCATGGTGCGCTCATAGCCTTGGTGGCCCATATCATCATGGAGCGACGCCAGGACATCAGGCTGAAGTGAGCTGGGAAGAACCAGCTGCTCGAGAGTACCCCGCCGCTGGTCAGCCTGCCTGCGATGGAGTACCCCCTTCTTTAGGAACAGTCGAGGGTACTGCTGCACCAGTGCTCGCATGGAGCGTTCCTTGGTGTCGGAGGGCTTGGCTGGCCAGGCTGCGAGCACCGGGCCAAGGACTTGATCCTGTTGCTGCAGCTGCAGCAAGTCAGCCAGAGACAGTCTGGGGAGTACCTCAGTTGCAGCCTCGGGAACAGCCGTTTGATCATGTTCCTCCTCCTTGTCCAGGGGCAGCACAGGAGCCATGGTGTCGCCAAGGACACCAGCAGTGGGGGTGGGGTCGACGGCCAGCTGCTCGCACTGGAGAGCATTGACAGTGGCTACCTCTGGTGGCATCACTGTCAGGAGGGGTTCATGAGAGGGTTCGAGGGGCATGCGGGAAAGGGCATCCGCAGGGTTGATCTTTCCAGGTCTGTACTGGATGTCAAAATTGAACTGTGCGAGCTGTGAGGCCCATCTTTGCTCCAACGCGCCTAGTTTCGCGGAGCGAAAGTAGGTCAGCGGATTGTTGTCGGTGATGACCTTGAACTTTCCTCCCAACAGGTAATGCCGGAATTTGTCCGTTATTGCCCATTTCATGGCAAGAAACTCCAACTTCATGCTGCTGTAGAGTGAACTGTTTTTCTCACTGGGCCGGAGGCGTCGGCTGGCGAAGGCAAGCACTCTTGACTTCCCATCTTGTTCCTGGGACAGGATGGCGCTGAGCCCGTCATGGCTGGCATCCGTCTCCAAAATGAAGGGCTTGGTGTAGTCAGCGTACCCAAGTACAGGAGCTGTCGTCATAGCCTCCTTCAAGGAGTCGAAGGCCTCTTGGTGCTTGGGACCCCAAAGCCTGGATACGTCAGCTGCCTTCTTCTTGGAGTGCTTGGCCTCTTCGCTCACCAGGTCATGGAGCGGCCCGGCAATCCTGGCAAACCCGCTGATGAACCGCCGGTAATAACTGGCAAAGCCAAGAAAGCTGCGCAGCTCTGTTGTCGTTGTTGGTGTTGGCCAGTTCTGCACACACTCCACCTTGCCAGACTCGCAGCTCACTCCATCAGCCGAGATCGTGTGGCCAAGATAGGTGACTTCACGCCTCAGGAACTGGCACTTGCTGGCTTTCAGTTTCAGACCTGTCTCTGTCACCCGCTGCAGGAGTCGTTCTAGGTGCTCCATGTGTTCGTCGAACGTCTTGGAGTAGACAAGGAGGTCGTCGAGGTAGACGAGCAGAAACTGAAAGGCAAAGTCTGACATGGTTGCCTGCATCAGACGCTGGAAGGTGGCAGGGGCTGACGCCAGGCCCATCGGCATCCTTGTGTATTCATACAAGCCGAAGGGTGTCGTGAACGCTGTCTTGTGCTGGTCCCGGGGATCCATGGAGATCTGGTGGTACCCACTGGCGAGGTCCAAGGTGGAGAAGTACTGGGCCCCCACCAGTGCATCCAGGGACTCCTGGATCCTGGGGAGTGGGTAGGCATCACCAACAGTCTTCAAGTTCAGTCGCCTGTAGTCGACACAGAGCCGAAGACTGCCGTCCTTCTTCCTCACCAGGACCACCGGAGCTGCGTAGGGACTGTGGCTCTCCACAATGACTCTCTGGGCCAGGAGTCCCTTGATGTGTTCCTTCACCTCCTGGAGCTGGTTTGGCGGTATGCTCCGGTAGGGCTGCGCGACTGGGGCATCATCACTGGTGGGGATGCGGTGTTGCACTGCCTCAGTATACCCAAGATCGAGGTCATCCTGGGTAAACCCATGGGCATACTGGTTCAACAAGGCATGCAGCCGGGCCCGCTCGTCGTCAGTGCCGTCAAATGCAGGGCAGGGAACAGCATCCGAGGGTGCAGACTCTGCGATGGAGGGTTCCATGGAGATGGTCATCTCGTTGCAGGTCGTCGTAATCTGCACACGTTCATCGCTTTCAATGCCGTCCACTGCATGTAACACTGCCACAGGCGTGCGTCTGGCAAGGATGTAATCCTCTGCCGACAGGTTAGCGAGGCGCACACACCTCTGTGTCGCATCGCCGCTCACAAGGGTGGGAATGAGGAGTAGCCCTCGGGGGAGGGGTTGGGCTAAGGGAGAGGCCAACAGGTGTCTTGATGGCCGCTGCACTCCTGTGACGCGGAGGGTGACGAGGGAATGGGCTGGGATGAGAGTCTGGCCTGCTACTCGAGCCACACCCCTGACAGAGGTGCGTTCAAGGCGAATCTCACGGACGGCTGGCTGCAAGACAGGGGGGACAATAAGTTATTCAACAAACTACTCACCCTACCTAACACATTCATCCCCACCAGTGCTGGCACATCACTCTTCTTCTTCCTGGTGGAGGGGTCACTAGAATCCTTAACAACTAATACTGGTACACCCTCACATTTATGTCCTAAAAGTTCTAAATCTACTATAACTACCCCACTATACGGAATCTCCAGCCCGTTTGCTGCCTTCAAGGTCACTTGAGTCATGGGAAGGAGGTCAGAGTTCTGCAGATTTTCCGCCATCCACCTCTCAGTCACAGTCGTAACCTCACTCCCTGTATCAGTCAGTCCCCTCACTTTCCTACCGTTCATCACAATGTCTACTGTGGGGCATCGTCCAATCATGCCCACAGGATTCATGTCACCCGTTGTCTGGGTCCTGACAACGGGGACCTCTAGTTTCCCTGGTGGGATGGAAAGCGTGGTCCAGCGCTGTGCCGCGGAGCGTAGAACCGTGGCTGGGGACGGCTGGGTTTGAAGGAGGCTCGAGGGCCCTGCTGCCGTTGGGCGTATTGGCGTCTCTCAGCGCAGTCCTGCTGGAAGTGACCAGGCTGCTCGCACCAGTGGCATACTTTAGGCCGTGGTGCCCGGGTTGACTGGTGTCGCAGCTCAGCCTGCAGCTCTGCTGTCTTCGCCGTCAGAGCCGCTACTTGGGCCCGCAGCTCCTCCAGTTCCTTGCGGTGTTGGGGTTGAGCCACCAGGACCTGCTCCGCTCGCACCTCCACATCAGCATCCTCGCGCATCCAGCGCTGAGCCTCAGCCCGTGCCTGATGGAAGGTGACGTCAGCATGCTCCCTGGCGTAGCGACGAATGTCGCGACGGAGGGTGCAGCCCGTCGATAAAGCGGTCGCAGAGCATAGTGGGGTTGACGGCGTCCGCCTGCGCTGCGTTCAGCTTGGTGGTCAGCATCAGCAGGTGCTGCGAGTACCCCACTACACTCTCCCCCATTCCCTGCCGCCGGCCGTGGAACGAAGTGAGCAGAGCAGAGAGGCCCCGGTGGTCGCCAAAGGTTGCTGCGAGGACTGCCAAAACTTTGGCCGCTGTGTCTGCCTCCCCTGCTGCGTGAGTGAGGACCTCCCTCCGGGCAGACCCCTCCAAAGCCTGGATCAGCCACTCCACTGCTGTTCCTTCCTCCATCCTGAAGTTCCGGAGGATGCGCTCCGCCTCCTGAATAAATTCATCGGCGTCGCAGCCATCCGCCTCTCCAGTGAAGCGTGGTAGCTTTGGTGGCTGGATCGCTCGCCACGGCGGTTGCTCTGCCATGTTGTTGGTGGTCGGATCCGCTTGAACGGCCTCCAGACAGCTCCTCTACACTGTTTCCTGGTTAGTGACTCTTCTACTTCTAATCCTGCTCGCAAGCGCCAGCTTTTGTAGGGGAGTGGGGATGGGGAGTTGAGGGGAAGCAGGTTGGAAGCATGGATGAAGAGTCACAAGTCAGAGGTTGCTATAACATAACTTTTATTTGTACACCAACCAACCAGGAAACAGTGTCTGTTTTAGAAAAGACACAAGCAAACAAAACATTTAGAACATGAAAGCAAATGTAAAGTATAAACAACAGCCATTACTAATCTAATAAATACAGTAACCATGTAGTTTACCTGAAGGTTACTATAATACCTGACAAAATGATTAATAATCAAGCACATAAATCGTGTGCTTGACTTACACTGACTTGAAACCTGTACCTCACAGAGTCACGGTGAGTATACAAGAGACGGCCAGTCAATTAACTGATGAACTCTCAGTATAATGAAGTATACAATAAAGTAACAGTGAAGAATGTGGATTACCAGGCTCATTCTTAACTAAACAGGAAGCGTGAGATAATCGTTACAGCAGTTCCACTTAAGCACACAACGAGACTGATGGATAGTGACACGGGTGGCACCTGGGTCCATGCCGTGAGCGGGAGGAAGTCAGTCATAAACTGACCAGCTCCAGCCTCGTCAAGTTACTCAAAGCGTTACAGCATGTTAGTGTTACAGAGACTAGCAGAGCATATCCGGCTGTGAACAACGTCAAGCGTCTTACAGGAAGCGGGTAGCGCATCAAGAATCTAAACTGCTGATCTGGCTGCGCCTGCCTGCTCGGTTAGTGAACAGAGACAAAGAACTAATTACCACCACTGACGCGCATCGCCGGCCAGTTCGGGTACACGCACAAAGACCCGGAAAGGGTTTACAAGCTAAGTAGAGTGAAAGTCTGCGCGCCCAAAACTCGGCCACACAAAAGCCGGATCAAAACAGAAATAACACGTCTCACAGTTTATACGATCACCACTATGTACCAAACCATATTCAACTAGTAAAGCTGAACATTCCACAACCATGAAGTCAACATCTTCAAAGTGTTAGCCATAATATACCACCGATTTCATGTAGCAACATAGATCGGTAGGAAACTAAACATATAAGTTATGCCGCACAGAGATCTGCACGGCCACGCTGACAAAGTATCCATACTTTAGAGGGATAACTTTGCATTGGCAAAGCATCACTCAAACTGAACATCCAACAATTGCAACATAACATACTAGCTACATATCAGCTAGCTAACCTGGTTAGCTGCATACATTTTGGAAGCACTGGTCATCTTGTGGCATAAAAGATTAAGATATGAACACACATACAAGGTACTCTCAGTGACGCCATAGCGGCTGCAACCAGGCGGCAATCTAGCGCCAAAATTACCCACGTTCAAGAATCAGAATCAAGGCACGTTGTGAACATGACTTGATAACATTATAAACATACATTATTTACATCAATAGAAACAACAGAACAACAAGCCATAGAAAAATAACTACTTACTTTTCTCCCCTGATGAAAACACATGAACACCGGCCGCAACAGTTAAACAAACAACCTGCCTCTGCAGGGACACTGGGGGAAAAGGGACGCTGCCGGCCCAGCACACAACTTTTAACACCTTAGATAATTGGGCCATAAAACCCCCACCCAATCAAAAAGGAAAAGGACCGGAAAGAAAAGGTTAAAGGGTATGGCCCGGAACATGTATACAATACACTCGGTTACATATATATAAAGTGTGGTAGTTATTTATTAGTAGACCTCGTGTACTTGTTCATAATGAATGTCGTGCGCGAATGTAACTTCGCTTTCTAGCCCCAGGGGCAAAAATCTCAATAAAACCCTTGTAACCCCTTCAGGTAGGTAGGTAGTGTTGCTTAATGTCCTCAGACGTCGGTTGACATATTAGGGACAAGCTGAGACCAATGCCGAAGCGTGTGGTTCAATATAGCTTTACATCCACGGAAACCAGAAGGCTCGTTAGGACGGACAGCCCAGGACGGCCACCTCGACTCTCACACAGCTCAGTCCTGAACTATGCAACCCCTTCAGTCATATCCCTAGTACCCGAACCTTTCGGAGGGCACTGACCGCGTCGGTGGACAGCTGCACAGCAATAAAGAGTGCCCCTTCAGTGGCGTAACCAAATCTGGCAGTTTGGAGGAAGGTGCCGGAGAGCGATGCTCGGAGTGTGGGGCCCTAACTCAAGACTGTGGGAGCGGCCTAGCGCCCAAGCACCCACGTCAACCTGAGACGCATCTACCCTGGTAAAAACATAAATAAAAACTAATAAAGTACTGAAAAAAGGAGTTCCGTCAGTCCGATTTAAACGCCGCCGGGACTCAAGTTGTGCTGGAAACTTTCAGGTTCAATGGCGACTATACATGACACGTCTTGTTTTATTTGAGTTGTTTGTAACAAACTTACTAATGTTTGAGCACCAACGAAAAACTGACTCGCCGTGTCATCAGCTGACAGTTTTCAGGAACCTGTGACGTAACTAAATGCGGCAGGCGTGGTAAAGGAAGGATGTCGTAAGGCAGTGGTTGGACTGAGTTTGGCCTCATAGGGTGACCCCTCCCCCACTCAGTGACTCCGATAGTAGTAGCCACTTGAAGCTATTGATGGACAACTTGGTCACCTCCCGGATAACGTCACTCAGAGTCATAACTGTTCCTGGTCATTCACTGAAAAGTCACTGATCGAGACCGTACCGGCTTCGGCCCGGCACTAGTGAATAACAGTATCTGAGCCGCTTCTCGGTGTCACAGTGACACTACTGTCTCACTCGCCGCTTTCGGATGGCACTGACTAACTAAAAACTGAAAAGGGGCGAACTCTCTGTTTAGTTTATGCGCATTCTGAGTCATAGCCAAAGATTATAATGTATTTGTAATCTTTGGTTTAGCACAGCGGACCACCGCCGCACGCGCAGCACGCTGTTCAGTACAAGCCAAGCTTTCCGGCACCTTTCCACCAAGGAGGAAGGATGTCGCCGTTCACCGATGCTTGGAGCTGAGCAGCGCGCTACTCTTTTTGACGCCGGTTGCTGTCCGCGTGGCCGGTGGGCAGTTGGATGAGCGCTTCACTGAGAGCCGGCTTTGCGCAGACTCATGAGTTAAATAAAGTGTGCTGTGTTTGTTGCATTGTCAAAGACTGAAACAGCCTCGTTGGGTGACCCAGTGCGGTGCATTCCAAGCCTAGTTTTCCGGTTGGACGGAGTTTGCCAGTGCGGTACACCATAGTGGTGTACACCATTATTTAAACTATCAAACTGGCATACCGGAAGCAGGCACGATTTATGTTTCCTTGTTTCCGGTGCGGTGTACTCTGCTCTCAAGACGTTCAACAGAGTCCAATGCTTCCAAGAAGAAAAAAGCGTCTTTGTACAAGTAGTCTTCAAAGTTAATTATATGATAAAGATTCGCCGCATAGTTTGTTTTTTAATCACCACGAACAAGGTCAATAGACATAAACGTTAATGCACTGTGTAATCTGGGTTTCAAATTCGAACGTTCTCGCTCACGGTCTTTAAAGACCATTTGAACTCAAAGCAGTGAAGTTGCAGAACACAGTTATGGACGGAAGTCAGTTTCCATCCTACGGGACCGGTCTCACTCCGCAACCAGCTCCAATTCAGGTATCTTAACACGATTCATCTGGTAGTACTTGGATTTAGAAGGGGCACATGCCGATTCCCCCCCCCCCCCCCCCCCCCCTTTACCCCAACTTCAGCAGTTTAAAGTAGCCCACCTCCTTTAGAATCTAAACACCTGTTGCTAGTTTTAGTTTTACTGTTTTAGCCTTGAGGTTGACCTTGGAAAAATTGTTATTGAGTGATCGATGTGCTTGTTCTTTATGCAATAGCTATACTGTTTGTGGGGACGAGGTACATGTGTTTTGTTTAGTTTAAACTTTAAGTTTAACGTCGTAATCCATTATATACGTGCAATTTTTAATAACAGTGAGACTTATCTCATTCTCACACATTGCATTTTGCACAGTTGCAGGAAAAGTATATGGTTAACTGAGTCATACTGAGCAAATGATGCACTGCATGCAGTATTGCAAACTACTAGTACTACTACGACCGTGCTACTACTACACAACAGTCTTACTTTAGACTTAGACTATAGGGTTGCTAGTTACTGTTAGACACAGAATGACGTGTCAAAGTAGTCTTTGTCTGGAATTGATGCATGGCTGCACTGTTTGCAACAGAACAACATTATCATTGTTTGTTAAATTATAAATCAGTTATCTTCAAGTTCAATGGAATCATACTCATAGTCATACAGTCATAGTGCTTGTTGGAATCAACAAGAAGCCCCTTTGACTTTGACAGTCTGAGCTCAAGTTTGCAACAGTGTTTATTGATAGTATGACTTGAGTACTGAGTATGTAACTATAAAAGTATATCTAATACTGTAGTAGTAGTATGAGTATGAATATGAGCATTGCCATTGTGTTGCATCATTGTAAAATTAAATTTATATTTTGTTTTGTAATAATGCTTTATTACTACACACACACACACACACACACACACACACACACACACCCTCACACACACACACACACACACACACACACACACACACACACACACACACACACACACATATATGATTTAATGATGTATGTGTATAAATATTTCAGTTTGCAGATGGACGAAGGAAAACAAACTCTGGACACTTTTTTAAAACAGAAAACTCAAACAGAAGCAAAGATTCCCTCCTTTGCAAAAGATTTACCAGTATGTAACTTCTCTATATATATATATGATTACTGATAATAATATTTCTGTTGTGATTTCAGAGCCCAGGCTTGTTATCACCTGCCTTAAGTTTTGGTATCGGAGCCACACCAAATCCAGTGTTACCACCCTCAAATGCCAGTCTTTATCCATCCACCCCGGGTGGGCCTATGACACCGATTTCACCAGCCACTCCAGCATCTGAAGGATCCGGTATTCGGCCACAGTTACAGTGTGTATTAATTATTTTTTAAAAATCTTCTCCCTTTTTTTACGCAGAAGAAAGTCCCACCCCCCATTATTTTTGTTTTGATGTATATAAATTATAGTACATATTACTATTATATTTGTAGCAGTTAGTGTTAGATCATTCAGCAAGCCTTAGCATATAAACTTTAAAGGTTTGTTTTTTTGAGCAGTTTGTTAATATGTCTGGAATTACCTTCAGTGCTACACAGCTTGAGCAGTGGATTAATGTATTTGTCAGTCTTAATAATATCACAATACAGGGTTTGATATTAGTGCATTAGGCACTGCCAGTCAGGCAACCTATATATTCATGATAAAATTGCCTGGCCAGGAAAGTGATTTTTTTCAGTTGCAAGTCTGTCTCATTCTCCCTTTTTTTGCCTTTTTTAAATACCAGATTTTTGATAATTTGATACATGATGGCACACTTTTTTTTTCTTTCTTCTTTTCCATTTCAGAAATATTGTGTGTACAGTGAACCTTGTGTGCAAGCTAGATCTAAAGAAGATTGCTCTACACGCACGTAATGCTGAGTATAACCCCAAGCGCTTTGCTGCTGTCATCATGCGCATCAGGGACCCACGTACCACTGCTCTCATCTTCAGCTCAGGAAAGATGGTGTGCACTGGAGCAAAAAGGTATACATCTGTCTGAATGACCGGGGGGGGGGGGGGGGTTAAAAAAAATTGTCTTCTCAAGGAGGAGGTCTGTTTTCTTTTTGCAAGTATGCCTAGATTGCAAAGGCACTTTTCAAAAACGTGATGGCAACACAACCAATTTAGAATTAGAGCTGTATTTGTTGTTGCACATGAAAAATTAGCATCTTTGATACTAGTTTTCCTCACCTAATCTCCATAACCCCGAAGAGAAGTTCTGTGCTAATGGTGGCAGTGGACCATGCTATCCCCTTCTGATTCATGAAAGACAATAAGAGTTATGTTGCAAATGTTCTGGAGTTCATATTGGATACATGTCATTCTATTTGTTCACATTTTTTGTTGTGTTAGGTTTGAGACTGACAACAAATATATCTGCTTCATTTTTTGCAGTGAAGACATGGCCAAGCTTGCGGCCAGAAAGTACGCCAGAATTGTCCAAAAGCTGGGATTTCCGGTAAGAATCTGTACAGATACAAAATGATGAATATTAGTGTGTCCTTATCATAGTTCAGGAGCTGTGTGAGAGTCGAGGTGGCTGTTCTGTGCTGTCTGTCCTAATGAGCTTTATGGTTTCTGTGGACGTAAAGCAGTATTGAACCATGCCCATGCATGTCTCATCTTGTCCCTAATATGTCAGCCAACATCTGAGGACATTAAACAACGCTTGAAGAAGAAGAAGAAGTGTCCTTATCTCTTTTGAAAAACGACAGAGCAGCATATTAACATAATACTGATAACTAAATAAACATAGATCTATATAGAACAGTATTTCGTGGCAGTTTGTTGTTAAAGTGGAGGGGGGGCAGGGAGTAGGATTTTGTGATTGGAACTAATGGAAGGGTCTGCTGTATTTTGTTTTACCGCACACTGTAAGCATCCATGAGACAGTAATGTTTCAGTTTGGTATTCTCACTGCATTTGCTCAGGCTCTTTTGCTCGTGTTGCAGGCTCGTTTCCTTGACTTCAAGATTCAGAACATGGTGGGCAGCTGCGATGTCAAGTTCCCCATCCGTCTAGAGAGTTTGGTGCTAACACATAGTCAGTTCTCCAGGTAAGCATGTCTCCTCTTATCTTTTTAGACTGTAGCCAGGGTGTGAGGCGACTGATGCCCCTGTGAACCAACTTTGTCAGATTCATTCTAAGAGAGAGGATCCCAGGTCTTATTCAGCTTCATGTTGTTGAGATGCTGGCCCATTGGCTAGAAATGTGCACAACATTTGTGCAGTTAGCATGTCTGAAGTCCTCATACAGCTACCAAAATGGCAGGGGACGTGTATCTACATATATGCTTGGTATGCAGGGAGGCAGCTGTGTATGCAACAACTATGGGTGAACCTTCTTCTGGGGGAGGACCAAATGCCACAATAAACGGGTAAAGATGCAGATTGTAGCCATGCAGCTGTTCAGCATATTTCAGATGTCACTTCATTCAGAAGTATCATTGTCAGTTGGATGCGTCTTTCTTTCCTTATCTAGAACATGAGGTTCACCCACAGCCAGATGAGATTTTGTGTATGCAGCTGTTTTCCTTTCAATATGTGATCAGTACAATTTGCATTCCTCTCATTCAGACAGCTGCACAATGCCTTCAGTGATATTTCCTGCAGTGAAAGAGTAATGCAAGTTTTGCATGTTTTTAGTGTTCATGAGATGATTGTAAAATGTAATGTTTGTGCTGTTTCAGTTATGAACCAGAACTTTTCCCAGGGTTGATCTATCGAATGGTCAAGCCCAGAATTGTACTACTCATCTTCGTCTCAGGAAAAGTTGTGTTGACAGGTATGATGTGACGCTTCAGGCTGTTGGCTAAAAGCTGAAAGACTTTGAGAGCCAATTTCAAACTATTAAAGAGTGTGAAAGTCCATTTTGCAAGTGTAAAGCCCGTTCTTAACTGGGCGAATGTTTGTTCGCCCGAACATACTTCGGACACTTCGACGAACTATGATTCGTTTCTTAATCGAACATTTAGTTCGCCGAATATGGTTCGGACAGTCCAGACTTTACTTCATTCTCAACTGGCTTGTAATGAGATGCAAGCTTCGGCCCGAACTTGCGGCAGACGCGCAGCAGACAGCATGATCGAAAATGTAGGCTAAAGTCAAGTCAAGTCAAGTCAGTATACTTTAATCATCCCTCACAGGGTAATTCAACTAACTACTATCTCATTCTGGGTTCTCCGAGACAAGGCTGCGCCTTCCACAAGTCAACACAAGTCAACAAATAAACAAATTGCCTTCGAAGCGAGTGAAGAACCTAGCGACACCGTCATCCATTTTTATTTTTGTTTTTTCTCCATTTACAGGAGAGCTCTGCTCTCAGCCAATCAGAGGCAATGATCATCCAATAGGGTGAATGTTCCCAGAACATGTTAAGCGAAGGTTTTTGGACCCCCGAATATAGCTTCGACGAATACTTCCAACTAGGTTCGCGAAGAAAAGTTGGCCCAATTAAGAACCAACTAGCTTCGCCGAATACTTCCAACTAGGTTCGCGAAGAAACATTCGCCCAATTAAGAACGGGCTTAAGGGCCTGCAGATCCTGCTGTTTTGGTGTGAAAGGGGATTTGGGAATCATTGATTCAGCCTGCTTCACATCAACACAAATCACAATAATATGTCTCAGTATTGCATGCGTTATTTCACTTCTTGGAACTTGTCTAGTTTGCCAAGTGCAATTTGGGGGTGGGGTTAATTTCACATGGGTTACTTCATCATGCTGCTGTTACTGGCTGTAGATACTGGTAGATGAGTAATTGTTAGGCCGAAACATTGTTTAATGGCAAGAACTAAGTGCATGTGAAGAACTGCAAACACAATAGTATGGGAATGCAGAATCTGTAAGTATATCACTTAGAAGTGGTAAAAGAATGATTCTGCTACTTCCATTGGGACATCAAAACTATATACTTCCATTGGGACGTCAAAACTATGTCCATTAACTAATCATACAATCAGCTCATTAATTATATTCAGCTGTACTGTACCATATGGCATGTAACTTACGAACTTGCTTGTGTTGCAGGAGCCAAGGTGAGGACAGAAATCTACGAAGCTTTTGAAAACATTTACCCAATCCTAAAGGGATTCAGAAAGCAGTAGCAGAGACCCATGTGCAACACGGTTTTTCCCTCTGCCAGCTGCTCCCTTCAGACTGCTGTTTTGTTTGCAATGGAATACCTTCTTTCATTGTTTGTGCTCAGAAGACTGTGAGAGGGGGAAGAAAGTCCAACGCAAACAAAGTTCTGGGAGTTTTCAGCAGCATTTCTGCAGGTTTCATCGATAGGAACCCTGTCGGGGCCCAACATTCTTCGGATGACTGCCTGAAATCAGACCGTTTTAAGTGTGTGAAAGTGTGCAAACCCTACAGTTGTGGCATGTTAGATGACGGGTTGCTGGAGATTTCAGACTGCTTCATGCTGTATCTGTCTCAGATCTGTTGGCAAAAGACCATTTCTGAACACTGCTGTACTGTTGGTACCCAGTGTGTGACAATTTGTGACAGGCAGACAAAGGAGTGTACTTTTGAATACAGCCGACAGATGTCAAAGATGGCCTCAAACGCTGCACAGTGGCAGAGTTGTGACAGCTACAGATGGCCCTGTCCTGCAGCTTTTACATGGCTTGTCCATTTGTGTACAGTTCTCAGCAAAGCTCAGCCGCATCTTGGGACCACAAGCCTGGAAATACACAAACGTGTGTGTGTGGTGCGTGTGTGTGTGGTGGCTTGAAATGCCGGTCTCGAGCTTGGTGAATCTGCCTGGCAAGTGTTAATTGTGACTTCTGTAGTGGAAGCAATCCCAAAGCATTCCTACTGCAAGGGGTACGCCAGATTTTGTTCTTGACAAAAGATGCTTAGTGGCAGTGGCCGGAACTGCAAGATGCCAGTGAAGTGGATCTGCCTTTGTGAAGTTTCACAAGTCCAAAAGTGTTCTTGTACATTGTAGGTGTATGTGAGTTTACATGAAGCGTGCAGGCAGAACCATTCACCCAATGAAGGCTGTAGTGTTCCATAACATGCCCTGTGTTCTGATGTATATATGCTTCAGATTGAAGTTGAACACCACTTGCTCCTAGTCAGTAGTTACACTGACAGAACCCACCTCCTATTGAAGGCTTCAAGTGGAACATACCCTGTGTTGTGATGTCCCCATCCTCCTGACTAGAAGTCCTACAGTGCTTACTACTAAAGTGAAACATAGCCTGGGTTATGATGTATCCACCTTTACTCCAAGTTAAACATAGCCTGCATCCAAGCAACAGGTTAGAAGTTGCACAGCACTCATCCAGGACTAGTCAGCAATCACGGTGACAAGCTTCTAACTCTTGAGCTTTTGTGTTGCAGTTTTTAGAGGGCTATGTTTTTGGTACTTGGTTGTGTGCATCACAGGTTTTCAACCTGAGGCAGAATTGGTAACATTTTGTTGTAAGGTGTTATTGTTTCTCATTTTATTTCATCCCTTTATGTTTTTGTACTGTACATGGCTTCATTGAGTTAAAAAAAAAAAAAAAAGGCAAAAAAAGAAGAAAGAGCTTGTTTGTACATGTATCACATATATTTATCTAAAAGTTAAAGCGAACTAAAAACAACAACAGTTATTGCAAATATACAAATTTCAGTGGCTGTTGCTGTTTGATGCATGAGCAACATGCACCACCACTGGTGATGGATTTTGTAATAAAAGTAGCAAAAGTTGCAGTGTCAGAACATCACAACATTCTTTTCTACCATTGGAAGTAAAACTCATGCAAATGAGATCCCAGCACATAAAAGGTTAAAAAGAACGTTAATTATTAGGACAAAACACAGTGTGAATTTTCAGGGTAATCAATATTTTTCCTCATGTAAATGGTTAATTGTAAATTGAAAAATAGAATATAAATTATAACTGATGCTGGGAGTTTAATTCTCAAAGTAAGGCAGAGTTAACAAGGTGATGCAGTGATGCTTAGAGTTTAATCCTCAGAGTAAGGCAGAGTTAACAGGGTGTTGCAGTGATGCTGGGAGTTTAATCCTCAAAGTAAAGCAGAGTTAAAAAATAAAAGGGTGTTGCAGTGATGCTGGGAGTTTAATTCTCAAAGTAAGGCAGAGTTAACAGGGTGTTGCAGTGATGCTGGGAGTTTAATTCTCAAAGTAAGGCAGAGTTAACAGGGTGTTGCAGTGATGCTGGGAGTTTAATCCTCAAAGTAAAGCAGAGTTAAAAAATAAAAGGGTGTTGCAGTGATGCTGGGAGTTTAATTCTCAAAGTAAGGCAGAGTTAACAGGGTGTTGCAGTGATGCTGAGAGTTTAATCCTCAAAATAAGGCAGAGTTAACAAGGTGTTGCAGTGATGCTGGGAGTTTAATCCTCAAAGTAAAGCAGAGTTAACAGGGTGTTGCAGTGATGCTGGGAGTTTAATCCTCAAAGTAAGGTAAACAGGGTGTTGCAGCGATGCTGGGAGTTTAATCCTTAAAGTAAGGCAGAGTTAACAGGAAGCTTTTCACACTACCATGACTGCAGTCCAAAATGTTTCTTGATAGACTGGTCTCTTGTTTTTGTTTTTTCCCCCATATGTTCTGCACTGTGCCACTGCCAGTGGTGCACATATATTAGCATCTTAATAAATCAACTTTGAAATTAGGCCTAAATGGTGAGTGGTATGAATGCATGCTGTGAAATGATGACATGAATCTGTCAAATGTAAAAACTGTATCATGTATGCACTTTGGGCAACATCATGTGTGACAGTAAAAAAACTCCATGAAGAAATGTGAATACAAATAAAGTTGTGTTTCAGAAGACAGGTTGTATGAATATGCATGCTGAGAAGTAAATGCATGAATCATTGTTGTGCCAGAGCTGCATGGACTTTCAGTAGTGTCCCATGACATGTGTTAACTGAAATCACTGAAAAATTGTTTTGCAATGGCTGTGTGTGTGTGTGTGTGTGTTTCACTGTTCACTATTTCAACAAGAATTAATGAGATCTTTCAAATTTTGCACAATGATGATATGTCTATATCATAACAATCCAACCAAAATCCTTTTATGAAAGAATTAAAGGACAAGTCCAAGGTTAGGGGTGATTTTTGACACGATTTCCATTAAAGCTTCCTGAGAACGATGATGTAGGTGAAACTGTGATCTGAGGGTTATAAATGCACGAAAAAAAGGCATTTTCTGTCATACCGAAAGTGTCGCCATGATGCCCAAATCACGTGACCATATGCCTACTACGTCACTCTGGGGAGTTGCTGCAAGATGGCCAACTCGAGCTCCGAAGATGAAACTGATACTTTGCCCGAGAGACCCACAAGGATACAGCTGTATCAGTTTGAGCCTGTCAGTGTCAGACAGGATTTTGAAAGAGTACCGGAACAATGTGCCAGCTTCGAAGCAAACCCAATGCAGTATTCCATGGGGTTTGCGAAATCGCACTCACTGAAATGCTCGCTACACAAATGGGCGTGATGCGGCACAGCAAGAAAGTAAGCTCGTTTGAATTGTATAAACTTAATCCACTTTCGCCTCTCTGTGGGTCGATTGCGCGGGAGCTCGTGCATTGTTATACCTGGGGTCGTTCGCAGCAACACAGTAGGCTGGCATAGTTAACTCTTTTGTCGACCACATGCATACACAGTTTACTGAAGAATCTAAGATGGCAACCGCACTGACTCCCCAGACTGACGTCACTTCCGGGGAAGCCTACAGAAAATAAAATTGATTAAAAACTCAAACAATTTTTATTATTTTTTATTTTATTAAATCTGAAAATAGTGACTCATATGTCAATCATTTCGATGGTCATTTTGCAAACTTAAAAACCTTGGACTTTTACTTTAAGTTAATATATATATATTAATTCTTTCATAAAAGGATTGTTGGTTAAATTTAACATCAAGCTGTCACCAAAGATGTACTGGCAGCACCCGAGATCCCAGGAGGTGGGTGAAGAGGGAATGACTCCTGCATTAAGATGGGCAGCAATAATTTTGAGGGAAGAAGTCCACACACTACAACAAAATTTGAAGAGAAGGGAGATTGGAAATGAAGCCTAAGCTTACCAGCTTAATGCCTTACCGCTAGGCCAAACCAGACCATGGTTCATTACAGGAGGAAGAAAGGGTAAACAAAATAATTTTAAAAAATCACTAAGTGAGCTGCCTTGGTAATTTAGAACAATAACGCTTCCTGTAAAATTCTTGCACTTGTTAAATTTGTGAGTACATCCATATGTGTGCATGCATAGAAACATTGTGTTGTGCACTCAAACTTGTCACAACATTAAATAAATCACAAGTCATTGCTGGGTTTTTGTTTTTTAATGTTTCTTAACTCTTCATTCCATTCACACAATCAGGTCATGAAATTCATTCAGGGAATTGTCAGACAAGTGAAAGGCACCAATACAACGATTAAGGAAAGCAAGGGGTTCCAACAAATGTAATGGTCACTGAAATTTGTTATTGCCCTGCAACTGCTGAAGCACATGCATGCAGTTTTTCAGAGCTCAGGAGCTGTCTGAAAGTCAAGTTGGACATCTTGGGTTCCCCGTCCCTAATAGTCCTTATGGTCTTTGTGGACACATGGCAACATTTGGAGAAGAAGAAGAATTTTTTGTTTTGGGCTTTGCTTCACCTTGAATAACTTTACACTTTGTAAAACTTCTCTGCAACTCAGTCACAGACATACAGAAAAAAAGAAGTTTAAAAAGCACGCATCTGAAGCAACAGAACATCCTGATCTGGGCTTCAGTTTTTTAAGTTTAATATCTCAAATCAGTTTAGTCGTTAAGATTAACTGAATAATAAATACCTATGAAATTATTTCTCTTGATTACATGGTCAGAAATACTGACTGACATATAAACAAACGGATGCACCTCAACAAGAATACACTCAAATGTGCAATCTTGTTTTTAATTGTTTGATACTGCTATGACCTGTATGGTTAATGTTACTCAAAGCAGTATCAATCAAGGTATGGATAAAGCTGAACAAAGTACCACCATCATGCACAATCTCACATTAATTTATCATGGCATGGTGCTCAAGAAAATAATACAGCTCAGAAGCTATGTGAATGCTGAGGTGGCTGTCCTGGGCACCCTATCTCTAACACTGTAACAGTCCATAATTATGGTCTCTGTGGACTTGTAAGAAAATTGCAACTTTTTATCAGTTGCACCCTCACTGGACTGACAGTGTAACCCAGGTCACCATACTCATTGGGTTTTTGTTGTTGTTTTCCACCTAAGTCAGAAAATGCACAGAAACTATTTGTGCAGTTGCTTGCATTTCATCAACTCCTGGTATCCTAGTCGATTCATACATTTTCAGGCCATACAGTTAGCCCATGCAGGCACCTGAAGCCTGCTAAGTGTGATCATGTTTTATTTCACATTTTGTCTGGTGCCTCCAGTGTCACGTTCTGCTAGATCCAAATGAAGATCTCTAGGAATGATTGCGTTGGTTTCTTTACCCACGCTATTCACGAGCCACAAATTACCCTCCACCCTGCCCTGAAAGTAAGACAGAATCAATAACTAAAACATACACCTGAAGGTTATGCATCTTTTTCTTGGGGTGGGGTGGGGGTGGTGGGCTTTATACAAACCAATGAACACAGATACCAGGGTACATGTACCACAGTATGAAGCATATAAACAAATTTCCCACATGCACGCACAGTTCATGGCCACTTGAATAACAAGTTTGACTGGGAGAAGTTCAGTTTCCCAGTTCCTTCACAGAGTACATCATCAACACAAATGAAACTGCAAGTCTGTTTAAGACAGTTCTGGAAGTTCAAAGGTTAATAATCACATGTATTTTGGGATCTCAAGCTGGAATGAACCTGCAAGTTTGTTCAAGACAGTTCTGGAAGTTCAAAGGGTTATAATCACACATATTTTGTGATCTCAAGCTGGAAATTGTTTTACAAATTCTTGAATAGAGCAAACACTAATAATGTAACATGGCTGTGCTTCGAGATATACGGCCCATACACTGATGCTGTTGGTGGAGAATTGAAGTAGCACCAGTTTCAAGTTCTAAATGGCCTGCCCCCGTGGTGGTTCTGGTTGTGTTCTGGTCAGAATACTCATTCTGTTTCAGCACAAAACTGGTTCTACAAACTACAGTGAAGAGCTCCACTCACTTTTCGTTTGTGACAACCCTGTCATGTTGTTGTAAACATCAAAATATCAAACAGGATTTCAATGCCTAACATGTATGCATTTAAGCTGGTTAACAAGCATGAGACAAAAATACCCACTGAGCACAGCTAAAATAACAGTAACAACATAATGTCACACAGTCATTATGTTGCTCTGTTTTCAGATATTATCTGTTTTTGGATATGTAATAACAAAGAGCCAAGAAACTGCAGACAGAGAGCAATTCTGTTTACATAATGTCATTTTGGAAGCCTTTGGCTAATTAGCTGTAATAATTAGTATAATAACTCATTTAATGTTTTTGCCATTAAATAAAGAAAAAAGAAAAAGAAAAAAAGGCATACATATCCAAGGAAATGAAACAGACCAAATTTTTCTCCATTCAAACTAGCACCACAGCGAGGGGAAACCACTCTTCCCCATTTGACATTTTTAACCTAGCTGTTCTTAATGGTAATTAAATAATTTTAGATTTTTGTGCAAACAGTCATGAATTTTTATTTTTTATGACCATATTTTCCACTTGTGGTTTGGTTTTGATGTGCAGGTACACCGCATATTGATAGTAATTAGTTGTCATTCCACTGTTTCTTTATAAAGTTTGAACACTGTACTTTTGAAGATCAAAATTATAGTAAAAACAAACATTCTGGGGACAATTTTCCAAAGATTAAATTGTTGAATTATGCTGTCACACATAAAAAGATTCCATGAGGTCTGAGAAGCAAATAACAAATGATTAGCTTATGAATATGATCATCAGAACAAGGGAAGTAAAACTTAAAACTCAAAGAGAATAACTACAGCATATGAACTGAAAATAAAACACACTTGTGTGCAAAACCTGCAAGATAAATTGGATCACATTCACCTTCTAGAAACAATCAGAAAAAGCCCTTAGTGAAATAACTGCATAGGAAATAAAATAACACTTGCATGCTGGTCAGGCTGGTAAACATGCTTCACTTGGAAGGTCAAGTCTGCCTTGTTGAAGGACATTAAACTAAGTAACATTTGATTTAACATCCTTTCCTTCATTTGAAATTTACTGTCAGCAGCTGTCATCTGCATGTGATATGGTACCTAACATTTTGTAAACGGTACTCCAACACACGTACTGGTTTGAAACTCTGCACCCCCAAACTTCATTCCCCCCCCCCCCCCCCCCCCCCATAAATCAGCTATTGAGCAGTCACTTTTTTTTTCTTTTTTTTAATTATTCTTATGATTTAAAAAATAATAATATCCTTCTTATATTTCTGCTTCTTTCATTTGAGGCTTAATTGAATAATTACCTGGACGAAAGTGGATCTCCCCCCTTCCATGTTTATCTTGTCAGTCAGAACTGCTTTGGGCTTTGCAAACCATTTTAGTCTGGCTTGATATAGAATGCTAATATATATATTGCTCGGTTACCCAAGAATGTAACAAGGCCTGCAGGCAAGTCGCGATCAAAAACCCCAAGCCCTTCATGTGTGTCATAATTCTGCCTTTATGCAGTGGTGGTTTCTCTGAATTCATAAACCTTTTTGTCATCAGAGAAGATATCAGAGCAGTTTTGCCTACACTGCAGCATCGTCACCGTCTGAACCTGGCCAAACTGCAAAAACAAAACAAACTGAATGTGAAAAGGAAAGAGAAAAAAAGAAAGAAAAAAAAATCAATTTTAGGGGAAAAATGTTGGGCTGGTATATAAACCTTTGGGTTAGTGAACTTTCATTTTGTCTATCTGTCAGCCCAGTGGGTTAGTAGAAAATGTTCCAACTTTTGCAGACCTGCATACATATATATATTCAAAACAAACCTGCATACATATTCAAAATGATGATGATTACCATTAGCACTGTTAGTACTATGGTACAGAGTGTTATTTGTGAACTTTGTAACTGTTGTTTTACTTGCACATTTGAAGGTTTTTTTCCTTCTCTTTCCTTGTTGTTTGTGTGTGTGTGTGTGTGTGTGTGTGTGTGTGTGTGTGTGTGTGTGTGTGTGTGTGTGTAATTTAAAAATTAAATCTGAATTAAATCTGTACAGTTTCAAGATTGTAAAACAATTCCAAGCACAAAGACATAATGTAACTAGAAAAGAATGCAAGATGAACTGATACAACAGTAAATAATTACATTCAAAACAATGGCACCAAAAACTAAAAGCAAAAAAAAGAGAAAAAAATGAAGACAAGTCTGGACTGTCCATGCTGGGATATTTTGGGTAAATATCTCTGCCTGGACATTGTGGGTGTTTCAGTAAACATCCCTGCCTGGACATTGTGGGTGTTTCAGTAATATCCCTGCTAGGACATTGTGGGTGTATGTACCCATACCCATACTTTTTTTCACAGGAGTCTCAAAATAATGTAGGTGTAGTCACACCCATGAAGCATGGTGCACATGAAAACTACACTGCTTCTGTAAAAGGTATGGGTGACTCCACACCCACAAAGTATGGCACATAAGATTTCCTCTCTGAATTGTATGGGTGTGCTCACATCCATGCCATACAGCATTCAAGGTTTCCTCTCTGAAGCATGGGTGTGCTCTCACCTACACCATACTGCCATGTTCAGCAAGACCTTGGTGGTCATTTACTGTTTTCATTTTGTGACAAAAACATGCCATTTTTCAAGAACACGTGCAACCATGCCTAGTTGACAAAGTCCTAAAGTTTCAAGGAGGTGGTATGCAAATTGAGCAAGTTATGAACATGTAACTGAAACTTGTTAAAGTGTTGGTGATTTCATGCCAATGGCATTTAATAAAGCAATTAAAGGTTAACATGATTATAAGCATTGATTTGGGTACAGCTGGATATGCAGGAGGCAATGGGGAAAACTGAACATAAATCAAGAAAATAATAACAACGACAAAATAAGTGAATGCATGAGAAATAAGCTTATAAAGCAAAAGACCTGCTCAAGTGAAGTTGACTTCTACATAAATTATGATACGACAAATCATTTTCAACAAGACCTGATATTTAAAAAGAATAATTTACGATTAAATGCATACCAAAATCAAATGACAAAATGAACAAACAATAGTTCTAATTAGCATTAAAACCTGCATAAAATAATATTGATAAATATACATAGGTACAGATAGCATTAGCAGAAGGGAAAAAAAAGAAGAAACTGTTATATCAACAACAGGATTTCTAATTAATACAAAAAGCAGCACATAAACAACAATGAAATTGTCCTTAGGCACAAATCTTCAATTTCATAAAATAATCTCCAGCACAAATTTCAACAGAGTGACAATGATTGTCCACCAAATCGATTCCTCCTCTTCTTCCTGTGAATCATCAACCAACCCAGAACTCTTGTCACTTCTCGACTTGCTGCTGTCTCTCAACTTTTCATCACCATTATCAAAGGTATAATAATTCAGGGCATGGAAGAGCTGCTCATAGTCATCCACTTCAACCTCCTTCACCACCTGAATATCGAGTCTGAAGGTTGACTGAAGATAAAAAGGATGTGCATATAATCCAATACCCACTGGCCTGCTGATGGATGAGTGAATATCCACCACATCTACTCCACAGGAGTCCGATTTCAACTCGTACTCAAAAAATGAAGGATGCAGTGTCAAACCCGAGACATAGAGATCAACGTCACCCTCCAGACTGTGTAACTCCAGTCGGAGCCAACCTTCACCACTTAGTTTGTAGTACGTAAAGTTTTCTGCATGCAAGACCCCGCTGACAGTCTGGATCAAGGATGCACCGGAGGCTGAGGTTGCCTGGCAAGCAAGGAGCACAACAGCACTGAGCGAACTCAGCACCAGTCTGCTGATGGTGTTGAAGGGGGACCGGGCCTTCCACTTCCTGCACTGGGACTGCATGATGAACGCTGATGGACAGACAAGAAAGACTTGTTTAGCTGTTGCATTGTTGAATACACTACTTGTCACTAATGCCAATCAGTGAAAACTGCACAAGTGTCTGGGAGTTTTATCCTCCCTGTCCCCTTCAATCTGTAACAGCACTTGGTGAGAAGCATTCCCATACCAGCCAGGCCCCCTTTCTTTTCAGTGCTCAGCTTTAGCTCTTCGCCCCCAATCACCCTTCCAATCCACCTTGACAATTTTGCCATTATCTATGATTTTTGTGTGCTGATTTTTAGTTTCATTTTCAGGAAGTCATGTTCAGTAAGCAACTAAGATGTGTTCCGATTTTTCATATTTTTTGACTATCCAATATTGTGAATAAACTTTAACTGCACAGTCTAACATAGCTCATTTGAACTGCTATGGAAACTGACAGTTCCATAAGTTGATGGTCTGAAAATGTTTTGTAATGCTAAATTACTATTACTGTATTCATATTATTCTATTAATCATTTAAAGACTTGACTGAAGACTTTTTTTCATCAACAGGACTCAGTCTGTCAATGTTGGTGATGAGTGCTCAGTGACAAGCGGTGACCAGTTATTTTCACATGATAGTTGATACACATGTAGGAAAGAATAATCCAGAGCAGTTTTATTTATTATTAATTATTCTGTGGATGGCATTGGCAGGGTGCTATCTTGAGAGTAGAGTGGAGAGCAGTAGAGAGAGATGCTTAGAGTTTTGTTGATAAAGACTTAAAATTTGGAAGCACATCAATGAGAGCCACTCTGAGCAATTTTTTAAAAGCTGAAAAAAATAGAAGAAGAATATTAATAATAGATTATAAATTTATGGTGCCCCATCTCGTAAGAGCCCGGAGCACTTATAAAGACATAAGAAGGCACTCATTTTATCACACACACACACACACACACACACACACACACACACTACAAATACATGCATTACTGCTGATGGGTTGGTAGAATGAGAAGAAAGAAAACAATGGACCAGTATGCAGAAGAAAAGATGTGGGTTTTCAATTTTTACTTGAAAGAACTTTTAAGAAGAGAGTGAACACAATGCCTGCACTGCAATTTATGTTTAATACAAAACAAAGAAATCATGGTCCTACTTTTTAGATCCATAGCTAGACATGTCTTAGAATTTTATATGGTAATATTGTGTGCATATCATTCACTGTGTGCTAAGTTTAAGAAAATTAAGAAATCGTATTAAAAATGTCACACTCACAATGTGCAAAGACACATTTTTAGATTGTATAACAAATTATTGGTTTAAAAAGCCTGGAGTATGAACAAGGTTTAATGGTCCTGTTGGACCATAGGACAGACAATGCAAGAACACAGTTTAGTAAATTTGTTGTACTTAACTGTTAACATTCATTATTTCATAATCATAGTATTATTACTATCAGTAACATTACCAACAATATAAATTATATTTATAATGCACATTTTTCTTTTCTTTACTAACAGTTATAAACATTTGGAACAACTTGCCATCAGGCATTGTTACCTGGAATACTGAACTCTTTTGAAAACCTAGATAAACACTAGGAACATAGTTCATTCTGTACAAATGTAACCGACAAAAACAAACCCAAGACAACAATAACACCACAATGTATGCACTGAAATGACAACTTAGCATAAAAAAGGCTTAAAAGCCTATGAACCGTAAAATTCGTATGATATGAAATGTTTATGCAACTACTCAACGAACCCGAAAAGCTAAACCTTGCAGTCAAGCTTTACATTCAGCATGTACACACAGCTCGAAAGATCTATCGCCCATTACTAGATGGCACAGTCAATGGGCAAATAATGCAGATTGGCAGTTTCTTGTAAGAAACAGTGGTTTCCCTTGATATCGCTTGCAAATATGGAAAGGAAGGCAAAGCTGTACGGTATAACTTCAGCAGTTTCTGAGTTGATTTTTTGTTACTCCTTTTTGATATTGTAATACTTTGAGATGGTCTGAGCATGAAAGCTTCCCCGATGGACAATTCAAGCAATCCGCCAAGTTTCCCTGGTCTTTCCATGAAGGTTTGACTGTTTTTACAACTACCATTACTATGTAGAGAGAGCCCTGCGTCTTCTGGTTCTACCATTAGGAATAGATGATGTTTTTAATTAAAATACAATTCATTTGTTACTTGTTCTTTGTCAAGAAGATTCCTGAAAGCTTTAATGTTTTGTGCACGTTCGACTGTAACTGGCAAACCGTTCCAGTAGGGTGCAACTGAGTTACTGAATGAAACGTTCCTGTAGTGTTAATAATTGTGTCTATGTTCAGTGTGTCACTGTCAGTACAATTTCTACAAACTACAATGTCTTATCTTTTCAAAAGATTTTTTTTATCAAACACCCCCTTCACCCCTTTCAGCAACTATTTTGCCACTGGCGTCCCTTTTATTAGTTTTAAAGTCCAGAACCCAAACGCAGTAACAGCAACACCATGATAACCAGTACTGTTACTGTCTGTCGTGTTGTCATTTATTTCAATAGAACTAGAAGTCACTGAATCAGTTGAATCGCCCTGCATTAGTTGTATATGGAAAGAAACTTGAATGCACTGACTACCCTGACTTAGACTTTTTTAATCAATGTTCTGCCTGCAACCCACTTTTGATCAAAAATTCACCTTTTTTCGTATTTCATTGACATTACAATGTAATGACATTACAATTTACATTGGACTAACTTTACAAGTTAAAATTACATTCATTGATGATTCTGTACATTTTCCTGATGGCTCTGTTTGATGATTCTGTGCTTTTTTCTGGTGGCTCTGTGATGACCCACTGGGTCAAAGGGTCTTCAGAACTTAGTGTTGGTTTTGTCCAAAACAGATCATTATTTGTGTCACTGAGTGTATTGTATTCATGTTTTGGGCCATGTCCCTTTAACCCTTTTTTCCTGTCCTTTATGCTTTTTTTGATTGATTAGGAGTTTTATGGCCCCAATTATCTAAGTGTTAAAACTTGTGCGCTGGGCCCGCCAAGTCCTCTTTCCCCAGTGTCCCTGCAGTAGCAGGTCGAGAGTTAGTAATAGTTTCAAGCTGCTGCCTATGCATCTGATTCAGGGGAGAGCCTACACTGTTTCCTGGTTGGTGCGCAAAGAAAAAAAACCTCTGACTTGTGACTCTTCATTCATGCTTCCATCCTGCTTCCCTCACTCCCCACCCCACTCCCCTACATTTGTAAAACTCTGTTGATTGTCTTTGTGAGAATTTTTTGGTGAGATTTTCTTTCTGAGACTGAGGGTCAAAGGGTCTTTAGAACTTAGTGTTGGTTTTGTCCAAAACATCATTTTTAAAACTATCTTGATTTTCTTTGTTTTCAGGAAATGGAGTGGGAGTATAACTGGCGCCGGGAAATGCAGGTAAGGTTATATATTATATTGTTATTTTTGTCTTTTTTGGCTCTGTTAAAAGATCACATGGGTCTATCACTCTAGACAGGTAAACTGTAATCAGTGCTGCCAAGGGGGTCAGGGGGTGAGGGTGCAGTGAGGGGGACCTGTATGTGGCTAAGGCTATGAGTAAGACCTAGCTTTGGCTGTCTGTCACTGTATCACTATCAATATCACAAACTGTGTGGTGTGTAAGCAGAATCTTTTAAACTGAACAGGATAGTAAAGTTAAGTTTTGCCATTGGCATAATTAATTTACACTTTCAGTCTACTTTAGTTTAGCAGTGAAGGTGAGCTTTACTTTATTTTACGGTCACAGATTTATTAATAAAAAATGTAAAATTGCCAGATGTGTTCTATCACTAAGACTTTGTGTAGCCCACTTTAGAAGATCATGCACAAAATGCATTTCCTTTGTTTTGACTTGTGTTTAGTCATGGAGATATCTGAAGTGTTTCCAGACATGGTAATCAGATTTAAACATTTTTTTCTCTCTCTGAGACTGAGAGTGTTATCTTTAAGTTTAAAACTTTGCATAATGTATTAATTAAATGATAACTTCCAAAATTTAAGCTTTCATTTTCATATCCATTTGCTGATTTGGATGAATTATAAATCACAATGGCATCAGAAAGATTAATGTCAAAATTTTAACAATTTTTATCTAGTAGAGTTCAGATTGAGAATGACTGCTACATGGACCTGATCAAAACAAAATGCTTGTAATATATATATAGCTTTTATCTATGGTAATTATACATATTGAAGAGAGATGATTAATGTATATCCTGTGCATCTGCCTAAAAAGTAACAACAACAATAACAACAAAACCTTCATGTTGGTGTTTGTTTGGGTGCTGCTTTGTCTTTGAAACAGTGTTTTCACATTGTACTTGTAAACAAGTGCATCTACACATTGTGTAACATGTTTGTGTTACTGTACTCTGTATGTCACTCTGTCAATGTTCTTTCATACCAGATGTCATTCAGTATTTTATGTGTTGTTATTTTGGATGTTACAAAAAGATGTGGAGAGAGCACGAGAGAAAGTGTGAGGCAACACCAACTGCCTGTTGTAGATACCATCAGAAAACAAAACAAAAACTGAAGAACCTCTGGCTGAAACTCATATGTTGTTGCCTACTTAACTTCCAACCCGCTAGTTTCATCCTTCCATTGACCGTTTATATGCACATTTTTTTCCAGGAAATCATTCCAGGGCTATATCTAGGCCCATATGCAGTTGCCACAAAGTCAAAGGTAAAACACATGTGCTGTTTCCTTCAGTTTTTTTAATATTTTTTAGTTCATTTTTGACCAACCACTTCAAAAAGTATGCGTATGTAAATTGTAATGATCAGTGCTAACTGAGTGTACCAGATGGTCATCTGTTGCAGAAACCTTAATGCTTAACAATGGAACGTTCTTACTTGCTTCTTTTATAAAAATGATATCCTTCAAACTTTGCACAATGATAACATCTGTTCAGCTTTCCAGTTTTGATGACTGACTGAGTTGTTTCAAGGTCACTGCAGTGTCAAAAAGGTTGCATGGAATTCATAGTTTCTTCACAGGCTAAACATTGGCAGTTTGACAGGCATTTTCCATGGGTTGGGGTTGTTTGGGGTTTTAAACTTGGTGGCGGGAACTGGTAATGAAATAGGGATGGCAGGAACTGGTGATGAAATGGGGGGTGGCAGGAACTGGTGAGCACTTAACGTAAGCACAGGTTCACATTTTTAGTTATTGCCATAAACTGGTGATAAAATGGGGGTGGCAGGAACTGGTGGTGAAATCTGAAACTGGTGATAAAATGGGGGTGGCAGGAACTGGTGATGAAATGGGGGTGGCAGGAACTGGTGATGAAATGGGAGTGGCAGGAACTGGTGATGAAATGGGGGTGGCAGGAACTAGTGATGAAATGGGGGTGGCAGGAACTGGTGATGAAATGGGAGTGGCGGGAACTGGTGATGAAATGGGGGTGGCAGGAACTAGTGGTGAAATAGGGATGGCAGGAACTGGTGATGAAATAGGGGTGGCAGGAACTGGTGATGAAACCTGAAACTGGTGATGAAATCGGGGTGGTAAGAACTGGTGATGAAACCAGGAACTGGTGATGAAATGGGGGTGGCAGGAACTGGTGATGAAATGGGGGTGGCAGGAAATGGTGATGAAACCAGGAACTGGTGATGAAATGGAGGTGGAAGGAACTGGTAATGAAATGGGGTGGCAGGAACTAGTGATGAAATGGGGATGGCAGGAACTGGTGATGAAATAGGGGTGGCAGGAACTGGTGATGAAACCAGACCTGGTGATGAAATGGGGGTGGAAGGAGCTGGTTTTGAAACAGGGATGTTAGGAACTGGTGATTAAATGGGGGTGGGAAGAACTGGTGATAAAACCTGGAACTGGTGGTGAAATAGGGATGGCAGGAACTGATGATGAAATAGGAGGTGTCAGGAACCAGTGATAAAACCTGGAACTGGTGGTGAAATAGGGATGACATGAACTGGTGATGAAATAGGGGGTGGCAGGAACTGGTGATGAAATAGAGCTGGCAGGAACTGGTGATGAAATGGGGATGGCAGGAACTGATGATAAAACCTGGAACTGGTGATGAAATAGGTGGTGGCAGGAACTGGTGACTAAATAGGGATGGCTGGAACTAGTTATAAAACCTGGAACTGGTGATGAAATAGAGATGGCAGAAACTGGTGATGAAAGTGGGGGTGGCAGGCATTGGTGATGAAAATTGGAACTGGTGATGAGGATAAATCACCTTCAGTGATGATGACAGGCAAACCATATATGTACTGGGTGAATGCATGATGATGGTGATGGCGATGGTGATGGTGCTGACTTTGTTCCAGCTGGACTCCTTAAGGGCAGCAGGTATCACCCACATTGTCTGTGTTCGACACAAGCTGGAAGCAAACATCATCCGTCCCAACTTTCCTGAGCACTTTACGTAAGCACAGGTTCACATTGTTGCCTTCCTTTCAAGTGAAGGGAAAGCCAAGCACAGGGCAGATTTGATTTTTGTTTTAGTTTTCATCCCGTCTAGTTCTACCAGTAGTTTTGATGTCAGACACCCCAAAATTGTGTAGGTTTTTAATGTGGTTGTCAAAATTGGGGGTGGGGGGGTGGGGGACCAAGACTTCCATAATTTGAGAGGGTTTTACTTTGGACAGTTTTCTCAAACCTATCACAGCAGAAAAATACTGCCCCTGGTGACATTCTGCAGAAATTTCATCACTGGCATGGTAGGGACCAGTTAGGCTGGGTGCAGTATCTCCATCACTTTAGTATCTCTCTCTCTCTCTCTCTCTCTCTCTCTCTCTCTCTCTCTCTCTCTCTCTCTCTCTCTCTCTCTCTCTCTCTCTCTCTATATATATATATATATACATGTATGTATATATATATATATATCCACAGGAAGGTGACTCACATTTCATATGCAGTATATTTTGGAAACTTGGACAGTAATTTGTGCACAACATAAAAAAAATAAAAAAATTGGATGGAGTAGTGCAACTCTTAAAGAAAACCCCCATTACATACATGTACATTGTTTATCAGTATGCAGATTATTGCATTTAAATTGAAAATTATATCCAAAAAATAAAAATAAAATAGCAGCAGTGTTTGCTGTCACCACTTCACCTTCGTAAACAACTGTAGTTCCTGATGCGCAGGTTAAGTGTGTTATGAACATGCAAGTTGTCCTATGAGAACAAATTCTGAACACATTCTACTGCAATTTGTCATTGTGCTGTGTTGAAATGTAAATGTCTTTCTCTTGTTTCTACAGGTACCTTGTTCTGGATTTGTCAGATTGTGAAAGGCAAAATCTCATCCAGTACTTTCCTCAGGTATGTGCTTGTCTTCCGAGAGGCAATCATTTTGTCTATCTGGTTAATGTCTGTTTGATGTGGCATGGTGTAGAATATAGACAGGCGCAGTTTTTGACCTCTCCCTTTTAGCTAGAAAGCTCTGCCCATATTTACAACTCTCCAAGCTGTGTCTGCGTGTGTGTGTGCATGTGTGTGCGTGCATATGGCACACAGATGGGTTGGCCTTTGACTTTACCTTATTTTAATTTTATTTTTTAATCTTTCTTTATTTAGATTTTCTGTCCTTGGAAAATTAAAAAAGAGGTCACTTTCACAAATTTCAACTCTCTGATCCACCCATATATTCTGTGCTTAAAATAAATAACATGTTTGCCTGCCTCAAAAGTATGTATTGATTTGTCTAAAAGCCTCTCTGTTTCACTTTCAGGTAAATGAGTTCATTGCCAACTGTCTGCAACAAGGAGGCAAAGTCCTGGTTCATGGAAATGGAGGCATCTCCAGAAGGTACATACAGTAAGCCAGACTTAGTGCAGTGTTCAAGCGACTCTGAACAGAATTATCAACTGCCAAAAGACTGAAGAATACATGAAAATTTGATGGTATTTTTGGTTCATTCATTAGTATCTACTGTAGATTGGCTGGATGTTTTGGTTAGATGTTCATTTGACTGAGTGATGGAAAAGTTGAGCTTAGGGCATAAAGTTTGGCAATGGGGGAAACCAGTCCTCTAGTGTGCTCTTGCTGTTGTAATTGACATGATTGTGGTGTTGTGCTGTTTCAGCCCAGTACCGGTTGCTGCCATCATTGCACTGTTTCTGTTGTAATCAACATGATTGTGTTGCTGTGCTGTTTCAGCCCAGTGCCGGTTATTGCCATCATTGCACTGTTTCTGTTGTAATCAACATGATTGTGCTGCTGTGCTGTTTCAGCCCTATGCTGGTTATTGCCATCATTGCACTGTTTCTGTTGTAACTGACTAATCATGTTGCTGTGTTGTGTTTCAGCCCAATACTGGTTATTGCCATCATTGCACTGTTTCTGTTGTAATCAACATGATTGTGTTGCTGTGCTGTGTTTCAGCCCTGTACTGGTTATTGCAATCATTGCACTGTTTCTGTTGTAATCAACTGATCGTGTTGCTGTGCTGTGTTTCTGCTCTGTACTGGTTACTGCCATCATTGCACTGTTTCTGTTGTAATCAACATGTTCATGTTGCTGTGCTGTGTTTCAGTCCTGCTCTGGTAATAGCTTTCATCATGCAGCACTTTCAACTGTCGCCCCAAGAGGCATACCTCCACGTTCAGAAGCACCGCTTTTGCATCTGTTTGAATCAAGGATTTGTCAACCAGTTAAAGGTGAGTGCTTAACCTGTTCCTCGCTCTTTTTGACTGGCATGTGAAACATTGTGCAAGTTATTTTGTGATGATCAGCGATTGTCCATCTGTCTGCTGCAAAAAAAACTCAATTTGGAGTTTTCTCTGCTGCTGTCAGAGCTCACATTTTCAAACTTTGCACAGTAATACTATAATGTTCACAGACCTTTACCCATTCCTTGTATTAGGTTTGCTGACTGGCATGTATTCAATGCTGCAGAAGTGGCGGAAAGGTCGGAATCAAAGTTGTGCTTTCTTGGTAACGCTTTTCTAGTTGAGCTCATATTTTGCATGTATGTTCTATAAAGCAGCAAGATACTGCCAGCAATGCATTTTAATATAATAATAATAATAGATTATTTATGGCGCCCCATTTCATAAGAGCCCAGAGCGCTTACAAAGACATAAGGATACACTCATTTAATCACACACAAACACATGCGCACACACACACACACACACACACACACACACACACACACACACACACACACACACACACCAAGACACACATGTGCACACACCCAGACACACACTCGCACACACCCAGACATGCACGCACACACCCAAACACACACACACACACACACACACACACACACACACACACACACACACACACACACATGCCACATGCACACACACACACACACTACAAATACATGCATTACTGGTGATGGCCCAGTAAAAGCAACGGATCAGTATTTTAGTAACTGTGGCTTAATTCTAGGCAGCTGGGTTCCATGTTCAGGGCACTGGAACGGGTGGTGTGTTGTTGCTTGGGTTTCAGGAATATGAGCCCATCTACAAGGCACAGCTGTTGTGTAGAGCAGGGCAGCAGGCACTGGAGCTGGGGTCGGTGAAGAGGAAGTGGGAGGAAGAGCACGAGGAGGAGATGAGCAGCGATTCCGTGTCTTGAGATTCAGCCCGCGCTGATCCTCGCTCCCCACTGTGGTGCTAGCGTGTGTGTGGTGTGGTGTGGTGCTTTTTTGTGTGCATGCATAGTGTGTGTGTGTGTTGTTTTTGTTGTTGTGTGCGCATATGTGTGTGTGTGTGTATCTGTCCCTCTCTTTGGTATTTACAGACGTGTGCTGGGGTAATGGAGTGGGGTATTGGTCTTCACAATGTCTCTCTCTCACTTTCTTTCTCTCGTTCTCCCCCATTTGTTTGTGTGTGTGTATGTGTGTGTGTGTGTGTGTGAGAGAGAGAGAGAGAGAGAGAGAGAGTGTGTATGTCTGTGTGTGTGTGTGTGAGAGAGAGAAAGATTGTGTGTGTGTGTGTGTGTGAGAGAGAGAGAGAGGGAGAGAGAGAGTTTGTGTGTGTGTGTGTGTCAGGGTTTGTGTGTGTTTGTGAGAGTGACTTTGTGTGTGTGTGTGTGTGTGAGAGAGAGAGAGAGAGAGAGAGAGAGAGAGAGAGAGAGAGAGAGTTTGTGGATTTGTGTGGGTGTGGGATACCAGCATTTGAATGTTTGCATCCGAGTGTCTAAGTCTTACTGTGATTTTTAATATGTAAAACAATTGTCAAAGTTTACTCAAAGGAACATATTTGCAATATCCTGAATTCTGATAGTGTGATACTGGTAGTGTGACAGCCCGCACTGTGATGTGTAGGTACAGAGAATGAATGGAAGCTGCTGACAAATGCATGTATCGTGTCACAGTTGATGGTATGGAGACTGAATGAAAGCTTATGAAAATGTATGTGTGATGTCACAGTTGAAGGCTTATATAGAGATTGAATGGATTGGAAACTGCTTAAAATGTATGTGATGTCACAGCTGAAGGCTTATATAGAGATTGAATGGAATGGAAACTGCTGAAAATGCACATGTGTTGTCACAGTTGAAGGCATAGACATGGAATTGAAGCTGATTGTAAATGCATGTCTGATGCTGCAGCTGAACTTGCATAGTAGGTATACTGGCAAATATTTGCCAAAAGTGCAGGTGGCAGGCTACAGCTAAACACGCATGCTCCCTACATATGTGGCTTTGCATGAAGTGACTTAACATAATTATGGTTGTATGATGTACACGGGGGCAGCAGTTTCACATGGCACCACCCATGTAACAACCAAACAGCACTGTAAATACACTTTGGTGGATATTCAGAATGTGCTATAAACAGTCACTCATTTAGAATCACATGCTGCAAAAGTGCAGTGAATCTGCTCGAGAGCAGAGACTAGTGCTACACGAAAGCAATCATCATGTGATGTATATCATGAAAAGGTAGTCAGACTTGTGATGAGGTTTTCTTCACTGTGATGTGATTTGCATGGTTGGCTGAGCATTTCATATGAAGTAGCTAAACCAACCAAATAAACTTGTTGTATGAAGAAACATTGGTGATTGCTAATGTAGATGGACCCGAGGTTCCACAAAGGACCTTGTGTCTCACACACCAGTTTGAGGTTATCCTGATTTGTGAATCTGCGACATAAGGAATAATTTCTGAGTGTGTGTCACCTGAGGAATAACTTATGAACAAGTACGTTGAGGTCAAATTCTTGTATACTGGACACATTTTCTTTGTACATGTGTAGTTTAGTTATCTTAAGATAAATTTATTTAAGAAATCAGTATGGTGGCCTAACATTTTTGTTTTAAGGGGCTTCTGCATTATATGAACCTGATCGTTTATAGAATTATAGAGTGCATAAAATAGTCATGAATGACATTTCTCTCTCTCTCTCTCTCTCTCTCTCTCTCTCTCTCTCTCTCTCTCTCTCTCTCTCTCTCTCTCTCTCTCTCTCTCTTTATTTTATTTTGCTCTGTGTGTGTGTGTGTGTGTGTGTGTGTGTATGTGTGTGTGTGTGTGTGTGTGTGTGTGTGTGCATGCGCACGCATGTGTGTGTGTGTGTGTGTGTTTGGTTCCAGAGTTTCTGGCATTATAACATTTTTTTAGAAGCATTACTTCTATAATGGCATGCACTCAGCTTCATTGCTTGTTTCTGTTTCATTTTTTCCAGTTCATGTATGAACTTGCTGGTTTAAAAACAAAAACAAATCCTTTCGGGAAGATGGTAGGATGTGACAGATACTCACAGGTGCTGAGGAATAGTTCTTGCTCAGATAATATAGCTTTCCAAAATGAGAATGACATTTGTTGTCATTGTAGCTGATTTGTGTATGCTTAGATTTCTTCAGACCTTCAAGTTTTAAGGTCAAACTTGGTTTGGGTCATCATCGGTGGGGTGGGGGCCTGGGTGCAGGGCAGGAAGGGGGAGTGGGGGAGGGATGTTAATTTTGTTTTTATCAGGTTTTATACATGTTCAGGTGCACTGCATGTGAATTTGAGTATTATCCCCCTTTTACTTTCTCCATCAGTAAAGTTTGTGTGGAGATTTGTTATGCAGTTTTTGTGTACAAAAACTTGTGTTTACGACAGAGACTTTAACACTGATTGATGGAGATTTGGACACAGCTGTTCTTTCTAGAAAACAAAATGGCACTTCATTGGTAAGCATGTAATGCCTTTAGCTGCTCTTGTTTCTTTAGTATGTTTTGTTTTGTTGTTCAGGGTTACATGTGCACATGTTTTGTACTTCTTTTGGAAACAGTTGACCACTGAAGAAGTGAATGAATGTTTAAAAAATTCTTGAGTGGCATTGATGATCATGTGAATACGTTTTTTTTTTCTCCATTTCTTATTGTTTTGTTTTGTTTCTTGGTGTTTTTACATTTGGAAATAAAATGACCAAGAAGCAACGTTTATTGTGTGCATATTAAAATGGATCCTGGTAACCCTCTAGTTCAACAAACATACATAAATATGTCACTTCATTAACTGAATCCCTGGATTGTTTTATTGAGACACACAATCTCTCTCTCTTGCTCTCAAATACACACACACACACATGCACACACTGCTGAAAAAGCGTGATATAATTTTATCGTAACACTTACGACACTATCTCGCAGGATGTGAGTTTTGGAGTTGAGGAAAAAATATGTATGTCAGTCCCTATAATTCTGTTTTTTTTGTGTTTTTTTTTGTATGTAGCAGTCTGCTGTACAACATTTATTCCAATACAACTTGATTACTGGAAAGTTTCGTGTGTCATCACCAAAACATGGTCAGTCAACAATTTGTTCATCCTGTGATAAGTTGTAACTGAATGTGTTTACAGTCTGGTTATGTGCACACTGTAATTTTACTAACAATTTATTCATCATAATCAAACTCAGTTTTTATTGCAACATTTATTCATCCTGTGTCAAGCTGTTACTGAATACATTCACAGTCTGATTATGTGCTCACTGTAATTTTCCTAACAATTTATTCATCATAAACAAACTCAGTTTTTATTAAATACGGTTCTCTGTCCAGGAGATTTTTGAAGATGTTAATAGCCAGCGCCATTTTAGTATTTACAGAACATCGTTTCCAAATCTGCTTCGTATTTGGCTTGCTCAGGGCACAGCCATGTTGGTCCACTCTTTACCATTGCAGCGAAGGAAGAGAGTGGCTCATGATGTAGTTTATACTTTTGCCACACATGCCAGCCTTGTTCATGACACCACTGATCGCTGACACAGACTGCTGGACACCAGATCTGATGGCAGCACTCACAGTCTGTGCAGCTTGTGCTGTTTCTTCCTGTGGATGCTGGAAGCGGGCAAACTATTTTTGCTGGTAATTAAATAGCTTTTAATTAATTAAATTACATCATTAAAAAGGCCAGCCCAATCAAAGCAAAATAGTTGTACCTAACACACGCACACATGCACACTCACACAAGCACCCTCATGCACACACACACACACACACACACACACACACACACACACACACACACACACACACACACACACACACACACAGCAAGAACTGAAATACAGTAGTGTAGTGATTGTATCAAGTTTATTCATGAGCCTTCAAATTCAAAAACTGATACCTTTGAAATAATAAATAAGCACATGTTTTTAGACTAGTAGGAGTACATCACTGTATAACTCACTATAAAGTATTCAGTCTGTTTGAAAATAGAGTACAACACTGTATAACTGGCTATAAAGGAAAGTATTCAGTCTGTTTGAAAATAAATGAATTAGATATATAACATTATTTATGTGTCTTTCATAATTCTGAAGGGCAAACACAACTGAGCATTACCCTATCAGTGATGTAACTCTGTACAGTTTTGTTTCTGTTGGTGGAGTCAGCGGCAGCGCAAATCAGTGGTGTAACTGTACAATTTTTGCTTCTATTGGCAGGGCAAATCAGTAATGTAACTGTACAATTTTTGTTTCTGTTGCTGGAGTCAGTCGCAGCACCGCTGGAACAGCTGCAAATTATTTGCTCTGCAAATCTTGCCCACAGTGTGTGAAAACGCAGACATGAAGTGACAGTGAAGGAAAGGCATCAAATTGTGCAAGTGGCGCATAAGCCAGGACCACCGAGGTTGTCGGGTCTGGGTAACGCTGCTCTACCACAGCTTCTTTTCCTTAGGCAAATCAAAATCTCTGACACAAGGAGTTATTATTGTTTTGCAAAGTACATGCACGTCACTGCTTCCATTTTTTTCAGGCAGAAGTAAGAATCAAGAAACTGAATACATACATGAAACACATTTAACCTTTTTGTTTGCTTTCTTTTGTTTTCTTTTTTAAAATCTTTTTTTACATAAAACTTAAATGCCCCTGGAGTGTGGTCAACTAATGCAGGTGACATACTTAGCATTCAGTACTGTAAGCAAAAATACCATGTAACGTAGATGCATTGTACATGGCCTAAGAAACAACAACAAAAAAGATGAAACTACAAAAGAGCGAAAAACAACAATGCAGTTTCAATATACATAACACAGTTGTTCTGTTGGTGGTAAATCTTCCATGGCTTCCTTAATTTTCCCATTTACTCAAGGTTCCTCTCCCTGACCAACGGTTTTACCCCTGTCTCTGGACCTAGAAAACCAAGCCTGGTGACATGAAGCAGGGCAAGAAGTGACCAAAGGCAGAGAAAGGAACTGACCTAAAGCTTCCTTGAGTGGTTTCTAAGGCACACAGACAATTGAATATCACAAGAAGTTTGTGGTACAGCTGTACGTTCTTCACATAATTTATTAAAGCAAACGTTTTGACTAATGAGCATCAGTTCATCAAGTTTAGTTATTGCACGGGAGTGTAGTACACCTGTACAGAGTACAGAAAACATACATATGCTGGATCAGGATAGGAGCCTTGTATGGAGGTTAGTAGATTTGTACACATTTTCTTTGTAGCATGGGAGTGTAGTGGATTTATACAAATTATGTACACCTTGTTTTGCTGCACTGGTACAAAGTATAGATTGTTTATATTCATGGGATGGTAGTACACTCGTACAGAGTCCATGCAAACTCATTTTCTTCATGGACTTGTATTTTCTGAGCACCCCTCCTCCTCCCATCTAAATTAGGCTTCCAAAAAAAAAAAAAAAAAAAAAAGAGAAAAAGAAAAATCTGCTTAAATTTTTTAATGGAAGTATGTCAATCATTGAACAAAACCTCTCCCTCTCTCATTCTCGTTCTAATGGTATATGACCGACTGGGCATTAAAAATTAGTTACCTATCCCTCTATCCCTCTCTTGTAGGTAACAAGTTTGAAGTCCTGCAAGGAGCTCAGTATTGGAATCCTTCCAGCATTCTATATACAAAGCAAAACAACCAAACAGTTCCATAACTCATTCAATTTCATTTACATACACACGCAGAATACTGAGAACACTGATGCACAAAAACTTCTCAAGTGTAGTAGCATCAAGTCAAATTAAGCAGTGAAAAAAACACACATGCACACAACAGCAAAAAATACAACATGCATTTACAAGAGCCCATACAGATGTTGGGATCAGACAATTTAAGAACCAAAAAAGCTGAAAAACGAGCCGTTAATATGCAATCTTATCTGCTGAAAAGATTTGCTGTCGGTTCCACATGCACCTTACAATCTGGTGTAGACTAAACCTAAAGGCCTTGGTCCATTTTTGAACATGGTCATACGGCCAGGACATGGTCACATGGCCAGAATGTGGTCATATGGATATGACCAGAACATGGTCACATGGCCAGAACATGGTCATACAGCCAGAAAATGGTTATATGGCCAGGACATGGTCATACGGCCAGGACGTGGTCATATGGCCAGGACATGGTCATACGGCCAGGACATGACCAGAACATGGTCATATGGCCAGGACATGGTCATACGGCCAGAAAATGGTTATATGGCCAGGACATGGTCATATGTTCACAGCATGGTCATATGGCCAGAATGATCATGGTCATATGACTAGAACATGGCCATACAGCCAGAACATGGTTATATGGCCACAATGATCATGGTCATGGGAAGGAAAGTGTACGACACAGTGGGGAGGGCACAACCTTGGCAACTGTCTCAGCACATCTTGTATATCCATAGTGCATTTTTTCAGCCAAGAAGGAAATGGGAGTGAAAGTGTACTTTACAGTGAGATGGACACAACCTAAGCAACCTTCTCAGTACTTCTTGTACATCAATAGTACATTTTTGTTCAGCCGGGAAGGAAATGGGAGGGAAAGTGTACTTTACAGTGGGATGGACACAACCTCAGCAACCTTCTCAGTACTTCTTGTACATCAGTAGTACACCCAGTCTTCTCAGAAGGTAATGGAAGGGAAATGTACATGTACTACACAATGGGCTAGGGTGAAAGTCTCCACACTGTAATCAGCACATATCTCCATAGTGATATAATTATACTAGTTCATAGGCTCTGCGAGGGATGCAAGGGTGGAAGTGGACTACATGTACACACCACATGCAACAACAACAAACGAAAAAAGATGAGCATGAGCAGAAACGATAGTTTTGTTCTCAAATCCAAATCACAAGCACAGGTGGAGTCACTGTACTGTACACAGCTGCCTCCATAATCACAAAGTTCATTAAACTGCTGTAGATCTGTCTGTGCATACAGGTGTGTTCGCAAAGGCAGCGTGAGGCTGATATGTATGGCCAGGGTATATATATATAGTAAGTTAAAATCACAACTACTGCTGTACTGTATCATTGGCGGGAACTGCCACAAGTATCACTTTTGTCGTGACAAGCATACTTTTGTTGTGACAAACCCATGTTTGTTGTGACAAAACACGTCTTTTGTCACGACAAAAGCATGCCTGTTTTTGTTGCGACAAAAATATTTTGTTGTGACAAACATAATTTTGTCATGACAAGCATACTTTTGTCACGAAAAAAGATGTTTTGTCACGAAAAAAAACACACGTTTGTCATGACAAAAGTATGCTTGTCATGACAAAAGTTTTGTTGTGACAAAATTATGTTTGTTGTGACAAATATTTGTCGTGACAAAGACACGTAACTTTTGTCACGACAGAAATGACACTTGTAGCAGCTCCTGCCAATGATAGTACTGTGTGAAAACAGCATCACTTCAGATTCCTAACCCTGGACTGCAGTTACATGTTTATAAACCTTGATCGAAATGCACCTGTGGAAACAAGCATTGCATCAAAGTCCTCTTATTGCATAAAAAAACAAACAACAACAAGACGTGTCATTTGTGAATACCCCAAATCCAACACTGAAATGACCACAGAAAAGGAAAAACAGTGTGCTGAACACATGTAATTAGTTCTCAGATTTGAATGTTCCCTCAAATACACAGGGTAACCTCAGGCGCAGATGAGCACTGAACACATATAAACAGTTAACACAGTCTATTCTTGAGGGTAGAGAGAGAGAGAGAGAGAGAGATAAATATAGTGTACTGTATACATATACTACTCACTACTCCCAAGACCATCTAACTCAGCCGAAAACAGAACAAATAATAACTCAGATCTGCACACCATCATGAACAAACTCCATACACTCGCGAAATACCACATCTCTCGGAATACCAACTGCCAAGGCGAAATGGCCACACATACATGCATGCAGACCACTAGTATTCTCCCTCCAGGACTATCACCTTGACCGCAACCCTTCTAAACTAAGGTGGCCTTAGACAACCCCTGCCGTCCCTTTCACTACAGCCTTGTGGGGCGAAGCAAGATTTCTCCGTCCCAATTCCAAGCCCCCGTACTGTCAGCTACAGGTGAACTCCAATGCAGCACCGGTCACCCTAACCAGGCTCGCAGCATACACACTCATGGGAGTCATGCCTTCATGCAGTGGTCAGAGCAGTGGTCAGAGCCAAAGGAGAAGAGAGCATGCCTGGCCACCAAACAGTGGAACCATTCTGGGAGAAACTGGTTGGGGGTGGGGGATCATGGAGGAGGACAGCTGTTTGTGGTTCTTTCTTACATGATGAACAAGGACCATTCCCATGGAACAGTCGTGAGGTGAGATCGCCCAGGTCATTACATTGAAAGCGAGGCTCTGGAGTGTTAGTTACTTAGTTCATGGATTTTAACGTCCTGTCAACCATACAGGGTCACCTCAGGGCGATCAAACACTGTCATTCCTCAGTACAGGCTTTAGAACAGGCAGGAGCATGTGTTATGGTGCAGACAATGAAATCTCTACAAGCTCCTGCAACTTTCACGCACCCAAACCTTGCTTTCAGTCTTGTGACCTGATGCGACCCAACTCATTCCGAATGGTTCATCATTAAAGCTTGCCCTCACAACGTGATCCACACTTGCTTCCCAACAAGACCACCAAATGCTGTGTATCTAAGTTCACCTGTGCCGTAGAAACAGAAATGTTACTCCAACTCCTCGAAATGTTTAGAAGGATTACAGCAATGATGGTCCAGTAGATGTTCTCTTTGTTTCCTCTTTTTTTGTATTTGCATTCAACAAAAAATACTGTGAGCATGCTGCTGCTAAGTTGCTCTCTGTGTGCACACTACTGATACCGTCTTCGTGGTGCTGGCAGAATTGTTGGGGGCCAAGAAAAAGAACACAAGCGAGCACTGAGTATGTTTTTCATGCAGTCTACAAATGTAGTTCCACACTGCAGGTGTAACGGCATCCATACACAATCTTCTTCCAAAAGGGAATGTAGAACAAGCACAAGCACAGACTGGGCAAGACACGGCGAAAACTGAAACCTGAAAATATCAAGCAAAGGCCTGGTTGAAGTTATGCATAGTGCAGTGTCTTCTTGAGATCATTTGTTAAAATAAAGGTGTTATGACAAAGAAAAGCCATCACCAATGTGAAAAAGCAATACAAACTTTGGCATAATAGAAGTGGTGAAGGGGGGGGGGGGGGGGGGATTTTTCTTCCAGCGCTTGTGGTTGAGAACTGGTCATTAAATTCACATTTATCTCAGCAAACAATTATTTAACTTAATCCCTACACAGGTACATGCACCTCCTGAACTGTCTAGTGAATGTTCACTACTTCCAAAATCCGAACACAAAAAGGTTAAAAAGAACGCTGATTTATTATGACACGGACACTCTAGCAGTCATTCTGTTTCAGATTTTTTTTACTACTTCCAAAGATTGTCTTATGAAATGATTTCAGTATAATATATATGCACATAATCTTTACAAAGAGATGTAAGAATAATAAAAACATGATCACTATCAGTGTATTTTATGCAGTCCCTTGATAAGTGAATGAGCATGGATTGCATTTAATTGTCAATGATCTATCTTTCATTTGTGCGCTCACTCTGATTGCAACATGTTTCTGCTGGTGAAAAGGAGGCGACGAGAGCACGGAAAAAAATTCACACAAACAAAAAGCCAATATGCCCACTTTTTGTTCACAGAACGCTGACAACAACAACAACAACAAATGGGTAAAAACACATTATTAGTTAGCAAAACACAAACAAATACAAGCACACTGCCATACTCATAGCCATAATCATAAATCAGCACAAAATGTCAAAATACAAACACACAGCCATAATCATGAAACAGCACAAATAAATGCAAATAATAAGCACACTTCAAAAATCACAAATGAGTGCAAAATGTCAAAATACTAGTGCACTGCCAAAATCATGAATGAGCACAAAATGTCAAAATACAAGTGCACTGCCAAAATCATGAATTAGCAAAAAAAATCAAAACAAGCACACTGCCAAAATCACGAACGAGCAAAAAACATCCAAACACAAGCACACTGCCAAAATCATGAATGAGCAGAAAATGTTGTAATAGCAGCACACTACCAAAATCACGAATGAGTTAAAAAAATTATCAAAATACCAGCATGCACTCAACATCACGCAGTAGCACAAAATGCCAAAAAGCATGCACACTTCCATAATCATGAATTACAACAAGTGCCAGCACTTCCATAATCACAGATTAGTACAAAACTTCCAAAAGCACAAGCACACTGCAATAATCATAACTCAACACAAAATGCTACAGCATCAAAAATACAAGCCTGCTGTCATAATCTCAGTCTGGAATGGAACACTGCTGCACAAACTGGGGGAACGCATGAAAAGACGAATGTGCAAAACTGAACCACCTCACCCACTCAGTGGTACGTACTTTACGCACATCATCGTAGTAGATAAACCTACTGCTCAGTCTTAACCCCAACTGGGCAGCTTTTCCAACACAAGCAGAATAAAATATATTTTTAAAAAATATAAAAAAATTCACTGACATGCTCTGCATATTGTAACAACTCAGAATGAACCGTTTTACCCTTGCAAGAATTCGACACAATGTCTATACATATTACACACACTGAATTAACCATTCTACCCTTGCAAGAAGTCAACACAATGTCAATACATATTACACTGAACTGGGTGGAGAGAATAGTGAGATAAAGGGTCTGCATAAAAAATTTAAAAAAGAGAGTAACAAACAGAACACCTATCACTTTGAACAACCATGGCCCAGTATATACACATATGTGTATACACACACACCAGTTATTATGCAGTGGAGTCCCTAAGGCAAACCCCCCTTCTGAGCGTATGGTACTGTAACTGGTCTTCTCTGACGAGCGAATCAGTCCATAGGTAGGAACATTGTCGTAACACAAGTCAATGCTCTTGACAGCACAGTAGAACCTCTGACAGAAGACCACCCTTTCAAGACCACTTTTTTTTTCAAAGACCCCTGTTTAGAGCTCAGGAGCTGTGTGAACAAGGAAGTGGGCCAGGGCTCTCACTCCCCGTCTCATTCTTCCCCTGTCCCTGATAAGCCGTACTGTTTCTGTGGCTGTAAAGCACCATGGAAGAAGAAGACGCAAAGTCAGAGCTCAGGAGCTGTGTGAACAGGGAAGTGGGCCTGGGCTCTCAGTCTCACTCCCCATCTCATTCTTCTCCTGTCCCTGATAAGCCGTACTGTTTCTGTGGCTGTAAAGCACCATGGAAGAAGAAGACGCAAAGTCAGAGCTCAGGAGCTGTGTAAACAAGGAAGTGGGCCAGGGCTCTCACTCCCCATCTCATTCTTCCCCTGTCCCTGATAAGCTGTACTGTTTCTGTGGCTGTAAAGCACCATGGAAGAAGAAGACGCAAAGTCAGAGCTCAGGAGCTGTGTGAACAAGGATGTGGGCCTGGGCTCTCACTCCCCATCTCATTCTTCCCCTGTCCCTGATAAGCCGTAGGGTTTCTGTGGCTGTAAAGTGCCATGAAAGAAGAAGTTAAGACTCCTGTCCAAAGGCTGCTCTGCATGAACTGGTTTGGCCCAGCATAAGGTGACAGGCTGGTAAGCAGACAAAGCTGGTTTGATTCCCTGCTTCGGCTCTCCTTTCTCTTCAAACGTTGAGGTTTATGGACACCGTTTTGTGATTTTGCCCCTCACTAAGAATGAAACATTACAATGGCTCTCATCACTGCATGCACATCCCAATGCAGAAACCATTCTGGTGGTGACTCAAAAGAGGCTGATTTCATGTCATTATAAAGAAGTCAGTACTTAAATAGAGTGGTCTCAAAATAGGGGCTGATTTACATGTAACTGCAAAGAAATAACCAAGTGGTTTCAAAAGAGTGGTCTCTTGTGAAAGTGCTCTTTTATCAGGTGACGCACTGTACAAATGGGTACACCATACAACCAGCTACATCCTCAAATGTACATGTGTGTATATATATATATATGGGAAATACTGCTTGCATACAGAGAGTAATATATTGTTACAGTGACATATGATGAACAGAAAATCAAACATCACTGACAAATACTGGCGTCGATTTGAATTACAAAAAAATATTCTTTCTTTTAATTTTTCTTGTGCCATAATCAGTGCTGTCTACAGCAAGCACATATTCGGTTGGCCATTAGTTTTGTTCGCAAGAAAAGTATAAGACATGACACAGGCGAGCTTCATTCTCTTACCATATCTTATTAATATCACTCAGTGTTGCAAACACAACCAGAACTTGTTCTCCAAGTCCTTCAATACATGATGATGATGAAGTGATGCTTAATGTCCTCAGATGTCAGTTGACATATTAGGGACAAGCTGTGACCAATGCCGAAGCATGGTTCAATATAGCTTTACATCCACGGAAACTAGAAGGCTCATTAGGACGGACAGCCCATGACAGCCACCTTGACTCTCACACAGCTCCTGAACTATGCTTCCTTCAATACATCACACAGAAACAGATCAAATACAGGAGTCCTCTATAAATTAAAAGGGTGTGTGTGCATGTTACCTGACTAGTTTGCTAGGTTGAGGTCTGTGGTGATAACATAGGCTTAACAATTGACTGTTCTGTATCCTTAAATCCCATTTCCAAGGCAATCATAGTCCCACTCAAACTAATTTTTCAGACTAGATGTCACATTTTCATGACTATATAATATATCCAGCCTTCCCCTGCATGAATACTGTTTTGTTCACCATCTGAGATAAATATACAGGGAAACAGTAACTTTGTTTTCTCCCATGTACGAGGAAACAAAGTGGAGAAACTGATGTCAGTTTTATGATATTTTACACAAACCAACTGGTGTCAGTTTCATTGCATTTTACACAAACCAACTGGTGTCAGTTTCATATTTTACACAAACCAGCTGGTGTCAGTTTCATATTTTACACAAACCAACTGGTGTCAGTTTCATTATCTTTAACACATACCAATTGGTGTTAGTTTCATATTTTACACACAGCAACTGGTGTCAGTTTCATATTTTACACAAACCAACTGGCGTAAATTTCATATTTTACACAAACCAACTGGTGTCAATTTCATATTTTACACAAACCAACTGGTGTCAATTTCATATTTTACACAAACCAACTGGTGTCAATTTCATATTTTACACAAACCAACTGGTGTCAATTTCATATTTTACACAAAGGCAGCACTTGACACCAAGATCCTCAAGCTACAGAGTGATGTTGCAGCTTAGCCTGATGTGAGGATCAGTGTGTTGAGCATTTTCACAGTCCTCTGTGGTAGATGGAGTGAGATTGCACTCACATGTGTTGTAATCAGGGAGCAATGCATCAGTACCATCCACACAGTCCTCCGTCAAAAACCACTGAGTTAAAAACCACTGAGACTTGTAACTGGGGTACGCTGTATCGAGCATGATCAGTCCGCTATAAAAAAAATATATATACATTATTTAAAAAAAGAGTGACAAATCACTAAAACTTGTGACTGGGGTACACTGTGTCAAACATGTTCAAATCAACTACAAAGAAAAAAGAAAAAAAGAGAGAGAGAAAGAGTGCAGCAAAACCCACACTAAGACTTGTAACTGGCCTTTATGGTGTCAAGCAATTTCAGTCTTCTATTAAAAAAAGAAAAAGACAGAGAAGAACCACCAGCACTTGTAACTGGTGCATAATGTGTCGAACAAGTTCAGTCTTCTATAAAATAAAAAAATCTGAAAGAGAGAAAAAAAAAACTAACACTTGTAACCCAGTACACTATGTCCAGCATGTTCAAATAGTCTTGTATTGGAGAAGGCGTGATCAATAAGATATGCTGTAATCAGGGTGCAACCTGTCAAGTGTGATTATCCAAACAGTCCTCCACTTAAAGAATGAAAATTCCACCAAGACGTGCTGCAGTCAGGACACAATGTGTTAAGAGTTTTCAAAACAGTCCTCCATAGGGGCAGGTATATATAGCTCAGTTGGTAAAGTGTCTGACTGAAAAGCCAGGTGCAATACTGACGCAGGTTCGAGTCGCAGGTGTGGCAAGGGATTTTTCTCCCAGCGCCAACTTTCTTGTGCTGTTCGTAGTACAGCCCCCATGTGCAACTGCATGCATCAGCATCTGTGCACGTTTAAAATTCCAAACATTGGCAGCCATACCATTGTTTGGAAAATGAAAACACTGCGCACACTGACGGGAACGGGTAGCGCTGCTCTGGCAGCTGCTGTGCCTTATCCAGGAAAGGTGACCAACATTTTCTGCATGGGGCAAGGAAGTACTAAAACAAAATATATGTATACACATTAAATGGAATGAAATCCCACCAAGATGTGTTGTAATCAAGACGTGATGTGTCGAGCATGTTAAAACATCGACTGTGGGAGAAGGAGTGAGGTTCTGCCAAGACGTGTGGTAATCAGGACGCGATGTGTCGAGCGTGTTCAAAGAGCCCCCTGCGGAAGAAAGGGTCAAATTCGGCCAGGACGTGCTTGGTCAGGAACGGGTTGTTCTCAGGATGGAGAGGGCAGTCTTTGCAGCGCTGACACACCTCCACCAAGTTACGCAGGTATTGCTGCAACCAAACCCATGCAGGACTTGAAAGAATGAGCTAGTGTGTGAATGAGGGAGTGAGCGAGCTTGAAAGAGTGAGCAAGTGTGCAAGTGAGAGAGTGAGCTTGAAAGAGTGAGCAAGTGAGTGTGCAAGTGAGTGAGCAAGCAACTGTGTGCATGTGCATGCATGCACAATGTGTGTGTGTGCGCGTGTGCATGCATATGTATATGTGTGAGTGTGTGCATGCAGGCATGCCTGCTTGAGAAATTTGTGTATATATCTACATATTAATATTGTGTGTGTTTTTGATATCATTTCTCTTGGCTTCCTTATGAAGTGTGTGGTGCACAGAGGAATTGATGCATGGGGAGCTGCATTTCAGCTGCAACCTTCTCTGCTCTGCAAAACACCTCACTTTAACTGCGAATGAACAAGAATAATGGAACAACTTACTTCCAGCAAAATTCGTCTTTCTGCTGCGACCCTCTCTGACTTGTGAAACAGCTTACGAGGAGGGAAAATCAGAATGTCAACCTGAGAAACAAAAACCAAAAAAGACCAGTTATGAGAGGGGAAACTGTGAAGCAGACCCAGAGAGTAGCCTCTGAAGTCGGTAGGCTGCTGCCTGAATGGTGAAGGACACTATACTATACATGCATGTCTACAAATGTGTGTGCACACAAATTCTGGCCTGTTGTAACAGAGGACTGAGTGCAACAACAAAAGGGTGGTGGAGGGGGAGGGGGGGGGGGCATGAAGCAGACATATCAGGATTTCTCTTGCTTTGGACCCCACATTTAGAATTCACTCCCACAAGACCATAGACATTGCTCAACCCTTTCATCTTTTAAAGCCAAACTGAAAACCTTCCTCTTCTCACAGTATTTTCATCCCAACTAATATCAGTACCCAGTTTCTGCTACAGAGAGTGTGTGTGTGTGTGTGTGTGTGTGTGTGTGTGTGTGTGTGTGTGTGTGTGTGTGTGTAGTGCGTGTGTTTGTTTGTCTGTATAATACTTTATGTAAATTGTTTTGGTAGGACTTTGCTCTACATGTGTATAGAATATCATATTTAGGTTAATATGTATCATGTGAGCGCTCATGGCGTTGACGAGCGCATGATAAATGCACGCTATCATTACTGAGGATGTCAATTTTACAAAGGCAGCAATTTTTCCCTTAAAGGAGAACCAAACCAAAGAAGTATCATGGGTCCTATCAACAGGAATGAAATTAAAATTTATTTTTTAAATGCACACACAGCAGTTTCTCACTCAATTTCTTATCCTGTTTGTTAAAAATGGACGTTTGGTAAGTCCCCAAAACATAACCTTGTGTGCTACTTGTTTTGTGCCCCCAGCAGTCTGTGCCAGCAATGACAGGAACAAGCCCAGCATGTGGAGACAAAGCGTTAAATACATCACATGAAAACCTTCTTCTGCTCTTCATGGCTGTGCCCTGAGGGGATAAAATTGAGAACAAAAGAAAAAAAAACATGCTTTTGTATAAACACTGACGGAGCAACCAAAAGAAGCATGCAAAGGGAAATATTTGCATTCCCTCCTCCCACCTCTGTGTTTAAAAAGAGTGTTAGCCACAGAGTGCAGACTCACATTTGGATACTTTTTCTGCATTGTTTGATGCAGTTCTCGAAATTTACTGAACCGGCGGAACACGCTCCAAACTTCATCACCTATCTTGATCTGAAAACAAAAACAAACGAGCAAGAAATAAATAAGTGATATATGAAGTGAGCTACAAAACAAACAACACAAATTATGCTGCCCCCCCCCCACCCACCCCCGCCAACAACTTCTGTCTGATTTAATTTGTTGTTAGTTTCCATGTGTTTAACACAGATGAAATGTGAGCCTATGTATTGCTGTGCCTTAGTTTAGGCAGCCCTGCTGGCAATGTGCAGCAAAATATCTTCACAATAGTATTTTCCTGAATACTGCTTCAGTGTATCAATAACAGGATGCGCCGAGCAGGCAAAAAAGAGCAATTGTTGGTCCCCCCCAAAAGAGAACAAGATGCAGTTAGAATCCGATCAAACTCAAGCTCCGCATGACCATTAAACACACAGACAAGACCGCTGACTTTTGCAGGGAAACAGCTGCAGTCACAAGATCTCTGATTCTTGGTGAACCGGTAAAGGGGGCCTTGTTGGTGGGCCCAGTCTAAACCTTTCGCTGGTCTGATCGTCCTAGCACTGCAAGTGTAGGGGACCAACCTTGACTTGAAACCACTGGTTAGGGCTTTGGCCGAGTCAGATCCTGAACTCAGTGGCACTCACCTTGACTTCGTACTCGTAGTGCGAGTCCCGCCCTGAGCCATGCACAGCATAGCTCGGAATGGAGATGTTGACAGTGGGGGGAGGGCCAGCAGAGCTCAGCTGTCTCACCTGCACACACATCAACACTCATTGCACCTCTTTAAAATACCTCCCCTTTCATATCTGCACACACATCAACACTCACTGCATTTTTTTAAATACCTCCCCTTTCATATCTGCACACATCGACACTCACTGCACCTCTTTAAAATACCTCCCCTTTCATATCTGCACACATCAACATTCATTGCACCTCTTTAAAATACCCCCCTTGTCTCCCACCAACCCCCTCCTGTTTCTTCCTGGCACAATCAACACTCACTGCACATCCTTAAAATACCCCCCTTCCCTTTCTTACCTGTACACATCAGCACTCACTGCACCTCTTTAAAATACCCCCCCCCCCCCCATCCCTACACACACACAACTATTGCACCTCTTTAAAGTACACCCCCTGCCCCCCCCGCCCCCCCCCCCCGCCCCCCCCCCCAACACTTCTCAGTGCTTACAGCACCTCTTAAAGTAGCCTCCCCTCCTTCTCAACACTCAGTGTACCTCTTTAAATATGCACACACACACACACCTACACACACACACACACACACACACACACACACACACACACACCTACACACACACACACCTACACACACACACACACACACACACACACACACACACACACACACACACACACACAGGGTCAATAGGATATACTGAAGAGGTGAGATTTCAAAGATGATTTGAAAGCTGTGAGTCTGCTCCATATCATGAATGCAGAGCAGATCTTCAGATACTCAGTATATTTTGTCCAAAAAAGATCACACTCCAAATTTTTGATGCAAACTTCCAACACTTGAGAGAAATAAACTAAACTTTGTGTCTGCTCAACTCACCAATTTCTTTCTGTTCTCAGCTGAAGATTCTGGTGCCTGAAACATGAATTAAAATTATATATAATGTTTTTTTGGCCAAGAAGCCAGCAATTTCAAGCCATTAATAATACACACAAGAACAGTTATATGAACATATCCTGTACCTCAGGCCCCTCTTTACAAATGTGTATGTGTCTGAGCACACACACACAAATGAACACCCCCCCCCCCCCCCCCCCCCGCCCGGTCCCTTTCGAGATTATCCCTTGTAAGGGATGTGTTTATTCATTTCTACTGATGTCTATGACTATTCAAAGTCCATGTAGTCTGAAAGAGAATATTTGCAGCACCAAAAACTATTATACCCTTGTTGTTGTTGTTATATTTTGTAACAAAGTACAAAATATCTAACTTCAAGGCATTTCTGTTTCCAAAACCATAGGCCTGCCATGTTTTTTGCTCCACATTGCTATCTTCCCCACCCGTGTGTGTGTGTGCCTGTGTGTGTGTATGTGTGTGTGTGTAAGCGTGTTGTATTCATGTGTTTTCACGTATTGTATTCACGTATTGTATTCACATGTTGTATTCATGTGTGTGCGTGGGGGGGGGGGGGGGGGGGGGGGGGGTGCGCATGTGTGTGTGTGTGCATGCGTGTGTGTGTGTGTGTGTGTGTGTGTGTGTGTGTGTGTGTGTGTGTGTGTGTGTGTGTGTGTGTGTGTGTGTGTGTGCGTGCGTGCATGCATGTGTGTGTGTGTCCTGCATTGTGTTACACCCCAGTTTGATCTATGTGGTTAAACGGGCATTAAAATAACTTTTATCCATCTCTCTCTACAGTTTTTAACCACTGAGTGATGCAATTTCAGTGTTTATTAAAATAAAAGGACTACTCACTCCATCGTTTCCATATGGGTTTGACTTGCTGACTCCATTGCTGTGACAATAAAGAGCACATGTCAGTTCAAATCACTCTGCATCATGTACACAAAAAACTCTACTGCTGTGATGATAAAAAATACAGGGCTGTTTAAATCACTGTACTTCAACTTGTCAGGCACAATAAAAACTCTATAGCTGTGACATGTATGAATGATGAATACATGTCCAGTTTAAATCACTGTAAGGGAAGGGTTTTGTGACATCACATGGGCATGAAGTCAAGACTCTTGACATTAATCTGTCATAAACTGTAGCAGCCTCCATGGTTTCCACAGAGACAGCATTCCAGTCTCTGATTGTTCTTGGCAGAAATGAAGACTAACCAACTCATGAATAATGACCAGGCAACATGCATACTAAGTACCTTCCCAAACTAACACACACACCAACATAAACACACACATAGACTGGCAGGCAAATGGGATGGGAGGACAGGTGGACAGGACATGTGGACAGGACAGGTGAACAGGACAGATGGACAGGACAAGTAGGCAGGGCAGGACAGGTGGACAGGGCAAGACAGATCAGGACAGGTGGACAGGACAGAACAGGTGGAGATGACAGGACAGGTGGAGAGGACAGGACAGGTGGAGGACAGGACGAGATGACAGGACAGGTGGACAGGACAGGACAGGACAGGTGGATGGGACAGGACAGACGGTCAGACATTACCTGTTTTCCAGCTTAGCCCTCAACTGCTGCAGCTCCTTCTCATGGATGGACTTCAGCTTGTGGATCTCCTTCTCTCTCTCCTGTCTCTCCTTCTCTCTCTCTAGCCGTCGCTGCTTCTCACGCTCCACCTTCTCTTCAAACAGGCGCCGCTTCACTTCCTGATCCACCAGAGCGTTGATGCTGTCAAGGGGGGGGGAGGGGGAAAACAAAAAAGATAAATAAAACAGTGAGACTTAAGCAGCATTGAGCAGCTTTGCCAACTCATCTTCTTCCACTAACGACCAGAAGTTTAGCATTTGACCGCTATCATTATATGGTCAGTGCTTGCTGTGTTATTTCAGTGTTTTCATAATTCACTGAACTATGACATGGACTACTGGTTTATAGTTTCATGACTTTTGTACAGTCTGTACAGAATTTGACTCCTGCCTCTCCAGATCCATAAAACACCAACAGACACACGCACAAACATCCAAGAACACAGGCATAGACATACACAGACTGTGACACTGACAGACACATGCACAGACATCCAGGTACACTAAAAAGACATATGCATAGCATGACATTGACAGATACATGCAAACATTCAGGCACACACACAAAGACATACACACAGCATTGAACTGACAGACACCTACACAGACATCCAGGTACACAGACAAAGACATACACATAGTGTGGCACCTGCAGACATCCAGGTACACAGACAAAGACATAGCATGACACTGACAGGCACAGACATCCAGGTACATGGACAGACATACACATAGCATGACACAGACAGACAGAGAAACAGATATCCAGGTACACAGGCAGACATACACATACTGACATAGCATGACACTGACAAACAGAGGCACACACATCCATGCACACAAAGACATACAGTGTGTGACACCTACAGTTCCTGTCTCTCTGGATCCAGTGACCAGAAGCCACAAATCACCAAAAGGCACATGCACAGACATCCAGGTACACAGACAAAGACATACACATTATCACACCACGTGACACTGACTGTTCCTGTCTCTCTGGATCCTGCGACCGGTAGCCACAAAATACCAACAGACACATGCACAGACATCCAGGTGTATAAACGAAGACATACACATTATCACATAGCGTGACACCCACTGTTCCTGTATCTCCAGATCCTGTGACCAGTAGCCACAAAACACCAACAGACACATACACAGACATCCCCGTACATAGACAAAGATGTACACAGAGCATGACACCCACTGTTCCTGTCTCTCCAGATCCTGTGACCGGTAGTCACGAAACACCAACAGACACATACACAGACATCCAGGTACAAAGACAAAGACATACACATAGCGTGACACCTACTGTTCCTGTCTCTCCAGATCCTGTGACCAGTAGCCACAAAACACCTACAGACACATACACAGACATCCAGGTACACAGAAAAAGAAATACACAGAGCGTGACACCCACCATTCCTGTCTCTCCAGATCCTGTGACCAGTAGCCACAAAACACCAACAGACACATACGCAGACATCCAGGTACACAGACAAAGACATACACAGAGCGTGACACCCACCGTTCCTGTCTCTCCAGATCCTGTGACCAGTAGCCACAAAACACCAACAGACACATACACAGACACCCAGGTCCACAGACAAAGACATACACAGACCGTGACACCCACCGTTCCTGTCTCTCCAGATCCTGTGACCAGTAGCCACAAAACACCAACAGACACATACACAGACACCCAGGTACACAGACAAAGACATACACAGACCGTGACACCCACCGTTCCTGTCTCTCCAGATCCTGCAGCTGCAGCTTCTTGAACTCAATGGAGTCAAGATTTTTGTCTCGTTCCTCTTCCTGCTGCCGCTGATGGACACTCAGCTCTTCCTGCAGGGCTGACACCTGGTCCTGTAGCATCTGACACTCCTGCAGGAGCATTCAGCAGTCCGTGTTAGGTTTCTCACATGCTTATCAGAGGTTAGGTAACTCGGTGTTTTATGTCCAGTCAACCATTACGGTTATATCAGGGTGAAGCCTAGGTCTGAGAAGTAAATGTAAATAGCAGGGTGGTGCTCTCTCTCTCTCTCCCTCTTGGTGGTGTTCTCTCTCTCTCTCTTGTCAGTGTGTGTGTGTGTATGCGTGCATGTGTGTGCATGTGTGTGTGTGCATGTGTTCGTGTGTGCAGCAAATGTAAATAGCAGGGTGTTATTCTCTGTCTTTCCTGCCTGTCTGTGCATGTGTGTGTGTGTGTGTGTGTGTGTGTGTGTGTGTGTGTGTGTGTGTGTGTGTGTGTGTGTGTGTGTGTGTGTGTGTGTGTGTGTATGTATGTGTGTGTGCATGTGTATGTGTATGTGTGTGACAAATATGTCTGTATCTATGTGAAGTCGTGCAAATGTTGTATGGACAGTCCCATAATTATGCACTGATACAGTTTGTAAAGGTTTACTAGCAGTAAGTATTGATCTGTATGCTCTTCTTCAAGTTCTTGTCACATTCTTGGCTTTTCATTGAAGCTGACCTGAGTTTTCTCCTCCAGCTCTCTCTGTCTCTCCTGGATGATCTTGGTTGCTGCAGAGTCGGTGCAGTCCACGCTGTCCCCACCTCCTTGGCTCTCCTCCATCTGTCTCTTCAGGTCCAGCAGTCTGGAAACAAACGCGGTGATCCATCAAACTTTGACCAGGCCAGCAGTCTGACACAAGGATCCATCAAACTTTGACCAGACCAGCAGTCTGACACAAGGATCCATCAAACTTTGACCAGACCAGCAGTCTGACACTAGCAGCCATCAAACTTTGACCAGGCCAGCAGTCTGACACAAGGATCCATCAAACTTTGACCAGACCAGCAGTCTGACACAAGCAGCCATCAAACTTTGACCAGGCCAGCAGTCTGACACAAGGATCCATCAAACTTTGACCAGACCAGCAGTCTGGAAACAAACACAATGATTCCCCACAGGAGTAACCACACATTATTGTGATGCACAGCCATGAAAGAAGCACTAATGAAAATGTCATAGAAACTGCGCCAATAAAAAAAGAGAAAAAGAGAGCACACCTGACAAACAAAGCCAACAAGAAACAGAACTTTGAAGTATCTATTGTTTCCAGTAATCTGACCTTGGAACGTTCTCCCGAAAAAGAAAAATGCGTGCCACTAAAGCTTCACAACCTACACGCATGAGACCAAAAACTAAACTGGCTTATCACCAAATCCCTATTAATGAAAAGGTTTCATGGTGTGGTTGCCAGGGGGTTGGTGTGCACTTTTCCCTGGCAGGTGCACACGACCAAAATGGGACACAGTGAAACGCCACATTTGCTGAACTCACCTCTGTCTCTCCTCTTCTATTTTCTGCACTTCCTTGTTGGCTGACTCCTGAAGGTCTTTTAGGCTCCGTTTGATGTCTGCCTCCCTCTTTTTCTTCTCTTCCTCTGCAGTTTTTTGTTCCTGAGATTTCTTCTCCTTTAAATCCAGTAGCACCTGTTGTTCCTGCTTCAGGTCACAGATCTGTTTCTGCACATCATCGTCCAGGCTTTTCAACAACTGGTCCAAGCTGTGGCACTTCTCCTGCTGAGTGTTGATCTCTGACAGTTTGGACTCCACCTGCACAAACAGCGAGTTCATTGGCTTGCTCTGCTGCCGGAGCAAGTCATCACGCTTCTTTTCCACCACTTTGAGTTCGTTTTCCTTCTGCTGAGTCCATCTCTCCATCTCGTTCTCCACGCGTTCCATCTCTTTCTGCTGGGTGGCAGCGATCCTTTCTTCCTCCTCTTTCAAAAGAGCCCGCGCATGCAGCAATTGCTCTCGGTCGTTCTCGCAGTCCATCCTCTCCTCGTCGCTGGAAAAGTTCCCACTGGCTAGCTTCTGGTTGACAATCGTCTCCTGCTCGGTCAGGTCCTGCCAAGCTTCCTCGATGTGGTAGTTCTCTTCGCTCAGGCCGTCCAGGATTCTCTTCCACTCAGCGTTCTTCTGCAGGTCGACCTTGTCGTGCTGTTTGTGCAGCTCCTCCTCAGCCTGGGTGAGGGCAGTGTAGGCCTCCTTCAGCTGCTCGTCCTCCGAAAGGAGCCTGTCCTTCTCCACTCTGATCTCCCCCCGAATGGTCGTCAGCTCCGACCTCAGCGCCTCAGTCTGAGCTTCTTCCTGTAACATGCAACGTCAAAATGGGAACTTAAATAACGCCCTAGGGCACTTTAATAACACCCATGGCACTTGAATAAACACCCAGTGTGCTTTAATGACACCCAAGGCACTTTAATAACACCCAAGGCACTGACCATGACCATCTTTCAAAGATTTTAATAACACACAAGGCACTGACCATGACCACCTTTCAAATACACACATTGCTCCAGGATTTGCAACACCGACAGAGCCCAGTCCTTCACATGAAGAAGAAGAAGAAGAAGAAGAACTAAAAGTCTGAAATCCATAAAATTAAAAGGACAGACCCCAACAGTGGAATGCAAAATGCTGCTACTTGATCCACACAGCTGAATCATAACTTCTTTTTTTCTGCATTCCTTCTCGTAACATTACTTTTCTGAATATAATTTAATCAACAGCAGCTTCATTTTGCACTGCAAACAGCAGCTTTGTCTTGTTTTACGTAGAGTGATGCAGCTACGTAGTAGCTAAAAACAAAGACAAAGCTACGTAATACATTTTGCTCTCAAGTCTTATTTGATACAGCTAAGTAACAGCTAAAAACATAGACAATGCTACATCATACTTTTTGCTCTCAAGTCTTATTTGATACAGCTAAGTAATAGCTAAAAACATAGACAATGCTACATCATACTTTTTGCTCTCAAGTCTTATTTGATACAGCTAAGTAACAGCTAAAAACATAGACAATGCTACATCATACTTTTTGCTCTCAAGTCTTATTTGCAAACCATAACTCTGGAACAAGGTTTTGTTCTTGAGTCTCTCCAGACCTTTTGCCACTCAACTCGTGGAGCACTGTAGTGATAATATGTTTGCTGTCCTCATTCTAACATCAACTGTAAGGACAGCATATCCATAACAAAGAGTTCAGAGATCAGTTATGGAAGGAAACAACACTCAGCCTGAAAAGCTCTGCCATGATGTTTACTTTACCAAAGCTATGAAACCCATAATCATTAGCAGAGTGAAGTGTCAGGGAACAGCAAAAACTGGGAACCTAGAAAATCAATAGGCACGATCCCTCTGGGACGGTGCGGTGGGGTGGCAGTGCAGCATGTGGTGGCGGTGCTCAGTTCATGCTGCTGTGAATTGCAGTTGCATTTTTCCATGTCCCTGGCTGCTGCTGTGAACTGCATTTGTATTTTTTCTACGTCTCCAACTTTTTGCCATCACCACTCTCACCATCACACCGCTGCCACAGATTCACCCCATAGCTAACAGCAAGGGAAGTATTTCAAGACCTTTTGCCGCTCAGCTTGAAGAGTGTTGCGGCGATGCTTGCTCTCCTCCTGCAGAGCGGAGATCTGGACTTGGCGTGACGACACCTGCTGATCCACTTCACTCAGGGCTAGGGTGATGCTGGAGTCCGTCGCTGTGTGCCTGGCATCCAGCTCCTGCAGCTCCTGAAGGGTGCGCAACAAAAGATGCCGAACCAAAATGACCAGGCATTGTTTTAAATCATCTTCTGTTTGATGATTCCAAACCAAAATGAACAGGCATTGTGGAAGTGGGGGTGGGGGGGGGGGGGGAGGGGGGGAGAGAGGAAAAAAAAGAAGAAAGAATTAAAACAGTTGCAGAAAAAAGCCAAACAGTTGCAGATTTTTTTTTTTTTTAAATAAAGAAGAAATCCTTGCACAAAACAGTGCCATTCTAGCTCATACAGATACATCCCTGGTCACACAGTCTACTCATCTAAAAACAAAAACAAAACAAACAGAAGAAAATAGAAGAAAACAAGCCAGTTACCTGAATAAGTTCTTCCTTCTTCTGGCATGTTTCTTGGAGCTGTGTCTGCTCTTGCTCCTCCAGCCTCTGCAAGGCCTCTTCAATGGACTTGGCTGGTGACATCTAGAGGGCAACATCAACCACTTTAGGTGTACATCACCACATGCACGTGCCAACTGGCACATCAACCACTTTAAGTGTACATCACCACATGCACGTGCCAACTGGCACATCAACCACTTTAAGTGTACATCACCACATGCACGTGCCAACTGGCACATCAACCACTTTAGGTGTACATCACCACATGCATGTGCCAACTGACACATCAACCAGTTTAGGTGTACGTCACCACATGCATGTGCCAACTGACACATCAACCACTTTAGGTGTACGTCACCACATGCACGCACCGACTGGCAGGTCACAGTCTATGACTGAATGATCATTTTTTATATATAGCGCTATTCTCTGCTACCAAGCAGACTCGCTGTGCTCTTGTTGCATGTGAACTCCAACTCCAACATCAAAAACTTTAATACTCAAGGATAGTAGCATTAGGTCCATTCAGACCTACTGAACAGCTACTCCTTGCTATTATGACTTTGTGAGTGACTTGTAGCTTTATACAACGTGTCTTTTGAATATCCACTGAAGTGGTGTGTTTACAGTGCTGTTTGGTTGTTATGTGGCTGGTGCCACGTGAAACTGCTGCCGTCTCGGTGCATGTTCTGTGTACACACCATACAATCATGCACAAGTTTAGTTTCATTCGTAGCCAATACTTATGCCATTATGGTGCATGTGTGTTTAGCTGTAACCAGCCACCAGCACTTTTGGCAGAATTACTGGGGTCTTTTATGTGCTATGGGGGTGTTTGCATATGATTCTATGTGACTAGCTTTTTATAGTGCATTTTTGAACATCCACAGAAGTGGTATACTTACAGCACTGGCATGGCTTGTGCCACATGAAAGTGCTGCTGTCTTGGTGTGCTCTGTGTACACCATACAACCATGCACCATATCACTTCATGCAAAGCCGAATATGTAGGGTTCATGTGTGTTTAACTGTAACCTGCCACCTGCACTTTTGGCAGAATGACTGGGAAATATTTTACTTGTTACTGTGGTAACACAGGGGTGGAATGCATACTGAAATAACAGTCAGCACAGAAACCTGACCCCAGAGAAGAAAATTCTCCCATCTCACCTGCCGGGACATTGGGGTTTAAATCAACATTACATGATCTGCGTTACCTCTCTGTACTTGCCATTCTGGACTGTGACAGAAGTGAATGAATACTGAGGCAATGGCAGAGTGCCACTGGTGTTGTGTGTTCCCTTTAAACGGAAGTCACCAGCTGCCAATTCTTTGAGCTAAGTTTTGCCTGAGCATAAACTACAGCAACAACAGCAATGTTGTTCTGTGTGGGATGAGAGCAGCGTCTTCATTCTATCCAGAAAATGTTTTCAATACCAACAGTCCAAATGGCCTGTTTTCACAACCTCAAATACCCATTTTTAACAAACCAGACCAAAATTTGACAAAAAACACCATGCTGTGAGCATGTTTTAGACTTTACTCCATTCCTATTGATAAGGCCTGTGATGCTTTTTTGTTGCAGGTCCCCTTTAACCCCATGCTCATCACAGCTTCTCAGAAACTCCCACAAACTTAGCTTTAACAAAATTATAAACAGAAAATTCACCCCTTTAACCCCAGAGCTCACCAGTTTCTCAGAAACTCTAACAAACTTAAATTTAAAAATAACAACAACAAAAAAAAATCACCCCTTTAACCCCTTTGTTCACCACAGCTTCTCAGGAACTCCCACAAAGATTACTGCTCGTGGAATGGATAAAGTGTTACTGAATTGCACTGAATAAGCTGCCTTCACCTTTGCAAACAAAAGAGGAAAGAGCTAGGTAGATGGTGCTAACTGGGACTGAGGACAGCTCAGTGGTTATAATGCCAGACTCATGACGGGAAGGTCGTGGGTTTGAGTAACTGCAAGAGGGGCAGAAGAAGTTCTTCTCCATGGTCAACTTTCTGTGCTCCTATTTCAGTATCCATTCCATCCTTGTTTTACCGCAGTAGCAATGAAAAAATCCCTGTCATTCTGCCAAAAGCACTGGCAGCAGGTTACTGCTCAGTGGTTAGAGCGCCGGACTCGAGACTGAAAGGTCCCGGGTTCAAATCCCTGTAGGAGCGGCGGGAGAATTTTCTTCTCCGGGGTCAACTTTCTGTGCTGACTCTGATTTCGGTATCCGTTCCACCCCCGTGTTACCGCAGTAGCACGTAAAAGATCCCGGTCATTCTGCCAAAAGCGCAGGTGGCAGGTTACAGCTAAACACGCATACACCTTATGTATGTGGCTTTGCATGAAGTGATGGGTTGTATGGTGTACACAGAACTTGCGCCGAGATGGCTGCAGTTTCATGTGGCACCAGCCATGCCAGCGCTGTAAGTACACCACTTCGGTGGATATTCAAAAAACGCGCTATAAGAAGCTAGTCACTCATGTAGAACCACATGCGAGCGCAGTGAGTCTGCTCAAGAGAGCGGAGAATAGCGCTATATAAGTGATCATCAATCAATCAATCAAACTGCTAAACACACATGCACCTTACGTATGCAGCTTTGCATAAAGTGACATGGTGCTTGGTTGTATGGTGTAGACAGAACCCACCAAGACGGCAGCAGTTTCACGTCGCACCAGCCATGTCAGCACTGTAGGTACACCACTTCAGCCGATATTCATAAACATTCTATACAAAGCTAGGTGCTCATTGTAAAATCACATGCGAGCACAGTGAGTCTGCTTGTGAGCAGAGAACAGTGCTATATAAGAGTGATCAAGAACAGCAACAACAACTCAACTGTTTGCCTGATTTCCTGCACCTTGTCCTGCAGGTCTGAGAGTAGCTGCTCCTTGGTTTGCAGCTGCTGCTCCAGCTTGTCCTGCTGCCTGCGCCACTCTCTCTCCTGCTCTCGGTACCGCTCCTCCATCTCCTCAATTTCCTGCCTGCAAAAACGTGTGAAAATATGAGAATTTTCTGGACATCTGCCATCTCCTCAATTTCCTGTCTAAAGCAGCATGCAAAAATTGGAGCATTTCTGTACGTCTTTCACCTCCTCATTTTCCCTGTCTAAAACAGCATGCAAAAATTGGAGCATTTCTCTATGTCTTTCATCTCCACAATTTCCTGTCTAAAGCAGCATGCACAAATCAGAGCATTTCTGTGTCTTTCATCTCCTCAATTTCCTGTCGAAAACAACATGCAAAAATCAGGGCATTTCTGTACGCCTTTCATCTCCTCAATTTCCAGTCTAAAACAGCATGCAAAAATCGGTGCATTTCTGTACGTCTTTTATCTCCTCAATTTCCTGTCTAAAACAGCATGCAAAAATCGGAGCATTTCTGTACGTTTTTCATCTCCTCAATTTCCCGTCTAAAACAGCATGCAAAAATCAGAGCATTTCAGTACGTCTTTCATCTCCTCAATTCCTTCCTGGAACAACATGTGAAAAATCAGAAAATTTTCTGTACATCTTCCACCTCCTTAATTTCCTGCCTAAAACAGCAAGCGAAAATCTGAGCATTTTTGTACATCTTTCATCTCCTCACTTTCCTTCCTGAAACAACATATGGAAATCTGAGCTTGCTTCACACATCTCTTCAGTTTCCTGCCTGAAACAAAATGGAGAAATGTGACCATTTTTGTACATCTTTCGTTTCCTCAATTTCCTGCTTGAAACAACATGTGAAAATCTGAGCATTTCAATACAGCTTTAATCTCCCAAACATCTTGCTTCAAACAACACATCAAATTCCAAACATTTCTGTACATCTTCTGTCTCTTTAATTTTGTGCCTGTGTGCAAATCTGATCATTTTTGTACATCATCCATCTCCTCAATTTCTTGAATAATACCATAAAAATTGGAGCATTTTTGGTCCATAATGCACATTTCTGCCACTTTCTCGTTCATTGTCACAGGGAAGGAGCTCCTCATAACCACTCTCTGGCAGATTAAAATAACCCACATCCATCTCATAACCACTCTCTGGCAGATGAAAATGACCCACACCATCTCATAACCACTCTTTGGCAGATGAAAATGACCCACATCCATCTCATAACCACTCTCTGGCAGATGAAAATGACCCACATCCATCTCATAACCACTCTTTGGCAGATGAAAATGACCCACATCCATCTCATAACCACTCTCTGGCAGATGAAAATGACCCACATCCATCTCATAACCACTCTTTGGCAGATGAAAATGACCCACATCCATCTCATAACCACTCTTTGGCAGATGAAAATGACCCACATCCATCCCATAACCACTCTTTGGCAGATGAAAATGACCCACATCCATCTCATAACCACTCTTTGGCAGATGAAAATGACCCACATCCATCTCATAACCACTCTTTGGCAGATGAAAATGACCCACATCCATCTCATAAGCACTCTCCGGCAGATGAAAATGACCCACATCCATTTCATAACCACTCTTTGGCAGATGAAAATAACCCACATCCATGCAGTATCGCAAAATGAAAAAAAAAAGCAGCCCGTATAATGATATATACAGTATTTTCTTTTCTACCTTGAATTACTCATCTCTTCATCTATTTTTGTTTGTTTGTTTGTTTGTTTACATCATTGTCAAACTGAGGACAGCTTTGATTGAAAACTTACAGAGCTTTACCTGGGGAAAGCTAGCAGCAACTGAGCTGCTCTATGAATCCTTTTGAACAACTGCTAGGTAGTGTGTTAGAAAGGTCAACATTCAATCTTTTCATGGCTAATTTTCAAAAGAACCAGCAAACAAGCAAACCTCAGCTGCGCACTACCAATACAAAATACAAATAATGTTTTTAAAAAGGTCCTAGCTTCCCCTCACCTTCTTGCATCTAGCAGCTCTTGTTCTTCACGGTGTGTTTCTTCGAACTCCCAGCTGCAACAGTAATCAGCCACTGAGAAACAGGAAGACACAATGCCTCATAGGATGATATGTGCTGTGCAAGGCAACAACAAAAGAGAGGACCATTTCATTGCTTTCAGTTGAACAAACAACAGCAACAAAAGAGAGAGCTTCAAATAAGATTCAGATCTGAATACATGCCAAAAATAAGCGTAAAATCTGTGTCGCAAGATGTAACAATAATCACTATTTCATACACCAAGACTAAGAAAGATGCTCATGCTCACAATAATTATGTTAATTTTTGTGCACTTTGGAGAACAAAACAAACTTATCAGGTACATATCATGTTAAGCAAATAAATAAAAGTCTGGAAACTCAAAAGATTGTTTTCTGGGTTATTAAAATTATGAAATATATATACATATATAAAAGCAGAGAAAGAAAATCAACAAAACACAGAATGTGTCAAAGAAAGAATAATAACAAGGAAAAAAGGAACAATATAACAAACAAACAAAAAGAACATAATCATTACCCGTTTCACTGCTGTTTAAGAGGAAACAACACTAAATATTCAGAGTGCTCTGCTGTGTGATTTTCTTTTCATATATTTTCCCTCCACAATTCACTTTTTTTTTCTTTTTTCTTTTTTTTTTCATTTAGAAAAAAAAAAACAAGCAAAAAAGAAACTAACCCCATCACCTGCCAAAATGCTATACATGCCTGCTACTAGCAGTGAAATGGTTCAAGGAAATTACATTATTCACAATATGTTCCTACTAGTACTACACATGACTGCCTTTCTCCCAAACTTGCTGCCAACGCCACTGCCACATGCCAGTCTCACAAGCACAGGAATACACCACAGAATGTGCAAGGGTGACTATACCAAATGAGAAGGTTAGCGGTAATGCCATGCAGTTAGTAATGGAGATGTATAGTTAGTGCTGGAAATGCTGCAGTAAAACATAACCGTAACAGGCACAGTACACAGACACACACACACACACACACACACACACACACACACACACACACACACACACACACACACACAGATATGCAAACATATGTGCATCCATGCACATACAGACATGCAAACATGTGCATGCACACACACACACACACACACACACACACACACACACACACACACACACACACACACACACACACACACACACACACTTACTCTACACACATGCACATGTATGGCACGCACACACACACACACACACACACACACACACACACACACACACACACACACACACACACACACAAAAAAAAACTTACTCCAAAAACAAAAAAAATGAATTTGCATGTTTTTCTCATGATTTTCCCACCAGTAGTGTTTCTTACAAAAACCTGCAATTCTGTATTCAGTACTATCAAAATACAGATCTCCTTATGGTACTGTACAGCTTTCAGCCATGCATACCGACTACATGACAATCTTTGTCACACAGAGGCTGCTGCTACAAGCCAGACAAGCACAGCTCTAAAGCACAAGCTACCAGCCACATACAAATTGGGCAGCGATCCAGCAGAACGAAGTACGCACGTCACGTAAAGTAAAACTGCTTGCAAACAGCACATGATTAATTAAAAAAAACACCACCACTCACATAGCCTGCTCGACCCCCTTCCTGCTGTTGCTATACAAGGAGAAAGTACTCACATGATTTCCGTTTCAGCGCTGAACACATTGGACCTACACGTCATTGACGTAGAACATTTTCGCAAGCTTATGAAGTAATGCATTACATTTACAGTCACGAGCATTCCACACCCATGGAAAAAAATTAGAAAGCAGAGAAATACAATTGCTGTTAAAGGTTTATGGAACAATAAAGGTGTGCATACACTTTTTAAAATTATAAGTTATACACAAACATGCTGACAGCACTGTATATCACATAAAGGTGAGCACAAGAAGAGCAAAATATATATGCTCAGCAGACTCACATTCAGAACAGAAAGATAAAAATTGCTGTAGTAACTTTGCCCTCCTCTGGTCTTGCAAAAGGGTCATGGTCACCAAAACTGACATAAATAGGTAAAACCTAAAACAGGCTCTTGTCGCACAAAGTTGCAGGCCCTGTTAAACAGAGTCTGCAAAACCCTAACATTTACCATCTTGTCAAGTTGGGAACAGTGTCAGTTATGAATATGCGCTTCAGTCACCAGCATTGTGCATGTGATATCATCTGTGCACGCAACAGTCATACACAGGCTTAAGTCAGCTGAACACAGAACTTAAGGTATGACATGTCCAACTGACAATGATCACGACTAACAGACATGACTTTCAAAGAACAAGCTGCCTCCTTTTAACAATAATACCTTGCAGATGGTAATAATCATCCAGTTTACCTGCAAACTGTTAAAACGTGTAGAACCTGACAGGTTGTCCACTGCCCAGTCTACCACTGATCATTAATTGTGTTAACCCTTTCACTGCCCTAGCCTATAACCTTTATGGGCTGAAAAGTGCACAGCCATGCCTGCAAATGGGATGTTTCCAGTCATGTGTCAAACAAATCTAATTTTAATGCTGTGCATTTTTGACAGATGCTAAAGTGAGGGGGAAATAAAGCTTACAGATTTCAAATTTCGCATTTTTATTGGTCATTTTCAAATGACATCATGGCAGTGAAAGGGTTAAACATTTATTTCTACAAAAGTCTAAAACGAAGGGCTGAGTCCACAAAACAAGATGGTTTTGGGGAGTGTCTCACAGAAACAAGGGTGAATAAACAAGCTAAGTGTGACAGGATAGGGGGTGGTGGTGGGGGTGGTGGGGGTGGTGGTGTTGGAGGTGGGGTATCACACACACAACATCAATCGTCAGGGTGGTGGTGGGGGTGGTGGGGGTGGGGGTGTTGGAGGTGGGGTATCACACACACAACATCAATCGTCAGGGAAAGCCTTGCACACAAAATTTGTTTTTACCCCCAAAACAACAAGAACAAAACAACAGCACTGGACAGACAGCGATCACATCAACACCCTGCCAACAGTTTCCCACCTTAGCCACCTGGCACATCCTTGCAGGGAACCTACAACAACTCAGCAGCAGCATGTGACAAAATAATATGCTTGCATAAAATGATAAACTGAGGAGTCACAAAACTGGCTAAACAGACTGTCCAAAAGTCTTTTTAGTTCAGAACTGGTGCAATGAAAATTTCAGCTGGGAGTCACTCAATAGATAAGATTTGTTGCTGACTTCGGCACCTGACAAAATAACCACTGAAGCTTAACACCCGCTAGGCCTGAGAATCGTGAAACAGCTCAGACTGTCAAAAATCTTGCCAAACTCAATGGATAAGATTTGTGGGCTGATCTTTGCGATGGACTACATCACCTGACTTTGGCACCTGACAAAATAACCACTGAAGCTAACACCCACTAGGCCTGAGAATTGCAAAACAGCTCAAACAGATGGTCAAAAACCGTGCAAAACTCAATGGATAACATTTGTGGGCTGACCTTTGCACTGGACTACATCACCTGACTTTGGCACCTGACAAAATAACCACTGAAGCTGACAACTGCTAGGCCTGAGAATCACAAAACAGCTCAAACAGATTGTCAAAACCTTGCAAAAAGTCCAGAACCACTGTTACGAAAATGTCAGCTGTTAGTCATTATACAGACAAATAACTGTTGGTTGGTTTGGTGCAAATGTGGTAGATAGATGGTGGTGGTGGCGCATTTTGGCTGTAAACAGCAGGCAGGAAACTGTTGGCGCAAAGCGGGCATAGTATTTGTGCAGATTATGTACCAGCAGCCAGCCATCCCCCAGACTTACCCAGGAGGGCAGCTGAGGCTGTCGTTGGAGCGGTACAAGTCTGTCAGAGAATGGCTCAGCAGGGAGGTCCGTGAGTTGCTCAGCACTGGGCTCTTGGACAGGCTCAGTGTGGACAGGGACTGTGACAGAGAACATGCTGATCAATGTACAATGGGGTGGATGGAAAGACCATGTTCTTCGGGTGGGAGTGGGGGAGTTCCTGTTTACTGCACGCAAGCCCTGATCACTGCATTACTGTGTGAAATTTGACTGGATGCCTGGGGACTGTGACAGAGAACAGGCTGATCCATGTGCGCTGGGGTGGATGGAAAGATGTTCTTTGGGTGCGGGTGGGGGTCAGGATAGGGGAGTCCCTGTTTACTGCACCCAATTGTGCAAGCCCTGATCACTGCATTACTGCGTGGAATTTGACTGGATGCCTGGGGACTGTGACAGAGAACAGGCTGATCAATGTACACTGGGGTGGATGGAAAGACATGTACTTTGGGGAGGGGCCGTGGGAGGTAGGGGTGGGGGAGTCCCTGTTTACAACATGCAATCCCTGATAACTGCATTAATGTGTAGAATTTGACTGGATGTCCAGGGACTGTGATGGAGAACATGCCAATCAGTGTACACTGGGGTGGATGGAAAGACGTGTTTTTTGGGGAGGGGCCGTGAGGGATGGGAGGGATTTCACGTTTACTGCACACAACTGAATGCATGTAGTACTGGCAGCAAGACCTGATCACTGCATTCATGTGTAGAATGTGACTGGATGTCCGGGAACTGTGATGGAGAACATGCTGATCAATGTACACTGGGGTGGATGGAAAGACCTTGTTCTTGCGGGGAGAGGGGAGGTCTGTTTACTGCATGCATGCATGCATGTGTGCTTGGCCTAGCAGAAAGCCCTTATCACTGCGTTGAGCAAACAGACTCTGATCTGTACTGTGGGCTTTTGTTACGGCTCAGCTGTCATCATCAACATCACCATTATCATATCAATAAAAAATACACAGAAATTAAAGAAAAGGAAAGGTAAACCATATCAACACCAGAAAACAAATGGCTCGGATTTCAGAATGTTTACGTTACTCACACAACACCAGCCCATCCTCAACACCAGATCAGTGATCAGGCCCCCCCCCCCCCCCCCCCCCCACCCCCTCCCAATATTCTGTTTTGCATTCCAGAGTTTGAGGCATCAGGGGAACAATGTGAACAAGGGGCTCTTGATTCAAGAAAAAAGTTCATGATACAGAATTTAACTGTGTAAATTGTTTCACCCACTTTTCTCATCTGCTTCAGTTTCTGGGCCTCCGCAGGGTGGTTGAAACGAAACATGTTGTTCCTCCCCAGCATGATGACCGCACCTAACAAGAGGAAGAAACATTCCAAAATCAGTGCAGGGTAAGTATTCTGCAAAACATTTGCAGTCAGGCACTACTACATTTGTAACATTCTGTAGCCACGCACACACATTTTCAGACCATCTGCTAGTCTCATCTGTCGTTCAAACTTGAGAGGTAAACACCCCCATCCTCCTCCCAACATCACCTCTGTATTAGATCTGACACGTGAATGCCAGCCCCAGGTCCTCACCTGTAGTATCAGATCTGACAGTTCACCACAATACTCCATCTCACCTGTGATTTCAGATTTTAGAGTTAAATGGTGAAAAATGATGAAAAAGACGGAGAGCCAAGCCACTTATCTATTTCTGGTTGAGTTATGTTGTTTTCATGCCCAGTGCTTGGATTCACATGTTGTGTTTTTGTCCTGATAAACAGCATTTTTTTGAAACGTTTATGTGTTTGGATCTTGTTTTAGAACGCTTGCAGTCATTCTTGTTTCAGATGTTTTCTTCTCCGTCACAGGCTTTGAGAGAGAGAAAACAGCCCGAGAAGACAAAAGAGAGGAGACCGGGGAGACCTTCCACCACTCACCAAGTCTGCCTGAGGTTTTCACTGACCTTGCTTGAGCCTGACGGGTTCACTGATCATGCTGCCATTCACAGCGCACAGCGCATTCTCTATGGGGTGGAGGGTGACAATGCCATCACGATACTCGATCACGCAGTGCTGATCCTCCACATCCAGTCCGGCGATCGCTGTTTGAAGGACACGAAACCATCAGCAATGAATGTGGAAGCTAGCTCATCCCCTGCTGGATGCATTGTACAAGGCAGGGTGCCCCGGTTATGAATAGTCTGGCACAGCACTCTGGTAAAGGTCAGTAAAGCCCGTTCTTAATTGGGCAAATGTTTCTTTGCGAACCTAGTTGGAAGTATTTGGCAAACCTAGCTGGATCTTAATTGGGTGAACTTTTCTTCGCAAACCTAGTTGGAAGTATTCATCAAAGCTATATTCGGGGTCCAAAAAGCTTTGCTCAACATGTTCCGGGAACATTCGTCCTATTCGACGAACATTGCCTCTGATTGGCTGAGAGCAGAGTGGTGTTGCTAGGTTCTTCACTCGCTTCAGAGGGAATTTGTTTATTTGTTGACTTGTGGGAGGCGCAGCCTTGCCTTGGAGACCCAGAATGAGATAGTAGTTAGTTGAATTACCATATGATGGATGATTAAAGTATATTGACTTTGACTTGAATTTAGCCTACATTTTCAATCATGCTGTCTGCTGCACATCTGCTGCAAGTTCGGGCCGAAGCTTGCATCTCATTACAAGCCAGTTGAGAACAAGTAAATTCTTCGAACTGTCCGAACCATGTTCGGCGAACTAAAAGTTCAATTAAAAAACGAATCATAGTTCATCAAACTGTCCGAAGTATGTTCGGTGAACAAACATTCGCCCAGTTAAGAATGGGCTTAACACTGGAAATATACTACTAATAATGAACACTAGTCGAGTGCCTCCTCTCCAGATGAACCCTAAGCACCTCACAATGGCAAGTAAATGACATCAGACACAGCACACAGACACAGCACTCTGATACAAGACAGTTCTCACTGGAAATACTGCTACTAATAGTGAACACTTGTCGAGCACTGCATCTACGGATGAGCCCCTAAGCGCCTCACAACGACAACTAAAAGACAACAGACAAAGACTACTACTAATGCACAAACAACTTACAGTCATACAGGGTAAATACCACACAACTGCATGTGCACAGCCATTTAATTATTTTACTATCCCTCCCCCTCCCTCCCCCCTGCCCCAACACACACATATTGGTGATGAGGTGGGGTGTGTGTGCAGGCATTTAACAAAGTTTACTACCCCCCCCCCCCCCAAACACACAGGGGTGGGGTGGTGGGGGGGGGGGATTCCTGTGTCACAATATTTGATAATAACACAGGCAGGCAGATGAGCCAACTTACAGATGTCCTGGGGTTCATCTGAGTCTTCTGTTCCGATGGTGGTGATTCCCTCCTGGAGAACGAAATCAACAGTCAGTTAAACATTAACATCAAAACTAGTTATAACCTCTTCTTTTTTTAAGCACCGCCACTACAGTGATAATTAATTTCAAACCGAAAATGCACAGGACTCATTGGTTGATTGCTAAAGCTCGTCACTCATTCATCGTCACATGTGACTAGAACGCAGTAATCACAGACTTGCGTTGTATAAAGGTGGTCAATCAAATCAAATCACTTCAAAATGGCACCAGACCCAATCTTGTTACCTTGAGGTGATACAGCATGATGCCTGTGCTGAGGATGTCATCGTCCACACCAATCAGATGGGGCAGAGTAGAGTCCAGGATGACCCCAACCCCTTCCTTCCTCAGCTCCAGGTTCTTCTCCTCCTGTTCACAGTTGAGTGACCCACGTCATTGTCACACCTCAACACACACTGTTCTGAAAGGCACATACACCTCGCACCTCGATTTCCCACACCCTTCTTCAGCTCCAGGTTCTTCTCCTCCTGTTCACAGTTGAGTGACCCACGTCACTGTCACGCCTCAACACACACTGTTCTGAAAGGCACATACACCTCACACCTCGATTTCCCACACCCTTCCTCAGCTCCATGTTCTTCTCATCCTGTTCATATCATAGTGACCCACGTCATTGTCACACCTCAACACACACTGTTCTGAAAGGCACACACACCACACACCTTGATTTCCGACACCCTTCCTCAGTTCCTCCTCCTGTTCACAGTACAGTGACCCACATCATTGTCACACCTCAGCACACACTGTTCTGAAAGGCACACACACCCCACACCTCGATTTCCCACACCCTTCCTCAGTTCCTCCTCCTGTTCATATTACAGTGACCCACATGATTGTCATGCCTCAACAAACGCTGCCCTCAAAGGCACATGCACCACACCTCAATTTCCCACACCCTTCCTAAGCTCCAGGTTCTTCCCCTTCTGTTCACAGTAGAGTGATCTACGTCACTGTCACGCCACAACATACACTGTACTCAATGGCACACACACCCCACACCTTGAATTTCCACTCCCATCCTCAACTCCACGTTCTTCTCCTTCTGTTCACATTACAGTGACCCACGTCACTGTCAAGTCTCAACACACACTGTTCTGAAAGGCACACCCACCCCATGTCCCGATTTCCCACACCTTTTTCAGCTCCAGGTTCTTCTTCTCCTGTTCACAGTACAGTGACCCACATCATTGTCATCCCTCAAGATATACTGTACTGAAAGGCACACACACCTCACACCTGATTTCCCACACCCTTCTTCAGCTCCAGATTTTTCTCCTCCTGTTCACATTACAGTGATACACATCACTGTCACACCTCACACTGTTCTGAAACACACACACCCCTCGCCTCAATTTCCCACATCTTCTTCAACTCCAGGTTCTCCTGTTCACAGTACACACATTGTACTGAAAGGCACACACCCCCCACACCTCGATTTCCCACACCCTTCCTCAGTTCCACGTTCTTCTCCTCCTGTTCACAGTACAGTGACCCACATCGTTGTCATGCTTCAACACACACTGTACTGAAAGGCACACACACCCTTCACCTCAGTTTCCCACATCCTTCCTCAGTTCCAGGTTCTTCTCCTCCTGTTCACATTACAGTGACCCATGTCATTGTCACGCTTCAACACACACTGTACTGAAAGGCACACACACCCTTTGCCTCAATTTCCCACACCCATCCTCAGTTCCACGTTCTTCTCCTCTTGTTCACAGTACAGTGACCCACATCATTGTCACGCTTCAACACACACTGTACTGAAAGGCACACACACCCTTCACCTCAGTTTCCCACATCCTTCCTCAGTTCCAGGTTCTTCTGCTCCTGTTCACATTACAGTGACCCACGTCATTGTCACACACCCCAGGCCTCTATTTCCCACACCCTTCCTCAGCTCCACATTTTTCTCCTCCTGTTCACATTATAGTGACCCACATCATCAGCACATAACATGCACTGAAAGGCAAACACACACCCTGTGCCAACACTGCCAACAAGACCTACTTCTGACAGAAATTTGCCAGTTTCTGAAGCAAACATACTGTATATTCAGTAAGCAAAACTTTGTAGACAATGTGCCAATTAAACTACCGAAGACGATCAATGTCAACATTTCTCTTCCCTCACCTGCAGAATGGAGGCCGACTCTCTCCACTTATCTGCCCATTCTTCTGTCAGCACCTTGATCTGGAAAGGAACAGCTTTGTTTTCACATCAAATGACACAAACATCCTATAGAATCCACAGAGAGAGAGAAAGAGAGAGAGAGAGAGAGAGAGAGGAGAGAGAGAGAGAGAGAGAGAGAGAGAGAGAGAGAGAGAGAGAGAGAGAGAGAGAGAGCAGCTCCAGTTTAATACCAATAAGCAGTGCTTCAGAATATGCTGGATCAAATAAGGAACTGCATTGTCATGATTCTCGTAACTGATAACTATGCATATTTTCAGTCTGTACTGATAACTATGCATATTTTCAGTCTGTACTGATAACTATGCATATTTTCAGGCTGTTTAGGGTATTTTAATCACCCTGATATAACCGTACTGGTTGACTGGGCGTAACACATCAAGTTACTTACCTACTTGGGTATTTTAATTATTTGTAAGACTGGCAAAATCCCTTTTGTCACAAGGAATTCAAAGGTGTGTATGATGTTAGCATTCAATTTCTGAACTCACCAGTAAGGTCACACATGCCTGGATGACTGGTTTAAAAGTACGCTGCTAAATTTGTTGATGGGCTTGCACATTTTAACAAAAATTGGATACGTAAAACACGTATACACACACACACACCAAAGAAACAAGAACAGCAACAACAACAGTCGCAGGCAAGGGCCCGCAACTGCTCCACACAAGTCTCCCCTCCACCCAGCTTTTTCAGCTCCTCCCCAAAGCCACCAAACAGCGCTGTAAGTACACCACCTTGGTGGATATTTAAGTATATAAAAAAATGTGCTGTAGCGAAAAAAGCAAGTCACTCACTGAGAATCCCATGCGACAAAAGCGTGGTGAGTCTGCTCGAGAGAGGAGAATAGCTCTGTATAGAAGCAATCATCATCATTATCTCAGTACTCACTCTGGCTTCATTCTCGTGAAGTTTTTCGTGAACTTTTGGCGTAGAAATGTTGTCCTGAAACGTAAACATCATAACATTAATTAATCACAAATAAATGTTACGCATTTTTATGAGTACAATTGTACGTCTTTGCTACCAGCAGCAGTTACATTTGAAAAAGCCATACTGACAGCTTAGCAAAATGACTACGCACCAGTCTTATGACATTTGAAAAAGCCATACTGACAGCTTAACAAAATGACTACGCACCAGTCTTATGACATTTGAAAAAGCCATACTGACAGCTTAACAAAATGACTACGCACCAGTCTTATGACATTTGAAAAAGCCATACTGACAGCTTAGCAAAATGACTACGCACCAGTCTTATGACATTTGAAAAAGCCATACTGACAGCTTAGCAAAATGACTACGCACCAGTCTTATGACATTTGAAAAAGCCATACTGACAGCTTAACAAAATGACTACGCACCAGTCTTATGACATTTGAAAAAGCCATACTGACAGCTTAGCAAAATGACTACGCACCAGTCTTATGACATTTGAAAAAGCCATACTGACAGCTTAGCAAAATGACTACGCACCAGTCTTATGACATTTGAAAAAGCCATACTGACAGCTTAGCAAAATGACTACGCACCAGTCTTATGACATTTGAAAAAGCCATACTGACAGCTTAGCAAAATGACTACGCACCAGTCTTATGACATTTGAAAAAGCCATACTGACAGCTTAGCAAAATGACTACGCACCAGTCTTATGACATTTGAAAAAGCCATACTGACAGCTTAGCAAAATGACTACGCACCAGTCTTATGACATTTGAAAAAGCCATACTGACAGCTTAGCAAAATGACTACGCACCAGTCTTATGACATTTGAAAAAGCCATACTGACAGCTTAGCAAAATGACTACGCACCAGTCTTATGACATTTGAAAAAGCCATACTGACAGCTTAGCAAAATGACTACGCACCAGTCTTATGACATTTGAAAAAGCCATACTGACAGCTTAGCAAAATGACTACGCACCAGTCTTATGACATTTGAAAAAGCCATACTGACAGCTTAGCAAAATGACTACGCACCAGTCTTATGACATTTGAAAAAGCCATACTGACAGCTTAGCAAAATGACTACGCACCAGTCTTATGACATTTCTGATGCTGAACTGTACAACCTTTGGCTGTTATACTGAAAATGCCAATATCTCAGCAGCCCACGTGAACTGATGCATATTTAATGCTATGCTGCCACATCAGATGATATGATCAAATACAGTGCGTGAATACAGGGAACCAGTCAATACAATCATGGAACAAAACTGAATGCAGACAAAAACAAATTCAAGCACACAAAAACCGAAAATAAAAGACAGTATAATGTCTATGATCACACTTGCTGCAAAGTGGAGTGGTCTAACACTACAAGAAAATTAAAATTTTATGATCCTCAGGTGATAACTACAAAGCTAAATCAAAATGTATGTGCAATACGCTGCATTTTTTTTTTAAATTAGGGTGAGCAGTTTTCTTTCACACCCATTCACACAGTCAGCATGTATGAGAAGGATCAGACATAAAAAAACTGAAGCGCCAAATTGCACTGATGAACAAATACTTGTCACAAAATGCGGATCATTTTTCTGCAAAACTGAAAAGGGGCAAACCTTTCCCCAGTGTCGACCCTCTGCCCTCTATCCACGTGAACATGCATGTAAATTTGGTGATGCACCGCAGCACGTGACTAAGCATGCCAGATCCACACCATGGCTTTTGAACAGAGAAAAGACAAACGCAAGCACAAGGTAACTACACAGGCAACAGAAGAAACTGTGGACACTCACCATGTCTCCACCAAGCAGGGCTCTCAGCCGTGCGATCTCTTCCCGCAGTTCCCGAATAAGTCGCACATTTGCATCCTAGGCAAACAAATAACAGAGTTAACAATGTATGCAGAAGTTATAGAATTGTCATGACTTTTAAGAATTAAGAATGACCCCAGGTCAATCAATGCTGTGCCCAGTCATTAAGAATGCCCAGTCATTAAGAATGATCCCAGATCAATGAATGCCGTGCCCAGTCATTAAGAATGACCCCAGATCAATCCATGCTGTGCCCAATCTCGCTTTCAACCTCATGACCTGACGTGACCTCCACCATGAACATGCATAATTTAGAATGGTTTATGGTCACTGAGATCATGAGAAGCATGTGTATGCGACTGCTGGTGACGTTTTTGGCTTGGATCATAAGTATTTGCCATCACTCACCTCATTGACTGTTGGCCTGTTGATGATGTTTTTGGCTCGGTTGGCATAGCGCAGCGTGCTGAGTGTTTCACCATAGTTGATGTCTGCTGGGGATATGGCTGAAAAACATTGATGAGCTCTAGTCAACTATAACAAGTTCAAAGTCCCAAGCCAAACAGTTTGACCAAATCTACGTTATTTCTAACTCCCCCTGTACATACGCAGACAGTCATTCCTTCTGTTACACCTGGTCAGCAGTGTTTTGCTGCACACATACACACACACACATGCACTAACACATGCATGCATGCATATGCTCACACACACATGAGCGCACACACACATGCATACACTCACACACAAACACATGCATACACTCACACACACACAGGCAAACACACACACAGGCAAACACACACACAGGCAAACACACACACACACACGCACACACACACACACACACAAACACTAACACACACACGCACACACACACACACACACAAACACTAACACACACACACACACACACACACATCCCAACTCACTGGCAATCATGATTGTTTTGGCATTGCCCCCAAGGCTGTCCTTCAGCAGCCATGTCAGCACAGAGTCCCGATACGGAATGAAGGTTCCCCGCGTGCGTGCCCCTTTCTCCTCAGATGATGCCTCCGCTGAAACACAAGCTACACATTGCATACATTTTACACCATGATTTTCGGATGCCAGTGTGGATGAACAGCATTCGTCTCCTTCCTCACAGCAAATGGATAACACACAAAACCACACCTGGCTCACATTTCATAGCACCTTGCTCACAGCGAATGGGTAATAAACAAAACTACACCTGGCTCACACTTCACAGCACCTTGCTCACAGCGAATGGGTAATAAACAAAACTACGCCTGGCTCACACTTCACAGCACCTTGCTCCCAGCCAATGGATAATAAACAAAACCACGCCTGGCTCACACTTCACAGCACCTTGCTCACAGTGAATGGGTAATAAACAAAACTACGCCTGGCTCACACTTCACAGCACCTTGCTCACAGCAAATGGATAACAAACAAATCCACACCTGGCTCACACTTCACAGCACCTTGCTCACAGCAAATGGATAACAAACAAATCCACAACTGGGTCATACTTAACAGCAATGCTTATTCATTCCAGGGAGTCTGCCACAACAGCATATATTATATACATTGTACAGAAAGAAACAGACATATTTACCCAGAACAGCGTTGTAAGCACGCCACTTGGGTGGATATTCAGAAACCCACTATGAAAAGCTACATTACTCATTTAGAATCCCATGTGACAAGAGTGCAGGGAGTGTGCTTGAGAGTGGAGAATCGGGATAGTGTTATATAAAAGCTATCAACAACAACAACAACAACAACAACAGGGGCAGGGGCTCCACTGTATAATATCCCAAAGGCATGAAACAGTGTGTCAATGTACAAAACAAGAGTGACTGCTAGCGTTTCAGCATGTTGTGTTTTGTCCTGATAAACAGTGTTATTCTGAACCTTTTATGTGTCTGGATCTAGTGTGTCAATGCGTTGCTGTGAATATAAGACTGTGATTATGTAAAAAAAAAAATGCTATACTCATAGATGAACACTATTTGAGTATGCAAAGTAGGTCTTTCAGCAGCAAAATCAGCAGCTGGAGTCCACACAGTCCATAAACTTAAAAGCGCAACCATATTACCCAGTACTGAAATGACGTTGCCAAGGGTAACCAATGATCGGTTGATGCTGCCGCCTTCCTTCAGTCTCTGACCTGTGGCTCCACTAGCATCTGCTCTTTCACTGAAATAGTCAGGTTTTTGTTCAGTGGAGAGAACACACACACACACACACACACACACACACACACACACACACACACATACACACACACACCACATGCATGCATGCACGCACACACACACACACACACACACACACACACACACACACACACACACACACACACACACACACACGCGCACACACACACGAATGCACACACACACACACACACACACACACACACACACACACACACACACACACACACACCACGCACACACGCACGCACGTATGCACGCACGCACGCACGCACACACACACACCACACGCACGCACGCACGCACGCACACACACACACACACACACGCACACACACACACACACACACACACATCTATGAGTAAGCACATCCACATAAGCACATACACAAACACTACTGCATATCTGTAAACAAGCATGCGTGCACATACACATACAATCACACCCTGCCATGCAATCACACAGACACACATGCAGACAAATACACACACACACATGCACACACACACAAATACACCCACATGCACACACTCACGCATGCACACGCACACACACACACACACACACACACACACACACACACACACACACACGCACACACACACACACACACACAGTTATTCATTCTTTCAATACTAACCTGCCCGCTAAATCCACTAAGTGAATCTTGCTCTGTCGTTCACTAGGCAATCCATCTTCAAACTTTGCCTGCATGCAGAAATACAGTCATAAAGTAAACAGACCACATTTCCCATCCTCCAAAAACTGTCTGATCACCAACATGATCATTTGCAATAGCATCATTATCATTATCATCATCACTGCTCATCATAATATGCATCATCATCAAAAACTGCGGAACATCAACCACCAAAAGTATGGAATTATGTTGATACTGAAATTTGAAGACAAAGTAACTATCCAGATTTTTTCCTTTTTTTGTTTTTTGTTTTTCTTTCTTTCTTTTCATTACCTGTATCCCTGTCAAAACTGGAATCACAAAATCACACATTAAGCCAAAAAACATGTAGCAAAACCTACACATGGAAAACCTTATTCAATGTAGAATAAATAGCAAATACTTTCTTTAACTTGCAGTCACCCAAGAAAATCTTTCAAGTTCTGAAGATGTGGTTTACTTTAACTATTTTACCTGTTAAATGCTGCACATTCATTTCTTTGATTAAAAAAAAAGAAGACATAAAAGTGTTTAACAATAGTATGGAGAAATTTTAACACCATGCATACCTGTGTGAAGGTGATTGTGAAAATGGCGTGGGATCGACTGCTGACGTCATTCATCAGAGTGGCTGCAGTTGTCCTAAAAATTAAAAATTAAACATCTTCTTTGGTCTATTGGCTCTTACATGTAGACATAATTATTATGACTTGTTCTTTTAGCTCATCTCTCCCCTACCCCCTACACAACACTCAATGTGTGTGGGTGGGTGTGTGCATGCATGTGCATATATGTGTGTGTGTGTGTGTGTGTGCGTGCATGCATATGTGTGTGTGTGGGTGCATGTGTACATGTGTGTTGTGTGTGCGTATATGTGTTCATGCATATATGTGTGTCTGTGTGCAAGTAAGCATCCATGTGTGTGTTTTGAATAATATATATACAGATATATATATACATTAATCAACTCTATTTGTTTGTTGACTGCCGACTCATAAATCTACCCAAACTTTGCAGTACATCAAAGAATAACCACAGAGTTTTCAAAGCTGTTCTCTTGCTGTGCCATGTATGTAACTGAAATGTCAAAAAAGCTAGCCATAATTACAGTCCAACTGATAAAATCTGGTTATAAGAGAAAACAAAAACAAACCTGCACAATAAATCTGACTGGTCATTATGTGAAAACATTACCTGTTGGTGTTTCCCTTTTGCATCAGTTGGGCAATGCTGTCGTAACTCACAACGGTGTGTTGGGACAGGTCTGGACAAATGACCAGAAAAGAACATCAGTTAGAGGTTGACACATACCCTTCCCCGACCCACACGCCTATAATACACAAGTAAATACAGGCAAAAAACAACAACAGAAGCAACATGATAAGGTGTGACGGTGTGCTGGGACAGGTCTGGACAAATGACCAGAAAAGAACATCATTTAGAGGTTGACACATACCCTTCCCCGACCCACACGCCTATAATGCACAAGTAAATACAGGCAAAAAACAACAACAGAAACCACATAATAAGGTGTGAAGGTGTGGTGGGACAGGTCTGGACAAATGACCAGAAAGGAATATCATTTAGAGGTTGACGCATCCACTTCTCCTACCCACACACCTATAATAAACAAGCAAATACAGGCAAAAAGTAAGTACGTAAACATGGTGCTTAACGTCCACAGAACATGTAAAAAACAACCACCACCACATAATAAGGCATGCTTTTTGTCACAACATGCAATGATGTGTTGGGACAAGTCTGGACAAATCACCAGAAAGGAACATCAGGTAGAAACTGATACATTCCCCACTCCCCATCAGCATAATAAACAACCAAACACATGCAAAAAAAACTACAACAAAAAACAGAAACCATATAATAAGATGTGCTTTTGTTTTGGGTAATAAAAGGACAAAACCCACTGAAGGTAAGAAATTTGTTTTTGCTTCTTTCTTCTTCTTTTTTTTTTGGGGGGGGGGGGTACTTTTTTTTTAACAAGATGTCTGTGGCAGCTCAAAAACAATTTCTCCCTACAAGACAAGGTGTCTGTATACAGGCACAGGGGGTACTGATATGGTTCATGGCCTTTCCTTGGAGTAGGTTCCCACTGAGAGTTAATAAAGACTCCAACAGCCAAAATACCCTGTGAACATCTTTAAGACACTGTGGCCAAAATACATAATTATACAGAATTTGCATTTTATTACACATGCCTACCCTTTACTCAGTTTTACATTTACTTATATCTGTCGTTTACCTGGATACTGGGTTTTTCTATGGCTAGAAACACTATCAACAAATCCACCTGAGTTTTTTTCCTTCTTTCTTTGCTTTTGTGCAGCGTCTCCAAGCATGCTAGAAGTAAACCCAGAGTGGATTCTGATCGTTTGAAAGCAGACATTTCCAAGTAATTTTTTTAAATAAAACTTTACAGAGTACAGAATGTCATACTGGGGGAAAGGTGGAGGCATCTTTAAAAAAAAGAAAGAAATATAACTTTATACAGTACATAATGCCACATCAGGGTAAGGGTGGAGGAGGTGGAGGGGGGGTGGAGGGGGGGGGGAACCAACATGGACCTGGACTTCTCGTTTTAAAAGAGCTGACTAATTCAGAGGGTATATTTACATCAACATTCAAAACTGACCTTGGACGTAGGGTCCGTCCTTGGGATGTTCTCGGATGCGCAGCTTGTGAGGGGGTCTGCCATTGTGTGAGCTGTATTTAAGCAGGTCACGCACTTTCTCATTGTAGATTTCCAGGTAGCTGGAACATTTGAAAAATATGTTCGCTCAAAGATTTCAGCTGCTGCTTCTAATTTCAGCTGATCACACACCTGGTAACTTTACAGTAAACTCACCAAAGCAAAGATGATCAAGTAAGGAGTATGATGGCAATATGATTATATTCAAAAGCTGTCACATAATGGATAGTCCTTCTGCTCCAGGATCTGAATGCCCAGGATTTGGAGTTGTACCGTATAAGGACTCTGCATGTTCTGGATTTGGAGTTGTACTGCATAAGGACTCTGCATGTTCTGGATTTGGAGTTGTACTGCATAAGGACCTGAATGGTCAGGATTTGGAGTTGTACTGCATATGGACCTGAATGGTCAGGATTTGGAGTTGTACTGCATAAGGACCTGAATGGTCAGGATTTGGAGTTGTACTGCATAAGGACCTGAATGGTCAGGATTTGGAGTTGTACTGCATAAGGACCTGAATGGTCAGGATTTGGAGTTGTACTGCATAAGGACCTGAATGGTCAGGATTTGGAGTTGTACTGCATAAGGACCTGAATGGTCAGGATTTGGAGTTGTACTGCATAAGGACCTGAATGGTCAGGATTTGGAGTTGTACTGCATAAGGACCTGAATGCTCAGGATTTGGAGTTGTACTGCATAAAGACCTGAATGCTCAGGATTTGGAGTTGTACTGTATAAACTATAAGGATCTTAATGCCCATGATCTATGCTTGATGATATGGTTGTTTTAAATTAAACACTGGATAAAGTAACACACACACACACACACACACACACACACACACACACACACACACACACACACACACACAGAACAAAAAAACAAAAAGCAAAAAAACTCAACTAAGTTTCAATTAAAACATAAATATGATGTCTGACCTCACTTGTGTCCTGTATGTTGCACTCGGGTCATTCATTCTGGAAAACATCTCCTGCAAACAGTACATCCCACAAACTGCTCTGAACGTATGTATGCCATAGCAGTGTATATCTATCACACATTTAGCCTTTGGAAAGAAAGAACAAAAAAGTTCTTGCAATCTGTACTTTGATGTCAAAAACTGGAAGTGTTTTTAAATAAAAACAGTTTTTGGAATCTGTACTTTGCTGTCAAAAACAGAAATTTTGCCATGTGAAATGTTGGGTCATTTTCCACAAGAAAAAACAATTCTGACATATTGCATGACCAAGCCCAGTTTTCCAAGACTTTTCCATTATTTAAAAAAAAAATGTAAGTGGGCAGATGCAGCAGACTTTTTTTTTTTTTAAATATCGCCTAAAGGGCTTGAGACAGATGCCACCACCATAAGAAAGGATGGGGGTGCGGGAGGGGGATTAAAGTGGGTGGTGGGGGGAAGGAAGGATGATTGTTGCCCAAGCCAGGATTTGCACACACACACACACACACACACACACACACACACACACACACACACACACACACAGAGACTCTGACTGTAAGAGGTAAAAGAAGTAAAATAATTCTAATACTCACCTCACAGAATCTTGGAATCAAGCCTGGATTTTCCTGAAGAAAAACAATGGAGAAAACATGTTAAGATAAATACTGGAACAAGACTCACACACACACTCTCTCTCTCTCACACACACTCCCTCTCTCTCTCACACACACAAACACTCTCTCTCTCACAGACACATATATGTACACACTCACACACTCTCTCTCTCTCTCTCTCTCTCTCTCTCTCTCTCTCTCTCTCTCTCTCACACACACACACACACACACACACACACACACACACACACACACACAATCTCAAGTCCTACCTGAGAGCCCATCATGGTGAATGTTTTCCCAGAGCCAGTCTGACCATAGGCGAACACACAGACATTGTAGCCTTCATAGGCCGCCGACACCACATCCAGTCCTAGGGCCTCAAATACCTGGTCAACAACACAATCCACATCACCGAACAGGCAAGACTGGGACTCAAATACCTCGTCAACAACATAGTCCGCCGACACCACATCCAGTCCTAGGGCCTCAAATACCTGGTCAACAACACAATCCACATCACCGAACAGGCAAGACTGGGACTCAAATACCTGGTCAACAACATAGTCCACCGACACCACATCCAGTCCTAGGGCCTCAAATACCTGGTCAACAACACAATCTACATCACCGAACAGGCAAGACTGGGACTCAAATACCTGGTCAACAACATAGTCCACCGACACCACATCCAGTCCTAGGGCCTCAAATACCTGGTCAACAACACAATCTACATCACCGAACAGGCAAGACTGGGACTCAAATACTTGGTCAACAACACAGTCCACATCACCAAACAGGTAAGATTGGGACTGAAATACCTGGTCAACAACACAATCCATATCACCAAACTGGTAAGACTGGGACTCATAATACCTGGTCAACAACACAGTCCACATTAGCAAACAGGCAAGATTGGGACTCAGATACCTGGTCAACACAATTCACATCAGCAAACAGGCATGCCTGGGCCTCTAATACCTGGTCAACACAACTGACAGCACCAAACAGGCAAGGTTGTCCACATGATCTCTTCTTTACTCTTCACTTTTTGCCAGAGACATTAAAGTAGATCATCTGCACGTTCCGAGTTAAATAAACAAATCAGTTGGTCACTACCACTGTTTGTACCCTCTGTGTGCTACCACTGTATCAGTGCATATAATATATATATTAAATATGCAAAATTGTTGTGCTACCACTGCATATATATTGTATGTGTGTTTAACACTGTATTAGTGTATATATATATAATTATATGTACAGATATATATAATTTTATATATATATAATGCTTGCGCTAACCTGTTCCTGCTTGACAAAGTGGGGGTCAGAAGGATTTGCAGACCAGAAAGAATGGTCAAAGGTGAACTCCCTCTGCTTCAGGTGATCCCGTCCATGGTCACCCATCTCACCTGTCTCTGGCACCTGTTCACAGAAACATGATGATAATAACAATAATAACTCCCTCTGCTTCAGGTGATCCCGTTCACAGTCACCCACCTCACCTGTCTCCGACACCTGTTCACAGAAATACAACATGATGATAATAACAATAATAACTCCCTCTGCTTCAGGTGATCCCGTCCACAGTCACCCACCTCACCTGTCTCCGACACCTGTTCACAGAAATACAACTCCCTCTGCTCATGATCACCCACCGCACCTGTCTCTGGCACCTGTTCACAGAAATACAACAACTCCCTCTGCTCATGATCACCCACCTCACCTGTCTCTGGCACCTGTTCACAGAAACACTGAATAATAATATTTCTTATGTATAGCACTACACCCCATAACAATTTGTGAGCACATGGCATATATTATCAACATCCCCCATCCCACCCCACCAAGTATTCACAAATTGTAAATGCATACATCAACACTCAAGCATTTCACTCCCAAACACCTATACCATGATTACACAGACACCTACACACTCACCCCCCCTCCCACACACACACACACACACACACACACACACACACACACACACACACACACACACACACACACACATCACAGTGGCTCAGTGACAGAACATAAATTTCCTTTGCCACAGCTAGTGGAAGCCTCATAAAACAATCTCACCGCTGATGAAGTTCAGCTTCAGTCAAAGCAGTGATCATGCTAAACAATTTTAAAATGGGTGTGACATCTACAATGTGTGAAACTGATTCATGAAAACTGGTAGGACAATCAACATAACCGGCCAGATACACAGCTGTCTATGCCACTACTAGCAAACACCCTGCTCTCTTCCATGTCTTTAGTGCATGCACACAGACACAGACATGTGCACACATGCACATAATTATACCAAACACATTCTCTCTCTCAACTGTGTTTTTTTAAAAATTAATGGGGGTGTGGATGGGGGGGGGGGGGGGGGGTCTTTTTTAAGAAGTAGTCAAACAAAATAACAGCTAGTACATCTGACTGACTGCTGATTTTTTCCCCAGTATACACTAATCATAACCAGTAAAATACCAGAAATTACTGGTTAATGCAAACCCTAGCAGCTGAAATATTCCAGCTGTGTTCTTCTTCCCCTGTGCGCTTGTTTTTTAAGGCAACAGGTTTGTAGGCATAGCCACAGGCAGAAGCAAATTTGATGGCCTCTGCTACTTTGTCTTAAATGGGACCCAAAAGGTGAACATGCAAGTTGGGCCTAAAAATGTAGAAATTGTGCAAGTACTTCCATTTTATTAGTATGTTTGCAATGCTCAGTATAATGTCTGCAATGGTCAGTATATGTTTGCAATGCTCAGCAGTGTGGGTTTACTTCAAATCTGAATTGTTTAGGGCACAGCAAGGTTGGTTCACCCTAGAGGATCAAAAACAGGTTGGCTCATGACATAATGTAATTTCTAAACTGTGTTTTTTCTCAGCCATGTCTATTCCCCATGCGCACAGGTGAGCGTGCATGCATGCATGCACAAGTAGGTGCATGTGTGTGTGTGTGTGTGTATGTGTGTGTGTGTGTGTGTGTGTGTGTGTGTGTGTGTGTGTGTGTGTGTGTGTGTGTGTGTGTGTGTGTGTGTGTGTGTGTGTGTTTGATGGGCACTATGTAAATCCCCTTATTATCATTATGTACAATTCCACCACTAATGTGCCGGCCTTCTTCACAATGTCACAGACAGCCAGACACAAAATGGCGGTGCTCACAGCCACATTTTTACAATTTTCAAATCTCTCACAGCCACATCTTCACAATTTTCAAATCTCTCTCTCTTTTCAATATACTAGACTCTAAAATGATGAAGAAAACTGCTGATTCATTTATTTTTTACCTTTCACTCCATTCCTATCACTAAGGCCCATGATTTTTTTCCCATTGAGATCCCCTTTAAAAGCAAATTACTGCAGGTACAGGACAAAAGCAAACTGTCTGATGGTCACATACACTTTGTCCTAAGGTGATTCCATTGTTCACTGTTACATCCAAATCAATTCAAATAGTATATATATTATTCATTCAGATTAGGATCAGATGTTAAGTTAATGCTGCTGAACCTTTTGCACTTAAAAGACTGGCAGTACGCAGCCACAGGCACTCTCGTCCATCTCCCCAAAACTTCCAAATGGTGCTTTAGAAAAAATTCAACATATAAAATCCACAATCATTGCAATGACCAGAAAAATAAAATGCTGAAACAAACAAAAACAAAACAAATCAACAAAAAACAAACAGAAACTGCAAAAAATGCATATATATACATGTATCATATCTCTCTCTCTCCCCCCCCCCCCCCCCCCCCCCAAAAAAAAAGAAGAAAAAAAAAGTATTCATTTCAAACCAAACTACTGCTTGTAATTAAAACACATGCAATAAAATCACACCACAAAAAGCTGGAACCCTTTTCAGTAACTCACTTGTCCAAGAATAGTGGGCTATGCTGTGTCAAGTTACTTTACTGCACTATACCTTTGGATTGGTGATCCTGGTTTTGTTGCCTTCCATTTCACCTTCCATTTCAATGATAACGGCACTGGCATCTTCCCTGTCAAAAGTGTCACAAATAAGAAAGATCTGAATGCAACACAGAAAACACTCTTTTACTATAAAATACTCAATCACCATGTACAAGATGCACATGGGGTTGTTTCTAATTCTACTTAATTGCTGAATATTATTCACTTTGTTGTGTAAAATAACTGTTGTTGTTGTTGTGTTTTTTATTTGTTTGTTTTACCTTACTTATCTGATAAAACAGGGACAATTTTGAAGAAAATGTCCACAGTACCGTCTGTCTCCCTTTAAAAGTGTTTATTCATATTAACCTTCAGATTGTGTGTTTGAGCAACAGCAAAAATACACCTTTAAATTTGCTACAACAAATATTGCTGCGCCCTTGGTACACACACTGGTCATTAAACAATAATAACGTAGGCAGACCAAGATCAATGCTGAGGATACTTCAAGTTAAACTAATGTTAAGGTTTTACCAGTTTCTTTTAAATTGAAAGCAGTTATAACTTATAATAAGTGTGTGTGTGTGTGTGTGTGTGTGTGTGTGTGTGTGTCTGTGTGTGTGTGTGTGTGTGTGTGTGTGTGGTGTGTGTGTGGTGGTGAAAACAACTAAAACAGTAATTTTGCAATTCTGCAATTCTTCATGAAGAGATATATCACATAATAAGAATGAACCTAATCTTACACATGGGGTTTAAACTGTATCAAACTTCACCAAAGGTCAACATTCTGTTTTCCATGAAATGGATCTAGTGTGTGCCATCCATTTGTTGTTGTTGTTGTTTTGTTTTTGTTTTCTTAGTACTTGTAAGTGAACAGGACAGAAGGTATGCTTTTATTCTATCACTAAACTGAAGCAAGTTCTTAATAAGCAGGACTTTAATAACTTTCCCTGTCCCAGTTCATTGTGTTTCTGGTATTTTACTTCAAGCTAAAACAAACAAACAAAAATTATATCTCTATGGCTGTAGTGTACACTCTATCAAGAGCCCTATTTGTCAACAAAACATATCACCACTAATATGGATCCCAACAAACAAATGAGGAGAAATTGCAATATGATTGGATGATTTCTGCTGAATATTGACTGGGCGGATATAACTTATAAGCCTAGCATATGGGCTCAGTAATGTTATTATAATACCATATGCTAGACAGGACTGTTGTTAACAGTTAAGCTTATCGCATACATTCAGTAAAGCGTACAATCTTGTCCACAGAGACTATTCTAAGCTCACACACATGCACACACACACACACACACACACACACACACACACACACACACAAACACACACACACACACCACACTGACTATACAAAGCTGAATTTACACAGCTTAAAATAGGCAGCAAACAGAAACTTCAGATGGATGAAAACAGCAGCATGGAACAGAAAAATTGTACAGCACATGCTGACAGGAGTGTTGTAAACTTAGCCCTACGGCTACGCTCAGTCTGCTTTACCTCCACTTTTTTCCAGCTGTTGCCCAGCTGGTCTTATTGTGCCTACCACAATCAATGTAACAGCCAGCGGACACTGCCAGGTTTGGAGGTGGCCTAGTACAACCCCACATACATAATGACATGTACAGTAGAACTTGAAGAATATAATAATTTGGATAAGAAAGTCCTCAGGACTGGCAACATCTTAAAATTATATATATTACACCTGAGCTTCTTTATCGGAGCATTCGCTAATTTTATCAGAAGGTTCAGCTTTAAATTTAAAAAGGGTTTTTATGTCTTGTTTTATCTGAGTTTTTCTCTTATCCTTTTATAGTTTAAGAAAAGAAAGCACACATACAACTGTCAGAATTGCTAAAAAAATCATTTATGTATGCTGTGTGTGTGTGTGTGTGTGTGTGTGTGTGTGTGTGTGTGTGTGTGTGTGTGTGTGTCTGTGTGTGTGTGTGTGTGTGTGTGTGTGTGTGTGTGTGTGTGTGTGTGTGTGTGTGTGTGTGTGTGTGTGTGTGTGTGTGTGTGAGACAGACAGCCAGATGACTGAATGACCGACTGACTAAACATTATGTCTCAATGGTAAAAGTAATAGCATAAAACTTTAACAGCAGACTGACATAAATGTTTCCCATTGCTACAAACTAACCCTTTCCCTTGCTGTAGCACAAGGAAGTGGTCAATAATTATTTTCACACCATGCAAATCATAACAAAAATGAGCTGAGACAATAGCATTGTTTCATTGTGTATATTTCAGAAATATTTCCGCTAAGCAACATTGCCCATCACCCCTATCAGTCTGTACAGTGTGTGTGTGCATTGTGTGTGTGTGTGTGTGTGTGTGTGTGTGTGTGTGTGTGTGTGTGTGTGTGTGTGTGTGTGTGTGGCGTGTGCGTGTGTGCATCTTTTTGCATAGTTACGTTTGAACCCTTGTTTATACTGTAGGTTAGTTTTTTCTTCTTCTTTTTCTTATAAAATATACATTTCTATTGCTGATAACATTTCCATTTTGATGTACATGGTACATCTTTTTTCATAGTTACACTTGAACCCTTGGCCTTGTTTACATTATGTGTTAACTTTTTTTTCTTTTTCTTTTTTCTTATAAAATCTACATTTTTAATTTTATAGCTGATAACATTTCCATTTTGATGTACATTGTGTGTACTATTCAGCGCTTTGATGAGCCGTAGAGTAGGCACTTTACAAATTTCCATTATGTAGCACCAGATTCCTGTAAAAGTGTAATGCTGGTGTGCTAGCAACATTTCAGTCAGTGTTAGTTAAACCAAGAAACCACAGTTTGCTCAAGATGTTTTTAGTTATGACAGGCAAGACCTACATATATTTATAACAAAAATTATGTATATTTTGTATAGTATACATCCATTGACACTGTATAGACTCTTCTGATTTTTTTGATTTTTGATTTATTCTCATTTTTACATGTACTGAAAAAAGATATAATAAATTATATTTGTCATATTATAGATATAATCAATGTGAGCAGCATCGTGTCACTGACAATATTGCACAAACTGATGTCTGCATGTATAACAGCTGTTACAGATCTATGTCAGTATGTGTGACCAGATTTGCAACACTGAGACAGGCAATGATTAAAAAGCACATTCATACAATATATAAAGCACTGTCAGAATATCAACTGTTGCTGTGTTTAGCAACAAACACAACAGTGTTAGATAAAACCTCTGATGCAAACCAGATTGCACTGACTACTGTAGCATTCACTGATTCAGTCTGATAGAGAGTGATATTATATTAAAACTGGATGTATTTCTCATGCATGTTTGTTGTTACACCTACAAGTACAACTGACGGCAATAAGCTTTCAAACACACTCAAAGTCAAACAGCAGCCATAACTGCTCATTCACTAGGTATAAAGCACTGTCAGAATATCAACTGTTTTACTGGTTTGTTTTACAGTTACATGGAATATTTTTATATATTTTATATTAACATTATTAGCAAACTGTTCAACAAGGAAAAAAGAAAAGAAAGAAAAACGAACAACTTTTTGACAGTCACAATATCCAGTTTAGCTATAACAGTTTTTAACACCAATGGCAATGATTCTGTTTTAAAATTTATCAACTGTTTCATACTGATTTAAAATTTTTTTTTTTTTTGTTAAACAAGATTCAAGAAGAAGGGGAAGAAAAGGAAAACTTCCTTTTTTTGTCAATTTGTGCACCAAGTAACCTGACACGTTTGACATATAATGACATGCATTTGCACTACTTGAGGCAAGACATGTATAAAACATAAAACAAAACAACAACAAAATGGCTTAAGCACACAATAGGCAAGCTACAGCATTTGATGTATAATTTGCACATCATATAAAATACGTCTTCAATCCCAGTAATCATCACTCATGAAACTCAGTTCTAAAAGATTAAATCCAATACATCATAAATCAATGCCAGGGCATTTTAGAACCTTGTTTTATTCCGCTTTCCCTGGCATTTATAGTAGTAGTTATACCCTACTGAAGCTATCCTATTGACTGTGTGTGTGTCAAACTCCAAGCACTGGTTTACGACATCCTTCCTTTAACCACTGCCATATTTAGTTACGCCACAGGGTCCAGAAAACTGTCACTAGTCAGCTAACAAGCAGTTTTTTGTTGGTGCTGAAACAGTAGTAAGTTTGTGACAAACAACTGAAATAAAACAAGGCGTGTCATTTATAGCCGGCAACAAAGCTTACACCAGCACAAATAAAACCACAATTATTTGAATCAAGTTGCAACTCTTGTTTTTTTACCCGGGGTGGATGCGTCTCATGTTTGCTAGGTTGCTTCTACAGTCATATTTGTACCCAAACCTTTTGGAGGGCACTGACCGCGTTGGTGGACAGCTGCGTGGAGATAAAGAGTGCCCCTTCAGTGGCATACCTAAATCTGGCAGAGTTTGGAGAAAGGTGCCGGAAAGCAGTGCTCGGAGTGTGTGTGTGTATGCATGTGTGTGTGTGGTGTTTGGGTGCACATATATATATATATGCAAGTTTGTTTTGATAGTTTTGGTTCTTTGCTTTGTAATGGGCTATATGCTCCAGTTTGGAGAAATAACAAAATGACAAAATGAAATGACTGGACATCTTAAATTAGTATTAACAGCAAACACCATCCTTATTGCTAAATGATGCTTTTGAACAGCATGGTTAATTGTAACAGTTCTGAGGAATGGCAATTGCTATATGATGTACTTCACATATAATGACACCCGTCAACAGTCATTGCAATAAAAACAACAACAAAATATTTTTAAAAACTGTAAATGTATAATGTATGATCACGATGAACATATAAAATTTATTAATTTTTTTGTTGTTGTTGTTTTTTGTTTTGTTTTTGTACACTATAAGTTTAATAATGTCTCATCTGGAAAAAGTTTTGACAGGTGCTTTGGGGTCACTTTCCCCTCCAGGGGCAAGTCAGCTGTAACACTAACAGCCATGCTTATATAAACACTACCATGCCTACTGTTGTACTAATTATGTCTTGCTAATATTTTTTCTTTATGCATGTTTTATTTTTTACTCCATTGCCACAAGATATTTAGTGATTCAGCACATGAATCTTTTGTTTTCAGCTGATCCACTAAGGATTAGACACTATGCAAATCACCCTGTAAGTGTAAAACTGTAACTGTAACAGTGTAAGCAGTATCTAAAGGAGAAGACTGCTGTTGAGACCTCATAGAGTCACAGTCATACCAGGGTTTTAACCCACAATCTTTTAACTGTCTAGTGTTCAGATTTAACCACTCAGTCATGTCAGCTCACAATGTGTTTAGTTCTACTTCTAGATAAGTACATGTTATGTATTTCAAGTTTATCTAAATCAGTAAATCACAAGTAAATGCATACAAAAATGTGTACATTTCACTGGTGATCTAAATCTGTGAATGCAATGTTTGCATTTCTAAAAGGACTTTCTATTACTGTACCAACAACAACAACAACAAAATACTATTCCTAGACCTACTCAAAGATATGGCGTTCAATACGCTGCAACAATTTAACAGGATTGAAATTTGAAGTGCAAATGCAACGACAGGCCTAAGAGTGAACTATGATGTTTAATCATCGATGCACTGAGCCCCCTAGCAATAAAACTGATTCTGCTCTATCACTGTCGCACATGCGGCTGACTCAGCGACAGCTGACAAATCCACAACAGGGAGGAACTACGCCGTGAACTTAACAAAAAGTTTACTTAGAGAGACCGTTCGCGTGGACATTTTGTGGAGGTTTGACACACAAGCATGTATAACAACACATTCTCGCTGGCGTACACGTGCCATTTGATCACGTACACTGTTTCAGGCCACCGATATCATTTCAGGCATCAGATATCAAGCAACCGCAAGCTAAAAATAACGCCTGTACATTGTTTATCAGAATCCATCGTACTTATCGTCATTTTCGTTTTAAGGAACAAAAAATATTCACCTCTGGTTCAAGGGTCGTACCCGAACAGCTACTTTAACCGATGTCATGGTGCTGTTCGTTTCTGGGTAAAACTGTTCACAGGTGCACAGGAGCTATCTTTGATGCTGGTTTCTCTTTGTAGTGTATCTCTTCGGGCTCCTGTTTTGCTCCGTCCTACTGGCAGCCGCCATGTTGCGTGTTTGCTCATGTGACTGACGAGTTTCTAAAAATAGCCCACAAAGCACATGGCGAAGGTGCAGTCTACCGTGGAAAACAAACATTTTCCGTGTGGTACAAGCTACCACGTTTTGTCTACACGTGAACGATTAAACTAGATTTTAAGAAACGATACAAGCAATGTAGCTAGTGTGACAAGCGAAACTATCGACTGAAAAGTACTTAGGCTACTGTTTGGTTCATCAGTCTGCTTGTGGAGACTAAAAGCGCTTCTATTAAAGTACATCGGGTTACCGATTCCCTTTTCCCCGATAGTCCGCGATTAGCTTTGGTTTGACTTTTCCATAAATAATTCTCTTGTGTATTCCATCTTCCACTATCCACAGACTTGGAACATACCTTAAAGTTAAAGTTTTCTTCCATAAATTCAGTGTAAGACCCTACTGAGAAATTATAAAGTGAGGCAATGTTTTTGATGATACACACCGCCGGTTGTGAACTGTCTTTTCACAGGTTTGTATGAGTAGGCACACACACACACTTTTGTAGCCCGCACGAACGATTTTGTGTTGACTTAATTGTTGTTTATGTCAAATTCTCAGAGAATGAGACAACCAGATAAAGTTTACCTAGCTATATTGGCTTTTTGAACCTTTGTGCTTTCTAACCCCTTCTTTTGTCTGCTTATGACATGCTTGTGACTTATGTTTTTGATTCAATAATATTTGGAACTTTCATTCTCCACTTCATTAATTCGTGTTGAAAGAGGGGTGGGAGTTGAGCGAGAAAAAAATAGAACGACTCTTTTCAGTGTGAGTGTGTGTGTGTGTGTGTGTGTGTGTGTGTGTGTGTGTGTGTGTGTGTGTGTGTGTGTGTGTGTGTGTGTGTGTGTGTGTGTGTGTGTGTGTGTGTGTGTGTGTGTGTGTGTGTGTGTGTGTGTGTGTGTGTGTGTGTGTGTGTGTGTGTGTGTGTGTGTGTGTGTGTGTGTGTGTGTGTGTGTGTGTGTGTGTGTGTGTGTGTGTGTGTGTGTGTGTGTGTGTGTGTGTGCTGGACCACTTCATGAGATGCGGCCACGTGCAGGTAAGTAACGCAGACATGTTTATAACCTAACCTGCTAGCGTTCTCAGTTGCGGTGGCCGCAGTGAATCGCTCGACATTTTATCCCTTCACGCGGCACTAGAGACGCTACGTACTTACGTTCCGCACTTACGAGCGGCCTCGCCCCTTGCACACACATACACATTTATTTTGTAACTTTTATATGAACACCTGTTGAGCGCCTTGTCTCGAGATGAGCCCTAAGCATTGACTTCACAATGGCAACTATGGCGTCATTCCGACTCTGCGTCCGAGCAAACCCATAGTCACTGCCGCGCTCTTGTATTCGAATTTCAAGTGAACTATGAGTGACCGTGTTGTAGCGCGTTCCGATAGGTTGCAGCGCTGTTGTAACAGTTACATGGCTGGTGCCACGTGAAACTGCTGCCGTGGGCGCAAGTTTTGTGTACACCATACAACGACGCAACACTGATGATTTCAGTACGCTGTGTCATTCGGCGAAGCCACATACCGCGTAGGGTGCATGTCATATCAGTTTAGTAGCTGCAACTTGACCTGCCATCTCGCGGCACGTATGGCAGAATGACCGGGATCATTTACCTGCTACTGCGGTAACACGGGAATAGAACGGATACGAAATAAGCCGAGTCAGCTCAGAAGGTTGAACCCGGACTGAGAAGCCGGAAGCGGAAGTTCAACACGAGACCTCAGTTTCAGTCGCCGGATCACGAGTCCGTCGCCGGCTCCGGCTCAGTAACAACTGACTACCCTACTTCCCGGCAACACACACACACACACACACACACACACACACACACACACACACACACACACACACACACACACACACACACGCACGCACGCACGCACGCGCACGCACGCACGCACGCACGCACACGCACGCACGCAATGACACACGCACGCACGTACGCACGCACGCACGCACGCACGCACGCACGTACGCACGCACGCACGCACGCACACACACACACACACACGTATACACACGCACGTATACACACACTGACATACACACATACACACGCGCGCGCGCACACACGCACGCACGCACGCACACACTAGTCGAGTCATTATGGGTAGGCAAAACAAAACTGCCAAAGCTATCTTTGTTTTCTCCACGAAAACTTTCATTATTAATCAAGACTAAAGCTTTTACCATGTTTTGTCAGAAAACCAATTTAACCTCTCACACTAAAATCACCCAGGACCACACTTCAAGTTCAAGCGCTCCGTGTATTTTTTTTTTCTTCTTTTTCTTCTTCTCTTTCTTTTCTTTCTTCTCTTTCTTTCTTTCTTTCTTTTGTATATGTTTGTTTAGATATCAGTGGGGTGGATGGGTAGCCTCAAGTTGTGGTCTTCGGCCGAGAAGCATTAACCCTTTCACT